>OU342740.1:48924459-49480959 GCA_910589775.1 Avena eriantha | reverse complement strand
TGTTATGACTATCTCAAGTCACCATAGCCTTTATGATCTTTTAGTTTTCAACTTGTAGTATCACTTTATGCTTTTATCAATGATGTTTTGTCGCTCTGCATGATTATGGCCATTATTGCTCTCTTAGTTTGTCGCTCCTAGTCTTTTGCTAGCCTCCACCACCAAGTATGAGTTCCACTCATGCATCCAACTCCCTAAACCAAGTTATTCCAAAGTGTCCACCATACCTACCTACTAGCTTATGCTATTCCAAGTATATTCATGCTTTTGTTTACCTTCCAAATTAAACTTGTTATGAGAAAGCTAGTGATTAAAGCTCTCACGAACTTGATGGCACACTTTACTTTTTGCATCCAATAAACTTGAACCATTGGGTCCTTATTTGTTGCGTATATGCTTGCGCTTTATAAGTTGAAATTAGCAGAACCATGTATCATGGGGAATGCTTTCAACATTGCACTTGTACTTTGTACCCCGTTGATATCATGTTCTTTTGCTTACGGATCCCGGTGGTGTGAAATAAAAGTGGAACTTGTAAGATCATGGAGTTTGTATGTGTGTTAGAGAAACGCCTGGGCCGCTAGCCTAAGCCATGCCTAATCATGGTGGAAACTTGCAGCATCACCATAATGAGCACTCTATGAAGCATCCTCAATAAAAACCTATGCAAATAGCAAATAAAAAGATCGCTGAGATGCTCATTGTCTGCTTGGCTTATCATTTTGATTATGGGAAAGCTCCTGTATCATGTGCAAGGGGTACCGCGTTGGCGGTTCTTAATGATACACATGTACTTACAATGACAAGAGCTTACTCGTGACTGAAGTTGAGTAGCAAATAGATGATCTTGATCATGAACAGAGCTTACAAATAGATGATCTTGATCATGAACGGAGCTTACAATTACAAAGAGATGACGGCGGCTACAGACTCTTTCGTGGATTTTTGATCGGGTACTTAGGGTTTTCGTCCTGAGGGCATCTTATAGGCGGAAGGAGAGGCCGAGGGGGTGCCAGGGCCACCACACCAGCCCCTGGCGCGGGCCTAGCCTAGCCGCATGACCAGGTAGTGTGGCCGGCCTCTAGCCCCTCTCCGTCTCGTATTCTGGCATCTGATGACTTCCGGAAAAATAGGCACTTTGGTTTTTGTCCCGTCCAATTCCGAGAATATTCATTTTTCGACTTTCGTGGAACCAAAAACAGCAGAAAACATGCAGCTGGCACTGTGGCTCTTGTTAATAGGTTAGTCCAAGAAATCATATGAAAAGTACTCCAAAGTGGGAACAAAACACAAGAAAGTGGATAAAACCAAGCATGGAACATCAAAAATTATAGATACATTTGCAATCTATCAACATCCCCAAGCTTAACTCCTGCTCGTCCTCGAGTAGGTAAGTGATAAAAAGAAAGAATAATTTTTGAGGTGACATGCACCATCAAAGACTTGATCAAAGTATTTGTAAAACATTCAAAGCTGGGATCATAGTACTTCAATCATAACATGAAAGACAAAGTTCTAGCAATAAGAAAAAGAAACTATGATGCAACATGAAAAGACACAAACAAAAGATTCATGAATAAAAATGCTTTGCAAGACGTTTGTTTGTTTCACATAAAGAAAGCATAGCATACTAGTATTCAGCTTGTCTCTCAATAGAGTAGCAAATATAAATGCATAGGACACCTTCAAAGTTCATAAGAGTGACTAGATACAATTAGTTTAAAACAAGCAATATCAAGTTATGCATCAATCAACTAGTCTTGGGACAATGCAGATAGAACTAAGAATGGCCACTATGCTCTCAAAGTATTTGCATAAAGATAGAAGGTGGAGACTCAATATAATGGTGGAAGAACGGCCTTTGTAAAAGGAAGTAGTGATTCAAGTCTCATAAAGAACTTCCAAAAATTATGGTACTTATAGCTTTCAGCTCTCATTGCCCCTATCATAAGAATATTTAAGGTGATTAAGGTTAAAGTGACACAACTAAGAGGATATGTTTGACAAGTTATAAACCGAAACCTCATGCCCCTTAATTACGAAGACCGAACCTCGTGCTACTCAACTTTAGTCACGAGTAAGCTCTTGTCATTGTAAGTACATGTGTATCATTAAGAACCGCCAACGGGGTACCCCTTGCACATGATACGGGAGCTTTCCCATAATCAAAATGACAAGGCAAGCAGACAATGAGCATCTCAGCGATCTTTTTATTTGCTATTTGCATAGGTTTTTATTGAGGATGCTTCATACACTGCTCATTATGGTGATGCTGCAAGTTTCCACCATGATTAGGCATGGCTTAGGCTAGCGGCCCAAGCGTTTCTCTAACACACATACAAACTCCATGATCTTACAAGTTCCACTTTTACTTCACACCGCCGGGATCCGTAAGGAAAAGAACATGATATCAACGGGGTACAAAGTACAAATGCAATGTTGAAAGTGTTTCCCATGAAACATGGTTCTGCTAATTTCAACTTGGTTCAAGTTTATTATATGCAATAAAGTAAAGTGTGCCATCAAGTTCATGAGAGCTTTAATCACTAGTTTTCTCATAACAAGTTTAATTTGGAAGGTAAACAAAAGCATGAATATACTTGGAATAGCATAAGTAGAACTCATAAATTTGGAAGGTAAACTGCTTTCAATAAAACTATGGTGGACTCTTTGGAATAACTTAGTTTAGGGAGTTGGATGCATGAGTAGAACTCATACTTGGTTGTGGAGGCTAGCAAAAGACTGGGAGCGACAAACTAAGAGAGCAATAATGGCCATAATCATGCAGAGCGACAAAACATCATTGATCAAAGCATAAAGTGATACTACAAGTTGAAAACTAAAGGATCATAAAGGCTATGGTGACTTGAGACAGTCATAACATGGTGTGAGCATGCGCCAAGTCAACCCAAATAAAGCATCAAAGGAGAATACCACTATACTATGCTTTAATATGCTTAAACAACGCAAGATTCATCCAAGGCACATTAAGCAATCTCAATTGTTTATAAAAAGTCATGCTACAGCAAAGAATACTAAGCATAAAGCCAAAACAATGTCAAGCATGGCATGACAAAGCATATGCCACAGTAAAAAACAAGCTCGTTTTACCACATAAGTATGAACTTTCCTACTCTTTTCCAAACCAAACCAAACTATTTGCAAACCAATGTATGAAAGAGGCGGTCCAACCAATTTATTCAACAAACTAAGCAAACTAAAGCAAATGAAAAACGAAAAGGAAAACGAAAAAGAAGACGGTCCAAGAAAAACACAACTGTGCATGAAACAATAAAAATGAAGCGTTTGGAAGAAACCTGGGATTTTAATTGATGAAGAAGGGAATGCCTTGGGCATCCCCAAGATTTGATGCTTGTACTTCTTGGATATTTCTTGGGGTGACACGCGTGGCATCCCCAAGCTTGAGCTTTAGTCCATCCTTCATCTCATTACTCATTCCTTCCATACACCTGAATTTTTTCCTTCATACAAAACTTCACACAATCTTTATTAGCAACATTAGTGCACTCAAGATAAATAAGTCTTAAGGTTCAGTTCTAACACCAAATAAATCCCATTAGAACACTAGATACTGTAGCACTTCCCTCAAAAAGCTCAATTCCCAAAAAGAACTCAAAAAGGAACCAACAAGAAGCAAATGCAGAAAATGGCAGAAATATGTCAAAACAGACCAGCGGGTAAAGACGAATTTTTTCGAAGACCTTATGTTTCTCAAATCAAAACATGCTGATCTAACGAAAGTTAGATAACAACCTGGGGCAGAAGCAATAAAATTCACGCCTCAAAAAGACGTTTAGAGATTTTACACGGATTTTTACGGTGAAGCACATAAATCTGTTTCGGGACAGCAACTTTCCCAATCATTACTTCTCTCTCATTAGAGGTTACTCTTGGCACAAAAAGCAAATAAAAAGGATAAGGAGAGGTTATTACGGAGGTAATAAATTCCAAGAATCATCTAAAACTTTTGGGTTATCTCCCAATAAGTAATTTTCTTTAACGCCTTTAAGTTAGGCATAAGAAGCAAGAAAAAGGATCAAGTGTTCTCAAATGAAGAAGCATTAAGACCAAATTTTGTTTTCATAGGAGAAGCAAAAGAAATCTTCTCTCTCTTCTTAGGGAAGTGTTCTATACCTTTCTTGAGTGGGAGTTGATATTTAATGGTGCCTTCTTTCATATCAATGATGGCACCAACAGTTCTAAGAAAAGGTCTTCCCAAAGTAATAGGACAAGAAACATTGCATTCAACATCCAAAACATACAAATCAACGGGGACATAGGCATTGTTAACCATAATAAGAACATCATTAAGACTCCCAGGAGTTTCTTTTTAGCATTATCATCAAGTGGGACATTCAAATAACAATCTTCAAGAGGAGACAAATCAAGCATATCATAAATCCTTCTAGGCATAATAGAAACACTACTATCAAGATCACATAAAGCTTTGAAATCAAAGTCATTCACTTTCATATTAATGATGGGTTCCCAACCATCTTCTTGTTTTATAGGAATAGAAGCTTTATGTTTCATCTTTTCTTCTTTAATCTTTATGAGAGCATCAGTAATGTGTTTTCTAAAAGCCATGTTCATAGCACTAGCATTAGGACTTTTAGCAAGCTTTTGTAGGAACTTAATAACTTTAGAGATATTGCAACCATCAAGATCAAAATCAACTTTATCATCTCAAGTAGTAGAACTATTATTAGCCTCAACCCTAGTGGTAGTGATAGTAGAAACACTAATGTTTCTAGAAATTTCATCTTCTCTTTCCCACTTAGCATGTAATTCAGCTAATAGTCTAACATTTTCATCAATTCTTACTTGTATAGCATTGGTAGCTGCAAAGGGATTATCATTAGTTTCAGGTTTAGCAGCCATTTTATTCAAAGAAGATTGAGCTTCAGCCAAAGATGCTATATTTCTTTCAGCATTAGAGAATTTTTCCTCAATAGTTTTATTGAAAGAAGTTTGCTTACTAATAAAGTCTTTAAGCATAACTTCAAGTTTAGAGGGTGCACTCCTATTATTTTTGTAGGAACTTCCATAAGCATTATCATTGTTGGGAGGATATGGCTTATAATTTTTGTTACCAAAATTGTTCCTATAAGCATTATTACCATAAGCATTGTTGCCAAAATTGTTATTTCTTATGAAGTTCACATCAACTTGCTCTTCTTGAGCAACTAAAGAAGCCAAAGGAACATTATTTGGATCAATATGGGCTTTCCCATTAACAAGCATAGACATAATAATATCAATCTTATCACTCAAGGAGTAGGTTTCCTCAACAGAATTTACCTTCCTACCTTGTGGAGCTCTCTCAGTATGCCATTCGGAATAATTAACCATCATATTGTCCCGAAGTTTTGTTGCAGCACCCAAACTGATGGTCATAAAGGTACCTCCAGCAGCAGAATCCAATAGGTTCCTTGAAGAATAGTTCAATCCTGCATAAAAAGTTTGGATGATCATCCAAGCAGTCAGTCCATGAGTGGGACAATTCTTTACCAAAGATTTCATTCTTTCCCAAGCTTGAGCAACATGCTCATTATCAAGTTGTTTAAACTTCATTATTTCACTTCTCATGGATATAATCTTAGCAGGAGGATAGTATTTTCCAGTAAAAGCATCTTCGCACTTAGTTCAAGAATCAATACTATTCCTAGTTAAGGAATTTAACCATTCTTTAGCTTTTCCTCTCAAAGAGAAAGGAAACAATTTCAGCTTAATAATATCACCATCTATATCCCTATGCTTTTGCATCTCACAAAGTTCAACAAAGTTATTTAGATGGGAAGCAGCATCTTCATTACCAATACCAGAAAATTGTTCTCTCATAACAAGATTGAGCAAAGCAGGTTTTATCTCAAAGAAAGTATCTTCAGGCATAGGAGGAGCAATAGGTGTCCTCATAAAATCATTGCTGTTGGTGCTAGTGAAGTCACACAACTTAGTGTTTTCAAGAGTAGTCATTTTTTTGGGTTTTCAAATAAGAAAGCAAACTAGTAAAACTATTTTTCTGTGTTTTTGATAACAAAACAAGCAAACAAAGCAAAAAGAAACTAAGCAAAACAAAAACAACAAAGTAAAGAGATTGGTTATGAGGGACTCCCCTTGTGAAGATGTCCTTGACTCCCCGGGAACGACGCCAGAAAAATGCTTGATGGCTCAATGCACGGCGCCCAGAAAAGTTCTGGTGCGTGGTTGATGTAGAGCTCGTTGGAAACCCCAAGAGGAAGGTATGATGAGCACAGCAGCATGTTTCCCTCTGTATGAAACCAAGGTTTAATCGAACCAGTAGGAGCAAGGAAACACCCCGAGGGGAGAATATCATTTTGTGGCCCGAAAGTTGGGGTGGACAGGCAACGCGGTACCCAAGTTCCATGAAATCAGCTGGGATGACTACAGTTGGTGTGCCAAATACTGAGAGGGTCTTTTTCGGCACGAATTCAACTTTATGTTTCAATACAAAAAATCAGGATAATGGGCGTCAAGTTGGGCCTCCCTATTAGTTCACGCCGTTATGTCGCTCCCGTCGCTTAGGCGGGGTGGCTATCACGTAGGCTTGCAGCGTTGACACAGTGGATAGGACAACCCGCCCCTACCCAATGTATTGACGTGACAAAATAGGGCCCATGTATCAGCGTTATAATTATTTTTTGTTTACTCAGAAGCTGGAATGGCCACCACCACGCGTCTCTCCTTGGACTTCCGTCCCAATCATTAACCCCTACCATAAAAGCGCATTGACTGTTCCACCGTTCCCTTGCCTCGCAGAAACCACTCTTCTTCTTCCTGTCATCTACTATCTTCTTCCCGTCTTCTCCTTGCTGCCATGCAAGGTCTACTCACTCTATAAATATGAGGCCACAGCGCTCGCTTTCACCATCGCCTCGGCCTCTCTGCAGTCCATCTCCACCCCACCCCTTTAGCCATCGCCTCTCCACCGCGCCGTCGTCTCGCCTCTCCTCCCTCTCCAATCTCCACCGTGCCGCCATGGAGGTGCCCACGCTCAACCACTACAAGGCGGCAATGTTTGCGTACTACGGCATCCTCGCACCGCCGCACGCGACCTTGCACGCTGGATTTTGCATCAGCGAGGTGGGTGTGCCGGTGGCTCCGCTCCTCAACCCCCGCTGATACGAGATGGAGTGCGTCATCGCGGAGCGTCACCGCCAGCTGCCCGCGTGCATGAGGGCGTTGCCCCGGTACGCGGCGGCCAGCGAGTACTGGCCCCGACTGTTCAAGAAGTAACGGAAGGTCAAGCTTGGAAACCGTATCGTGGACGGGCGCCTGGTGCACCCGGATTGCCGCAACCAAGAAGGGCGGGAGATGTTCTGGTCCGTCCCTGGACGGACCATCTACACCGCCACCGACGCCGCTAGCCGCGCAGAGGAGCTCCGTCTCCCGAACAACGCCAAAATCGTGGAGATTTCGTCCGACGACGATGAGGAAGCCGGCGGCTCGGAGGACAGCGGCAGTGGAAGTGTTGTCGACTAGGAAAATTTGTAAAGTCGCATCTTTGTATGAAAAAATTTGTGGTCGAATAATAAAATGTCTCAATTTAGATCTTTGTCTCGATTAATTTGTGAAAGATTTTTTCAAAAATACTGATCAATTTAATTTCTACCTCGAATTAATTTCTGCCTCGAATTAATTTCCGTCCCGAATTAATTTACATTAATTGTCCTGGACTGCTGACCGTCGCGGCGTTTTTGGTCCTGGTTCGTGGCATGGTCCCGATTATGGAAACGAACCGGGACCGATGGAATTTGGGCGCTAGACCAAAGACCCTCTTTCTACCAAGTGCTAGAGACAAGCTTCACTACCCATGACAACAAGAAGATAGACGTTATCTACACCAATGAGGAGGAGACAGTGGTGCGTGTCCTGAGGATGTACTAGGGTTGGCTTGGGATAGACGAGGACAAGTTTGTGGGATTGGACCTCGAGTACACCCCGGAGCACCCATATGAAGGGAGTGAAGTCGCCGTCGTTCAACTGGCCATGCGGAAACACGTCCTCGTCTACCACCTCTCCCGGTTTGTAGATCTACTCTCTGTAGCTAACCGCTTTTAGGGTTTTCTCCTCTTGTTCTTTATCCACTTGCTCATCTTGCAACTACTGGATTTTATTTAGGACCAAATAAATTAGGGTTTTCCTATGTCTCAATCGACTGAGATTTTCTTTAGTCTCAATCACCTAAGAAAAGTGCAACCGTAGTTAAAAGAAATGTGCAACTCGTTCAGTCGACTGAGAAATAGCAAAACCGAATAAATTATGACAATACAATGTTGAGAGTCTTGATCTTGCATTTACTAAACTTTTAAAAATTATATTGAGATGATGATCTTGCATTGACAAAATATTTGTAGTTACAAATTTTGGTGATGACAAACTACATACTTTCAGGACTGACAGGAAATGTCTGGCGCTGCGCCAGTTCCTTGAAAATAGGGAATTGTTTTCTGCACTTTCGACACAACAACTGATTTTTCGAAATTGTATCAAGAGGAAATTATAATTCCTGCGCACAACTGGATCTATATTCAACATCTTGTGAAGATCCTAGGGGGCAGGAAGAAGGATGGAATGGCATCACTCGGAACTAGAATCCTCGATGAGTCGTACGTCACAATGAAGGAAGATTTCTATATGGATAGGCACGATTTCTGGAACAAGTGGCCGTTGTCTGATATAAACCTGAAGTATGCAGCCATAGATGCTTACGTGACCTACCAGCTGTACAATAAGATCTATTTTTTTCAACGTTGCCTCGTGTTTTGCCCTATTTGCAAGAGGGAAGACGAGCTTAGGGGAGCCCTTTGTAGAAAATGCCTAATAGCTGAGTTTGAAGTTGAATATGCAAAGAAATTGGCTGCATCTGAAGCAGCTGACAGAGAGGCTGCAGAAGCAGCAGAAAGAGAGCTTGCAGCTGAAGAAGCAGCTGACAGAGAGGCTGCAGCTGAAGCGGCAAACAGAGAGGCGGCATCTTCTAGCGGCAACAATCAGGCCTGTGATGCACCGCTAATTGTTCCGCAGGACGCTGAAGATAGAAAAGCCAAATCAAATGCCATTTGGGACAAAGCAGTTCGTCGGACATGGAGTACCTGTAATGATGGCAAGCGCGTCAAGTGGTCTGATGAGGAGTGAATTAAATTTTACTTGTCAGTGTTATGTTTCTGTTTTGTGGAACTCAGTTAGCTTGCCAAGATGTCTAGTGCATCAAGTGATACTAGTAAAATAAATTTAACCCTCGTTGTGTTATGTTTATGTATGTGTCTTGTAGCTTGTCAAGATGGTAGCTTATTAACTGGCAGTTTGAAACAGTGCCCTTTTCCTCTCTCGCTAAACATATATGTTTCATTTTGCCCAAATTGGTAGCAAATCTAGAGAAGATTCTCACTTCGATATTCCGTTCCCTTTTGGACCTCTTTTTGCCTCCGAACAGGTAGCAAATCTAGAGCAGCAAACCACACCGGGTAGAATACATTCATTCAGAAAAGAAAACAAATGTAGATATAGCCGTGCGCAGCTAAATAGGATATAGTGATAGAAAGTAGGTTGCTTAACGAGGTTCGATGCATTCAGCCAGAAATAGGATATAGCTAGAAAGGAGCTGCTGGGCAGCAGGGGTAGCCGCCGCAGCTGCAGGCACATCCTGCAATCGCCCACGCCTCCGCCATCTCCCTCTGGTGCTTCCGCCACTTCTTGCTACCCAGTTTCTTGGACTTGGGGGCCTTGGGCCTGATTGGAGGCATGCGACCCTCTTTGATGGCCACCCGCTGGAGGTTTTGGAGGTGAAGGCAGAGAGCACGGTGTTCAGTGATGTAGGCGTTGATTTTTGCGGGCTCGTGCTTGCCGCTTTTGTGGATGCCGGAGCCCGTGACCTCTACATGCTTCAGTAAGGTGTTAAAGACGGTGCCGCCGGCGGCGCGACTCGTCAAGCAGTAGAAGCCCCCCTTGCGGAAGGGGCAGCTGTAGGGGTCCCTGAGGAAGCCGTCGTACTTGCCAGCCCGCAGCCTCCTCAGCACCTGACGAGCCTTGGTGTGAATGGACTCGTCATCGCTGCCGGAAACCTATTGGAAGAAAGGGAAAATGGGGGAGTAGATGGTGTAAGAAGATCGAGCAATCGAAATGCGAACAAGCAAATCCTAATAAACCAAGATCTAGCATCCAACGATGGGAACGGTGTTGGATAATTAGGCACAATTTCCATGATTAATTCCAGAATATTAAACATGACAATACCAGCTAAATTTTAAATAGATTAGCCCATTATTTCTAACAAACGGTAGAAGAACCAGGGGAGGGGAGCAAACCCAAGTTACCTCCGACCATAGGTCATCGATGCCGGTGTCGTAGGGGTTCAGTGGAGCGATGTACTTATCTGGATCGTAGGTGCCCAAGAAGTGTGTGATCTTCTTGTGACTGGCGGGGGCCTCCTCGCCGGCGGGGGGCTCCTCTTCGACGTCTCCGTCGGAAGCTGGGATGGGGGCCTGGACGAGAACGGCGGCTGCCATCGATGGCTCCACTAGGGCCTGGACATGGACAGCGGCTGCTTTCAACGCGTCAAGGGGGACCGGCGAGGAGACGGGGGCCTCCTCACCGGCGGCCACGGAGGCGACGATGGCCACCTTATCCTCCTCGGCCATCGCCGACGCGGACGGGGTATTCTCGGGAGTTTGTGGATGCTGGTGGGATAGTGGAGAGGATTGCGTGGGGACAGTGAGCGAGAGTGGGAGTGGGTGTGCGGAGAGGGGCTCTATAGCTAAGGTGGATAGAAGCAAGGCACTTTTCGTTGCACCACCGTGCAATGCGCTGCGCAGTCGACTACACCGTGTACCGCGACACGCGCACGGTACGTCACGTTTTTTCCCGAGCCATGCATGGCAGTTCTGTATTGAGCCGCATGCAAAGGACGCACACACAATTTCTATGTACGAAGTTTGACACGGCCCTAAAATTGGCGATTGAGAGCCGCTGCGTAAAAAATGGGATATGTCTTATTAAAATCAAGTGGCAATAAATTGCAGCTGTCCATCGACGACCGTGCACTCGATGACGCATGCGTTGTGGCGTAGTAGTAGCAGTAGTTGGCTTTTCATACTTGATTAAACATGACATGACAGCTCGACGACTTTTTCCATGGACGGCATCGAGTTCCTTCTTGTAGAAGTCTCGCTGAGGGAGACGTCCATGCTGTCTCGCGCTGTACTGTGAAGGGCACGACGTGTGCAACGATCATCGTTGGATCACACAGAATCAATGACTGGTGTGCACGATCTGTGTGCCAACTGTGATAACTAATCAGGGAGTAGCAGACAGGGTGAGCACAGATTTGTGCTTCTACAAAAGATAGAGAGAGGGGGGGCAAAACTGAGTAGTACCACATAAAACCAAGGGCGATACTGAGTAGTATAAAAATGTAAAGTGAGTGTCTTGCACAATGAAATACATCGTGGCATACATCAAATTATGCCAAGATAGATCCACAAGAGTTCATTGGATGTGTGTTCTTCTCATAAACCACTCATAAACCACGTAAGGATCCACTAGAGTCATTGGATGTGTGTTCTTCTCACAAACCACATATCACCAGTGTCATTGCATGTGTGTTCTTCCCACAGACCACACATGGATCCACCGGTGTCATTGCATGTGTGTTCTTCTCACAAACCACACATGGATCCACCAGTGTCATCGCATGTCTGCTCTTTTCATGAAACATGGCTAGAGTCATTGCATGTGTGTTCTTCTCACAGACCACATATCACCGGTGTCATTGTATGTCTTCTCTTCCCATGAACCACAGCTAGAGTCATCGCATGCATGCTCTTTTCATGAACCACAGCTAGAGTCATTGGATGTGTGTTCTTCTTACAAACCATATCATGAACCACACCCAGTGTCATTGCATGTGTGTTCTTCTCACAAACCACACATGGATCCACCGGTGTCATTGCATGTCTGCTCTTCTCATTAACCACAGCTAGAGTCATTGCATGTCTGTGCTTTTCACAAACCACATATCACCAGAGTCATTGCATGTGTGTTCTTCCCATGAACCACACATGGATCCACCGGTGTCATTGCATGTGTGTTCTTCTCACAAACCACACATGGATCCACCCAGTGTCATTGCATGTGTGTTCTTCCCATGAACCACACATGGATCCACTAGTATCATTGCATGTCTGCTCTTTTCATGAACCAGAGCTAGAGTCATTGGATGTGTGTTCTTCTCACAGACCACATATGGATCCAATGTCATTGCATGTGTGTTCTTCCCAAGGACCACACATGGATCCACCAGTGTCATTGCATGTGTGTTCTTCTCACAAACCATATCATGAACCACACCCAGTGTCATTGCATGTGTGTTCTTCTCACAGACCACACATGGATCCACCAGTGTCATTGCATGTGTGTTCTTCCCATGAACCACACATGGATCCACCAGTGTCATTGCATGTCTGCTCTTCCCACACACCACACATGGATCCACCAGTGTCATTGCATGTGTGTTCTTCCCATGAACCACACATGGATCGACCAGTGTCATTGCATGTCTGCTCTTTTCATGAACCACAGCTAGAGTCAATGGATGTGTGGTCTTGTCACAAACCACATATCACCAATGTCATTGCATTTGTGTTCTTCCCAAATACCACACATGGATCCACCAGTGTCATTGCATGTGTGTTCTTCTCACAAACCACACATGGATCCACCGGTGTCATTGCATGTCTGCTCTTCTCACAGACCACACGTGGATCCACCAGTGTCATTGCATGTGTGTTCTTCTCACAGACCATATCATGAACCACACCGAGTGTCATTGCATGTGTGTTCTTCTCTTGAACCACACATGGATCCACCGGTGTCATTGCATGTCTGCCCTTCCCACAGACCACACATGGATCCACCAGTGTCATCGCATGTGTGTTCTTCCCATGAACCACAAATGGATCCACCAGTGTCACTGCATGTCTGCTCTTTTCATGAACCACAGCTAGAGTCATTGTATGTGTGTTCTTCTCACAGACCACATATCACCAGTGTCATTGCATGTGTGTGCTTCCCAAAGACCACACATGGATCCACCAGTGTCATTGCATGTGTGTTCTTCCGACAAACCACACATGGATCCACCAGTGTCGTTGCATGTGTGTACTTCCCATGAACCACACATGGATCCACCAGTGTCATTGTATGTCGGCTCTTCCCATGAACCACAGCTAGAGTCATCACGTGCGTGCTCTTTTCACAAGCCACAACTAGAGTCATTGCATGTGTGTTCTTCTTACAAACCATATCATGAACCACACCCAGTGTCATTGCATGTGTGTCCTTCTCACAAACCACACATGGATCCACCGGTGTCATTGCATGTCTGCTCTTCTCATTAACCACAGCTAGAGTCATTGCATGTGTGTTCTTCTCACAAACCACACATGGATCCACCGGTGTCATTGCATGTCTGCTCTTCTCACAGACCACACGAGGATCCACCAGTGTCATTGCATGTGTGTTCTTCTCATAGAACACACATGGATCCACCAGTGTCATTGCATGTGTGTTCTTCTCATAGAACACACATGGATCCACCAGTGTCATTGCATGTGTGTTCTTCCTATGAACCACACATGGATCCACCAGTGTCATTGCATGTCTGCTCTTCCCACAGACCACACATGGATCCAACAGTGTCATTGCATGTGTGTTCTTACCATGAACCACACATGGATCCACCAGTGTCATTGCATGTCTGCTCTTTTCATGAACCAAAGCTAGAGTCATTGGATGTGCGTTCTTCTCACAGACCACATATCACTAGTGTCATTGCATGTGTGTTTTTCCCAAAGACCACACATGGATCCACCAGTGTCATTGCATGTGTGTTCTTCTCACAAACCATATCATGAACCACACCCAGTGTCATTGCATGTGTGTTCTTCTCACAAACCATATCATGAACCACACCCAGTGTCATTGCATGTGTGTTCTTCTCACAGACCACACATGAATCCACCAGTGTCATCGCATGTGTGTTCTTCTCACAGACCATATCATGAACCACACCAGTGTCATTGCATGTGTGTTCTTCCCATGAACCACACATGGATCCACTGGAGTCATTGCATGTCTGCTCTTCCCACAGACCACACATGGATCCACCAATGTCATCGCATGTGTGTTCTTCCCATGAACCACACATGGATCCACCAGTCTCATTGCATGTCTGCTCTTCTCATGAACCACAGCTAGAGTCATTGGATGTGTGTTCTTCTCACAGACTACATATCACTAGTGTCATTGCATGTGTGTGCCTCCCAAAGACCACACATGGATCCACCAGTGTCATTGCATGTGTGTTCTTCCCACAAACCACACATGGATCCACCAGTGTCGTTGCATGTGTGTTCTTCCCATGAACCACACATGGATCCACCAGTGTCATTTTATGTGTGCTCTTCCCATGAACCACAGCTAGAGTCATCGCGTGTGTGCTCTTTTCATGAACCGCAGCTAGAGTCATTGGATGTGTGTTCTTCTTACAAACCATATCATGAACCACACCCAGTGTCATTGCATATGTGTTCTTCTCACAAACCACACATGGATCCACCGGTGTCATTGCATGTCTGCTCTTTTCATTAACCACACATCACCAGTGTCATTGCATGTGTGTTCTTCCCAAAGACCACACATCGATCCACTAGTGTTATTGCATGTGTGTTCTTCTCACAAACCATATCATGAACTACACCCAGTTTCATTGCATGTGTGTTCTTCCCATGAACCACACATGGATCCACCAGTGTCATTGCATGTCTGCTCTTTTCATGAACCACAGCTAGAGTCATTGGATGTGTTGTCTTCTCACAGACCATATATCACCAGTGTCATTGCATGTGTGTTCTTCCAAAAGACCACACATGGATCCACCAGTGTCATTGCATGTGTGTTCTTCTCACAAACCATATCATGAACCACACCCAGTGTCATTGCATGTGTGTTCTTCTCACTAACCACAGCTAGAGTCATTGCATGTCTGTTCTTTTCACAAACCACATATCACCAGAGTCATTGCATGTGTGTTCTTCCAATGAACCACACATGGATCCACCGGTGCCATTGCATGTCTGCTCTTCTCATGAACCACACATGGATCCACCCCGTGTCATCGCATGTGTGTTCTTCCCATGAACAACACATGGATCGACATGTGTCATTGCATGTATGCTCTTTTCATGAACCACGGCTAGTCATTGGATGTGTGTTCTTCTCAATGACCACACATGGATCCAGTGTCATTGCATGTGTGTTCTTCCCAAAGACCACACATGGATCCACCAGTGTCATTGCATGTGTGTTCTTCTCACAAACCATATCATGAATCACACCCAGTGTCATTGCATGTGTATTCTTCTCACATACCACACATGGATCCACCAGTGTCATTGCATGTGTGTTCTTCTCACAAACCATATCATGAAGCACACCCAGTGTCATTGCATGTGTGTTCTTCCCATGAACCACACATGGATCCACCAGTGTCATTGCATGTCTGCTCTTCTCATGAACCACACATGGATCCACCCAGTGTCATTGCATGTGTGTTCTTCCCATGAACCACACATGGATCCACCAGTTTCATTGCATGTCTGCTCTTTTCATGAACCGCAGCTAGAGTCATTGGATGTGTGTTCTTCTCACAGACCACATATTACCAGTGTCATTGCATGTGTGTTCTTCCCAAATACCACACATGGATCCACCAGTATCATTGCATGCGTGTTCTTCTCATAAACCATATCATGAACCACACCTAGTGTCATTGCATGTGTGTTCTTCTCATAGACCACACATGGATCCACCAGTGTCATTGCATGTGTGTTCTTCTCACAGACCATATCATGAACCACACCCAGTGTCATTACATGTGTGTTCTTCCCATGAACCACACATGGATCCACCGGTGTCATTGCATGTCTGCTATTTTCATTAACCACAGCTAGAGTCATTGCATGTGTGTTCTTCTCACAAACCACATATCACCAAAGTCATTGCATGTGTGTTCTTCCAACAAACCACATATCACCGGTGTCATTGCATGTCTGCTCTTCTCATTAACCACATCTAGATCCACCCATGTCATTGGATGCATGTTCTTTTCATAAACCGCATATGGATACTAATTAATCTTAGGAGAGCCCTAACCTTAGCGTTAGACCGAGTCTTCTAGAAGGCACGCCCTAACATAGTTTTTCTGCTTGTCGATTGTTACATACCGTCCGATCGGGGCGCTTGGACGATTGGGATGGTTTTCGTGAGATCGATCCGCGAGTAGTCTGTTCTGCGGCATGATTGGCCACGCTTGCTCTAGACAAACTGGTAACACCGGGGGCTCCCCTGTTGCGAGTGTCACGACTCACCAGTTGAGCGGGCCATATCCCAGTGTCACGTCCCCATTACTTCTCTTCCTCCCCGTACTTCTCTTCCTTCTCCTCGAAGCCACATTCCCCACTTCACTCACATCCTGCCATAGCCGCAAGCCGACGGTGCCGCCATCCCAATCCCCTCTCCGGCAGCCACCACCACCCCCTCCCCTCTCGCCATGGGTTCAAGGGGAGACGATGAGGAAACGCGTCGTGACGACAGGAACGGTGATTTCGATGTGAGTCGTCTCTTCTCTACCTCTATCATCCGTGGCCAGTTATCTATTTTTTGAGCCAGATCTACTCCGTTTACTCATGCGCGTATGATGTGTTAGGCCAACCAGACGATGTATCACGCCGACTATCACGGTTTAGCAAATGAAGACAGTCCTTTGCTATGTAAACATGGATATGTGCCCGCTAAATTTGTAGCGTTCGAAGGACGAAACGCAGGCAGGAGGTTTCTACGGTGTCAAGGACATCGTGCAATGATGTGAGGCGGAAGTTGTGGTGTTGTCAAATAGGTAGATCTAGAGTGGCCCAAATCGATGCAGAAAACGCTAGACAAACTATGGGAAATGATAGTTGAGTTGAAAGAATCCGCATTCAGCTCACTTGTTGACAGTGTTGAGATGAAGCTATGGGAACCAGTGACATGACCAAGCATAAGCGAGATCTCATGGGGGTGGAAGACAAGGTTAGCAAAGTCGAGAAGGAGAGGGACGCGGCGTTGGCCCTGAAGGCTAAATTAGAGCAAGAACTGACTCAAGCAAGGAAGGATCTTCACCAGGCCAAAGTCCTGCAGTTCACAACTACGAGTATTGACAAGTGCATGAGGAAAGATGCAGAGAAACAATTGAAGCTATGCAAGGAAGATGCTAAAAGGAAGGAGCAGATGATTCGATCCTTGCTCTCGCAGGAAGATGCGCATAAGGCTAAGATTAGGAAGATCAAGGAGATGTGTGTTAACTAGTTCTATTTAGCTTAAGACCCGTGCCTTTTTTAAGTTGTAATAGTTGTACTTGTTGACCTATCGGTCTGAACTATTGGCCCCGGAGTCCTGGGAGTAAAAAAATTGGTCGCCCGTTAATCTGTCTTAACGCTGCATTACTTCCTTTTGTCTGACCAATGCCCCTTGGATATTCCTCCTGTCGCTTCGTCGTCCTTGTGTACAAATAGGAGGCGCCACAGCTCGTCGCTTCATCGCCCATCCCCTCGCCCTCTCCAATCTCCACCGCGTCGTCCACCCACTCGCTCCCTCTCCAATCTCCACCGCGCCGCCATGGAGATGCCCTCGCTGAACTTCTACGAGGCGGTGATGTTCTCGCACTTCGACATCCTCGCGCCGCCGGCTGCGACGGTGCCCCACGGATGGCGCATCAACTATGCGGGGGTGCCGGTAGCTCCGCTCCTCTTCCCCGGCGGAGCCGTGATGGAGAGCGAAATCGCGGCGCGCCGTCTCTAGATGCCCGCATGGAAGAGGGCACTGCCCCGGTACGCGGCGGCCAGCCCGTACTGGTTGGCGCTGTTCAAGAAGGAGTGGAAGGCCAAGATTGGCAACCGCATCGTTTACGGGCGCGTGGTGCACCAGGATCTCCGCAACCGAGAAGGGCGGGAGAGGTTCTGGTCCGTCCCTGGACGGACCAAGTTCACCGTCATCGCCGCCGCTCACCGCGAAGAGGTGCTCTGTCTCACGTACAATGCGGAAATCGTGGAGGTTCCGTTCGACGAAGACGAGGAAGCCGGCGGCTCAGAGGACAGCGGCAGTGGAAGTGAAATTGTTGACTAGTTGGTTGAATTAATGTAGGATGTGAAATCGCACCTTTGTTTAGAAGAATTTGTGGTTGAATTAATGAAATGCCTCGATTTAGATCTCTGTCTCGATTAATTTGTGGAAAAAATTGTGATTTAGATCAATTTCTGCCTCGATTTAGATCTCTGTCCCGGATTGGGAACGTAACCGTGGACCAAAGACACCTTTTCTACTAGTGTATTCTGACACTGGTGGTTTATTTAAACGTAATCTACGTGGATTGTGCCACATGCAAATGGCACAACCACAATTTATAAAGTGGAAGCACGTACACCCGGTTACTGGAGATCCGGGAGTTTCGCCAAATGCAGGGGATGCAGGAGCAGAGAGGTGGTGAGATATACGGGCTCAAGATTAGGCCAGAAAGTGGTACCCATTTCCTCCTCATTTGGGCATTATCGGTGAGAACATTGCTGTTTATGTTGCCACGTCGTTGTGCAACATCTAAAATAAGTTGCTGCTTCGTGGAGTGTGACAGCTTAAATAATTTATTTATGTGCCACTTACATTCCGTCGTATTTGGAGACCTCCTGCCCCTCAGCAATCGTGGAACCGGTGGATCATTGTTTTCAGATAGCAGTGGCACAATCACAATTTCGGATTCAACTACTGACTCGGGCATTTCCAAACCCTAAGTCACGGTACATTTTACTCAGAGAACGTGGGTAGATTGTTTTGCCCAGCAACGTGCCACACACAGAGCGATCAGAATTTAACAGAATTACATATATAGGTTCAAGTTCAACACATTACTATGAATCTTCATTGCCAGCAGCCTTCTTCCGTAGCCTGGGTGCCAAGCGTTCACGTCCAATGGCTTCTTCATTTCCTGCCTTCTTCCTCTTCCTCGGTGCCAATTTTCTTAGCTTCACGTACTCTGCATCGCCGGGACAATGGGCACCAGAATCGTGTCCAGCATCATCTTTCCACTCGTTTTTAATTTCTTCGGGCAGCAAAATCACTGACCTGGCGGTCATGTTTCTAACCTTGCGGCGCTTCCTGCCAAAGAAACAAGACTGTTGCATAACTGCCTAATATCTACAAAGTAAATAAAACAAAAATTACAATTCAGCACAAACATGCGAACCCCAAGCGACCTTTGCTTACCAGGAGCTAATTGGGTTCGAGCAACCACCCTGTCCAAGAATACAAGGGCGACTCCTAGTTGCAGCAGCTTCCACATCCAGTACATGACATTTCAGGTCAAACATGGCAGCCAAAGCATACCTTTTCATCAACCCAATTAGCTGACTGTCACACGTTATAGGAACCATGATGCCACGTTCATCCATGAAGCTGAACTTTGCTGTCTGCTTCGGCCATAATTCAACATGGTTACGCAGAGCAGAAACCATACTAGATATAGTGCAGATCTGTGCAGGCGCTTCTTCCATCGTGAAACAATGGCTTCCATACCACTTGCCATTAGAGTCGTACCTGTAGAGGACTACCATAACCAGGTAAGGGGGTCCGTGCAGATCCCACTTGACAGAAAACTGTGGACAAAATATGGTTGTCAGCGTTGGGCTAACAAACAATTTGAGGTTCAGTAGCCAGCTAGCAGTTGTAATTAGTGCGAATAGGAAAGAGAAGGGTAGCTCACCCGCCTGTAGACAGAACTTCTTCTTTCTTGATAGTAGGATCTGCCATCCTCCGAGCTGCTCGGCTCATCGGCGGTGGAGGCGGGCTAGAGCCTCGCAACGGCAGCTACGACATGCGCCATTGGAGCTCGGGATCAGCGACTAGGCGCAGCAACTTGGCGCCGGAAGTCAAACGTCCGAAGGGATCGTCCTGCCTGGAGGGTGGATTCCGACGCCGCCGGTGCTAGGGAAAAGCTGGGAATGGATTTGTGAAATTGGTCAACGCATCCGATCCACTTAGCTTCTCGATTTTCCTAAGAGGTTGCCGCGTTGGCGCCCGCGTCACGGACAGATGACCGACATGTGGGTCCCGACCGTCTACTTCACGGGGCGGTTTAACGGAATGTTTGAATTTGGCAGGGATGAGATGAGTTTGCCTCGAAATGGCCCCTCTCAGTAGTTGGCGGCCCAAATTTTTGAAACGCGGTAATTTCAGGCAACTTAGGTACCGCCATGCGCTGGCCTGCGAACTTTGGTACCGCAGACGAACAACCCCGCCGAGGGGGGGCCAGGGGCCACCACACCACCCCTTGGCACGGGCCCAGCCTGGCCACGCGGCCAGGTGGTGTGGCCAGCCTCTGGCCCCTCTCCGTCTCGTATTCTGGCATCTGATGACTTCCGGAAAAATAGGCACTTTGGCTTTTGTCCCGTCCAATTCTGAGAATATTCATTTTCTGACTTTCTTGGAACCAAAAACAGCAGAAAACAAGCAGCTGGCACTGTGGCTCTTGTTAATAGGTTAGTCCAAGAAATCATATGAAAAGTACTCCAAAATTGGAACAAAACACAAGAAAGTGGATAAAACCAAGCATGGAACATCAAAAATTATAGATACATTTGCAATGTATCAGTCTGCAAAGGCTACAAGTCTACTACAAGGCAACTGGTCATTCATGGCCCACGGGCTATACCATTTTTACTATGCAGTGCGCCTGCACTCTCACTTCCGATAGGCCCCCACCACACGAACCTTCCATGCGGTAGCCGCAGCTAGAAGAGCTGCCTACCGGGGCCCTCAAGGAGGCCTAAACGTCCCCGCATTAAAAACCCAGCCGATCGGGTCCTCCATTCGCACTTATCCACTACTCTCTCTTCCCTATCTAGCAAAACCCCACAATCTTGAACGTACTTGCATGAACCTTCTCCATGAAACCAGTGTGTGGGGGTGAGTGTGTGGGCATCACCGCCAGGGTGGTGCTTCACGTGGAAGATCTGAAGGAGCATCACGCAGCACAAGGCAAGGAGAACGTGCAGTTCAACCCCTTGGGGGACCATGTGCTCGCCGGTGCTGACGACTTTGGAGGCCCCGATTAGGGCGTGGAGTTCAACGAGCACGCTCCGCTCGTGTACCCGGAGGTACATCTATTTCTACATGTTTCATATTTTCTGCTCGAGCTTAATCTATCCTGGCATCATAAAAAATCTAGTCCTAATGATTAGATGCAACGTATGAACCGATACATGGAGAGATCTAGTCTATTCTGAATGAATCCACATTATTTATTTATTAATAAGTTATCAAGAACACAAACCACATTAATTTAGGAGCGAGCTGGGGTGACGGCCGTAATGAACTGCTAAACCTGTATAGACATGTTATTGCATCGAAAGTAACTCAGAATGGTGGAAGAAATATATATTTATTATTTTGCTCATTTCGGTTTGCATTCCATACATTACAGGTGGACTCAAGTGAGATGGACTGTGACAAGGAGACCAGGGATAACAAGAGCCACCATGTCATGAAGAAGCTCAAGAACAGGATAATCCCTTTCCGCACTCGACTTGGGGAGCTCAGGTGCCCTTTCTGTAAGAAAGGAGTCAACCCGAGGATTTCCAGCTTGATTCCGCATGCGGTTGGCATCGGTAAAATCCCGGCTAGTAAACACAAGTCGGCGACCAAGGCTAAGCATGCTGCTTATGGCAAATTCCTAAGGGAGTATATCAAGACCGGCCTAGTGTCCCCTTACTTAGGAATCAACAACTTCTAGCCGACCAACCCGTCATTGTGGTGGCCCGGCCACTAATAATATTTAGTTCTCTTACCATATCTAGACCCTTAAACTAGGGGATTTCTATTTTCGTACCCTTCAAATTATATCCAAGTTCATCTGTTTATGGAGTTAAAGTTCCGATGGCATACTCGTTATTTGCATGGATAGAGGGGTGCCCCCGATAGATCTAAGGGTTATCCTGTCCACTAGATCATAGAGGATCAACGGTTGGTGGGAACGATCTGTGTGACAACTGTCTCAACCAATCAGAGCGTAGCAGCGAAGATGAGCATAGGTGCGAGAGATGGATACAAAGAGAGCGGGAAACCGAGTAGCACTTAAGAACCAAGGGCAAAACTGAGTAGAACTTAAAAACCAAGGGCAAAACTGAGTAGAACTTAAAAACCAAGGGCAAGAGTGACAAAGGGATTCAAATAGAAAATAGAAAATGATTTAAAAATGGAACCAAACCGCCAGTGTTATGCTCGAGGCCAAAACTGAGTACAACTGAATCGCCAGGGTTAGACACGATGGAAAAAAACGTGACTCACATGTACACGTGTGCGGTGCACGGAGCGGTAGCAGACACGTGTGGCCGTGCACGGTGTAGTAGCGTACGCGGTGCACGGTAGTGCAACGAAACCTCGCTTCCCTTCTCCTTTAATAGAGGCCTCCCCACTCCCACTCATCACGCACTCACTCACTCAACCGTCTCCACTGTCCCATCACCTTCTTCAAACGCCCAACAAAACCCCAACTACACCGGCGATGGAGAAGAACAATGTGGTGGCCATCGGCGCCTCCAAGGATGCCGACGAGGACGTCATGTCCCCGTACAGACCCCCGTCCCCGTCCCCGCATCCGCCATAGCCGCCGGCGAGGAGGCCCCCGCCGGTCTCAGACAGATCCCGCTCGGCTGGGACCCCTACGAGGAGGTTGTCTACATAAGGCCGAAGAACCCCTACGACACCAGCATCGCCGACCCATGGTCGGAGGTAACCAGGGTTTTCTCCCCTTCCCTTGTTCTTCCCCCATTCCCATCGTTGGATGCTAGATCGTATGTTATTAGGGCTCGACTGTTCGTATTTTTACAGTAGCTAATCCTCTTGTGCTAGATCTCGATTTTCGATGAATCCCCCTGTTCGTAGTTGGGATTAGTATTCGATTTGGTTTGAGATTTAGGGAATAATCGGGAGATCTCAATCGGTCAATCTATGCAAATAATCAATCCCGATAATCAAAGTATCTCAATCATGTCCTTATTGCACACTACTATTTTTTCCAACATGAGGATAGCCGCGACGTCCGCAGCGACAACGAGTCCAAGGACACCAAGACTCGTCATGTGCTGAGGAGGCTAAAGTCCGGCCAGTACAACAACTTCTTCGCCGGCGACGTGTACAGGTGCCCCTTCTGCCCCACCAGGAGGCTCCGTGCCATGGACTTCAACTCCCTCGTGAAGCATGCCGAGGACGTGAGGACCTGCGGCGAGTCCGTGAACATCCACGGCATCATAGCCAAGCACCAGGCGCTCGGTATTCACCTCCGCAACCTCCAGAAGGTGGCTATCGAGGAGGGTCGCATGCCCCCGATCAAACCCAAGCCGCTCAAGGTCAAGGGGCTGGGCAGCAAGAAGTGGAGGAGGAGACAGAGGGAGGAGGCGGAGGCCCTCCTAGCAGAGGCCACGAGGGGCCACTGATCAGCTGCTGCTGCTGTAAAGCAACTTCTTTTGTCTTGTCTGTGTTGAACCTGTCAGCTGCTGCTGCTGAGCAGCCTAATTGTCAAACCTTGTTGAGTACCATACTATATAACCTATATTAGCTTCTTTATGTACATCTGCTCTGTTTACTGAATTTATTTATGGTGCTGGTTAGTTTTGCTACTCTAGATTTGCTACCAGATTGGGGAAAACAAGGCCAAAAGGAACAATGAGTAAAGAGAGAAGCTGCTCTAGATTCCTTACCTTTTTGGGCAAAAAAACACAACTGTTAGCGAGAGAGGGGAAAAGGCACTCTTAAAAAGGCCAAATAACAAAAAAAACTTCCAATTTAGGCGTTAGGGCGCACATAACGGCCAAGCCTTTGACCAGACGGCACCCGCTTCGAGCGCATGTGAGGGCTTCGGAATATCAGGAGGGCAAAAGTTAGGACAAACGAGACACAATGTTGCTATAGCTAAATCTGACAAAAAGCTGAATTTGGCTTTACCATGCAAGTTGGCTAGAGCTCCACAATGTAGCTATTCTAAATCCCTAAACTATATGGCGCATTGAAACCTCATGCTTTTCCACCGACACGTGTGTTGCAAAGTTGCTTGATCGTGCATGCTTACACAAGTGGCCTACACAGAAACTTATAGAATCATGGGCAAACGAGCTTCAATTTGGCAAATTCTAGACAAAATCACCAAATTCAAGAAAGGAGATTGCAAGGTTTGCGCAATCGGCAGGCCTGGTCAGCTGGGCGGCTGCCCCGGGGTGCAGGGATATTAGGTCCCTGTCTATGCTTACACTTCTTAAACTTGTTAGGAATAATAGTTGTACACTTCCTTCTGTCCTGTCACGTTACATCGTGTTAGCACCGCACACCCGCTGCGGATCAGCAATGGGACGGTGGTCTACTTGACCGGTCTCTGCCACGCCAAAGCCACGTTGCACACCCATCCCATCGCCTACCGAGACGGACACCGAATTTAATCGCTGGGATTGGAAACCAACAGTGCTCGCTCGGTCAAACTTGCTTCCACATGGGTATGATATTTAATCGCTGGGATTGGAAACCAGCCGGAGAATTTCGCAACGCAATATTTCAGATCTGATGGCGTAATTCCAAGATCTACTCGCGCTCGTTTCTTGGAATCCAAATTCCTTTGGTGAAAAGGTAGATCTAATCATCCTCCACAACTTTCATGTTCAAAGTTTTTCGATTTGACCTACGGATTTATCTCTCTAACACAGATCTACTTCTAGTCCTTTGTTAGGCAAAATCGGGTCTATTTTGAGCCAACTTCTCTTCTAGCCACCGGATCTCATCCCGACGGTCGAGATTCAATCGTCCCGATCAGTTGCCTCGTCACCGCCACGTCGTCGTCAGGTCAGCATCTAGTCCCAGTCAACCTGTCCAGTCAGCGGAATATTCTCTGGAATATTCCGTTCGAATTTAAAATTGCAGATTATAGCTGTAATCTTGTAAAATTCATAGAAATTAGATTATTAGTCCAAAAATTGCGTATAATATACCGTTGGATTCATATTTTCGAGTAGAACACATATCTACAATAATATTACTATTTTGCCACGGCAATCTTGCAGTAGAGTTAAAAGTTTAGATTAGAGTATTTTAATTCTAGAAAATTATCCGTAACTCCGTTTTAGTTGATTGTTGTTGCGTTGGCCTTGTTTTGACAATACCTTCTGTCGAAAATTATCATATCTTGCTTAGGGTGTTTAGATCTGTTTCGAGATAGATTAGAGCTGTAGATCTAGTTTCAAGCCTGGTTAATTAGGGTTTTATCCAAAATACCTAAAATCTGTGGGAAATCGATTCTAATGACATCCCCAACTCAAAAACACCCCTGGTTAAGACCCTTGGCCGAAATCAAACCCGCCCTTGCATATTACCATGTTGCATGCATGCATATTTGACTTCGTGACTTGTTTTGTGCAAATTGTGATTGGATCCTTGTTTGCTTCGTTAGATTGCTCGGAGTGCGCTGAGGAGTATTGTTGTGTAGATTGCTGCTCGGATCAAGGCAAGTTACACCACTTGTTCATGTTATGTCCCAGTTTTTGACTATGCATGTTTTACTCTTCAAAATCTTGTAGTATGCATGTGTAGGTTTTTAGTAGCTTTCTTATTACTATTTTTGCAAGTGCGGTTTTGTAGTATGCCATGAGTAGCTTTATACTGAGGATTTTCCGTCCTAATAGGTTCCCCCTGTTTTGCTAAGTATTGCTTGCTATGCTATATATATATCAAATACCGTTGGGAGGGTTCGAAAGACTCAAGAATTTTCTAAGTATGATAGCTCTCTCGAGCGAACTTTCTTCTCCAAAACCCCTTCAAAATAAAACTAAGTTTTCTTCTGGGCGGAATGGTTGTCGGGACAACGAGTGAGATTTTGGTGGAGGACGGCCACCCAGGAATCAAAGAAGTCTGCCATGTTTCAGAATTCAGAAGCTTCCCGTGCAACCACAATACATATGGGCTCTGTCTTGGCTTAGTACTTAGTGGGAAACCTCACCGGGGTACCAACATTTGGAGGTTCTTGGCATGGTTGGATCCAGCTGGTAGAGGGGCTACTAAGGGAAGGCTTCGCCATGGTCTTGTCTGTAAAAGGACTTGATCGTGGATTGTGGGGAAAGTGCACAACCTCTCGAGAGTATTGCAATCTGATCGATCAGCCGAGTTCACGGAAAAGAGCATTTTGAGCATCTGAAGGATGGAGCCTCTGAAAGATCTTCCTCTCTCTTTTCAAACAAAAGTTTTTCAAACCCTATGGCGTGCGTAATATCGCTAATAGGTGGGAATTTGGGAACTTGGTGTGTCATATCCAAGTAACTTGGTGCGTAATATCCAAGTGTCACCTGGTGTGTAATATCCAAGTGTTAGGTTGATTGGGCACTTGGTGAGTAATATCCTCGTGTTCCATTTGACCCTATACTATTTATCAAAGTTTACAAAGTAGGGAAAACTTTCTTCCTCTTTTCTCATTACCTTGATAAAATTGGCTTTACGCAAATAAACCCCAAAGCCTACTCTAGCCTTGCATGTAGAGTTAGTCTTGTTCCTTCCTTGGTGTAATTTGCCAATACATTCAAAGTATTGACCCAACTTGTTGGCTGCACGTCTTATGTGCAGAATCCGAAGACCGAAAGGTGCATAGGGATCGCGGGTCTTCACGCAGCTAGCCTGAGGCATTGATGGGACTCCAAGTTGTATATATTTTGCTTCTGTTGTAATAATGTAAACTCTGGATTATTCGATTCATGTAATAAAGACTTGTGTTTTACATGATATTTCATCGACCGTGAGTGCTAGCTAATGATCCAAGGACTAGCATGTTAATCACAGGGACTTAGGATCTTACACGATCCGAGGTCATAACAAACTTTTGCAAAGAGACGGTTCAGGAACAAAAAGACAGCAAAGTCTACCAGATCCCGTCAGCCCCCTTCTCGCAAAAAGGCTGGTATACGAGGACGTGCCCTGATATGTCCATTTTGCATCACTATTCTATATCATAATTTACTGTTATTCATTGATATATTTCATATTAAGAGATGATACTTATGTTATTTCATCTGTTTTTGCATGGTTGATGACTTTTGGAGCATGGACTGCTGCAGTCAGGATTCTGATGGAAAAGGTGTTGTTTGGAGGCAAAATTCGCGAAGATCAAAAAATCCGAGAAAATACATGGAAAACCCTATTTTTCCAGAAGACGAAGAAAGCCAGAAGGGGAAGTGGAGATGGGCCACAGGGGGCCACACCATCCCCTGGAGCGGGTCACCCTAGGCTGCGCCACTAGGTGGTGTGGCCGCCCTGGTCCACCTCTGGCTCTTCCCTCTGGCATATATTATCCTCCCGAAACCCTAAGACTCGGGGAGCGACCATAGAAATATTCCACCGCCTCTGCGGGACGAAAAACACCGAGAGAGAAAGATCTCTCCGGTAGACAGATTTCTGCCAGGGGAATTCCTTCCCGGAGAGGGGAGATCGTCGCCATCAACACCACCATCAAGCTGGACTTCATCGGGATCATCATCATCACCACCATCATCACAATCAGCACCCTCATCACCATCTCCATATTGATGTAACAATTGGGTTCAATCTTGCATAGTTCTTAGGGGAAACTTTCCTGGTGTTGATTACTCTTTGTAGTTGATGCTATTGAGTGAACCATTGAATTATTGTTTATGTTCAGATTGTTATACATCATTATTCCATGTCTGATCATGATCCATATGATGTCTTGTGAGTAGTTCGTTTTGTTCTTGAGGACATGGGAGAAGTCATGTTGTTAGTAGTGGAGTTGTGTTGAGAAAGATTCAATAGTTTGATATTTAAGTTGTGGTGTACTTCTCCTAGTGGTGTCATGTGAACGTCGACTACATGACACTTCACCTATATGGGCCTAGGGGAATGCATTGTGTATTTGGCTACTAATCGTAGCGGTTGCCAGAGTGACAGAAACCTGAAACCCCGTTAGGAAACCATTGCAGAAGGGACGTCAAGGTCTTAGAGTTTAAAGTTGTGGTTAGGTTCTACCTTAATTACTTTCTTGTACTTACGAATGTTTGCAAGGGGTATAATCACAAGTATGTATTAGTCCTAGGAAGGTCGGTACATTAGCACAGGTTGACCCACACAACACTTAGCAAGCTAAAGAAGATTAATCAACTATATGAAGCGAAAGCACTTAACAGTCTTCCTATGTGTCCTCGACAATGTTTGGTCATCTTAAGAAATACAACTGGCTTGTCCTTTGCTGCATAAAGGATTGGGCCACTTGCTGCCTTTGTTCTTATTGTCTTTTATTTACTCGTACTTTATTTACTTGCTTTATCAAAACCCCCTAAAAATCCGTTTGCTAAGTATTTGCAGAGAATTCCTGATCCATACCACTAGCCAGCACCTTCTGCTCCTCGTTGGGTTTGACACTCTTACTTATCGAAAATACTGCGATACACCCCCTATACTTGTGGGTCATCAAGACTACTTTCTGGCGCCGTTGCTGGGGAGTGAAGCGCTATTGGAGAGTGGAACTCGTAAAGGAAACTTCTACTGTGAGTATTGTTTACTTCTATTAGTTGCTTTATTTTCAATATGGATAATTCGCTGAGTTTCTTATTCTGTAATGCTACTACCACTTCTAAGGTAGTAGATGAACCATCACCTGCTGAGAATGACACTTTTAAAATACCTACAAGAATTATTGATCGTGTTATGGATAACTATTATGTTGGAGATGGAACTGTCCATCCCGGTGATCATTTGCTCTTTATACACGAATTATGCGGGTTGTTCAAGTGTGCAGGTATTACAACAGATCAAGTCAAGAAGAAGTTATGCTCATTATCACTGAAAGGAAGAGTTGAGGACTGGTATAAGCTACTAAAGAATGGTCAAGCTCTTGAATGGGAGGAAATAGTACCTATCTTTTATTCAAAGTTTTATCCTCCTAGTGAGATTCATAAAGACCGGAATCAAATATACAACTTTTGGCCTCTTGATGGAGAGAGTACAGATCAAGCTTGGGGGAGACTGAAGTTACTAATGCTCAAATGTCCCATTCATTAGCTCCCCAACAATATTATTATCAATAACTTTTATGCAAGGCCCCCTCTACATGATAAGGATTTATTGGATGCCTCTTGTGCTGGATCATTCACTCGCATGGAAGAAGAAGCTAAATGGGATCTTCTAGACCGTATTCAAGATAATGCTGAAGCATGGGAGAATGACAAAGGAAGAAAGTCAGGTATAAATTATGATTATGAATGCATTGAATCTTTTATGGGAACTGATGACTTTCAAAATATTAAAAATACTTATGGTCTAGACTCTCAAGCTATTGCAACTTATTTTAAGGCTTTTGCTTCCTATATAGAAGTTCCTAAAAATAAGTGGAATAAGTATCATGAACCATATAAAGATGTTGCTAAGTGTCCTGTAAGAAATACTAAAGTTTATACTGCTAATCATGCTTTACCTGAACCTTACATTGAGAAAATACATTTCCCAGTTAAGATAAAGGAACATTCTATGATAGCTAGTATGGTTAATGAAAGTACAAATAAAGTTGTTGAACCTGATAAAAAATGGATGATGAACCTATAATAGCAAATCTGAAGGACTTTGTCACTAAATATGTAGAAGATGGAAACACTATCCTCTATAAGGATATCCCTAATATTGTTTCACAAAGTAGTGTTATGAGAGCTAGTGTTCCTATGTTTTCTGTTAGGATAAGTGATCATTGCTACCATGGTTCTTGTGGTAGTCATATCATTAAGTTTACACATGATACTGAAAGTTATTATGAGAGAGGGAAGACTGTTCTTATGCACCTCAATAATATCAAGTTTCCTCGTTTTATGCTTAAAGTCTTTATGTTGCACTTGTTTTGCCTTTCTATGCTTGAAGCCTCTGGTTTCAACAACTTGTTTGTTTACAAAATTCCCTTGCATAGGAAGTGGGTTAGACTTAAACATGTATATTTTTTCTTCTTAATGCTCTCTTTCACTTCAATTCATATCTTATGTGAGCTTCATTGAAATTATCATGCCCATCTTAATGGCTATAAAGAAAGAGATTTTTGGGAGACAACCCTATTTAGTTGTGCTTTTAGTTTATTTTTGTTTCTTTGAGGCTTGGAAGTTATCAATTCGGTAATAACCTCTCCTTATCCTTTTTGTTTGGTTTTTGTGTCAAGATCAACCTCTAATGAGAGAGAAGTAAGATTTGGGGAAGTTGTTGTCCCGAAACAGATTTTTGAGCTTCACCGTAAAAATTCGTGAGAGATCTCTGTATGTCGGATTGAGCTGTAATTGTTTTTGCTTCTGACCCAGGTTATTATTTAACTTTAGTTAGTTTTGAAATTTTTGATTTGAGCAATAGAAGATTTTATAAAAAATGATCTTTACCTGCTGGTCTGTTTTGATAGATTTTGCCACTCTTGCATTTGCTTCTTAAGTCGATTTCCTTTTTGAATTCTTTTTGGATTTTCAAAAGGAGTTGCTACAGTAGCTTATGTTTTGTCGGATTTCAGTTGAAATTGAACCTAAAAGGTTTATTACCTCGCTTACGCTAATGTTGCTAATGAGAATTGTGTGAAGTTTTGTGTGAAGAAATTTCCAAGTTAGTGTAGAAAATGGTGTAATGAGAAAGAGAAAGGTTTCATGACTCGAGCAATATGTGTATGAAGATGAATATATTGATGTTATTTGAGTGGTAACTTCAGAAAAATTTATCAAAGACCAAATGCAGAGACCTGTAGAGTCTGTTTTCGAATAGGTAACAGATCTGGTAAGAAAAGTTTCACGAAAATTCTATCCAATTGTATTTTTGGAGTTTTTATCCAACAAGGAAAGCTACAAAGAGAAAAAGGGACGAAAACGGAGCCAGGGTGGCTCACACCACCCCCTGGCGTGGGCCCTTGGCCGCGCCACCAGGTGGTGTGGCCGCCCCGGACTCCGTCTCCGACCCGTTTTCTCCCAGTACCTTCCTTTTGTTGTAAAACTTCATAATATATAATCCACCGGATCCCCCGAGGTTCGTATATCGTGTTCTCTTCGTGTTTTTGTTTTGATCTGTTTTGGTCTAGATGTCATTCCAGGATTCGTCTTCAAAGGGTTACGAGCTTTGACACCGTCGCGAGCTCCATCGCAATCTTGAGTAGGAGACTCTCGTGGGATGGGTCAAACAAGGAAGGATTGCAACTAGGTGCGAAGACATGGATCGGAATATCGGGGAAGAAGTAAAGGAAACGACATCAAGCATGAAGGGGCGGATACCTCCCTCTATAGATCTCAGTTCCTGCCCTGCAGTGGTGGAAGCTCTACGAGTAACTGATGAGTTATGTGACAAGTACCGAGTCTTGAGGAGGAAGGTGGATATGCTTGAAGAGGAGAATAACAGGCTTCGCAAGATGTTGGAAGATTTCCTCATGCCAACCGAGAGAACACCACCACGACCGAAGGAGTAATCCGTCATCAGGTTTTGGCATCCCCTTGGTTTGTTCCAAGCTTGGGGGAGTGCCGCGGTATCATATCACTATCTTCTATATTTTTACCTTTTTAGAAGAGTCATATCATGAATAGAGAAGTTATCATGTAGGATGGTTTGCATTATGAAAGTGTCCCCCCTCTCGTTAGATATCTATGTATCCCTTGGTGTGAGTTTCTGTTATAGAATATTAATGAGAAGTTATATCATTCACTCTTTGGCATATCTTATATTAGTTTTCAATTCTTGGTTATATGATTGATCTTGTCGTTAGTATTGGTATCACTTTGGGATCATTGAGTTAATTTAGTTGGTTTTGGCAAACCTGGCTCGGTCAGTAGCAACACTATTTTTGAGAGTTGAATGAAAAAGATAAAAGTACTCTTAAAGAAATATAATTTCATCATCTTTCTTTCTTGATTTGCTCATAAGTGTAGTATTCTCTAGTTAAGATCTTTTGTGCTTCCAAGGAAGATTGCATGTTTGTTTTTGTCATGTGTATGTTTGTTTGTTTCCTTCAACTCTTATACTTGCTACCCAGTCTTGCTAGCCAAAAACATGTACTGAGAGGGAATTCTTCTCGTGCATCCAATCCTTAAACCAAAACCTATGTCATTTGTGTCCACCATACCTACCTATTAGCACTATTGCAATTCCAAGTAGATTCTTGTTTTTATCTACCTTCCAAATTAAACTTGTTATGAGAAAATTAGTGATTAAAGCTCTCACGAACTTGATGGCACACTTTACTTTCTTGCATTTAATAAACTTGAACCACTGCGTTGATCTTTGTTGCGTATATGCTTGCTCTTTATAAGTTGAGGTTATCAAAACCATGTATCATGGGGAACGCTTTCAACATTGCACTTATATTCCGTTGATATCTTGATTCTTTTGCCTATGGATCTCGGCGGTGTGAAATAAAAGGGGAACTTGTAAGATTATGGAGTTTATATGTGTGTTAGAGAAACGCATGGGCCGCTAGCCTAAGCCATGCCTAATCATGGTGGAAACTTGCAGCATAACCATAATAAGCACTCTATGAAGCATCCTCAATAAAAATCTATGCAAATAGCAAATAAAAGTATCGCTGAGATGCTCATTGTCTGCTTACCTTGTCGTTTTGATTATGGGATAGCTCCTATATCATGTGCAAGGGGTACCTCGTTAGCGGTACTTTATGATACATATGTATTTACAATGACAAGAGCTTACTTGTGACTGAAGTTGAGTAGCGTGAGGTTCGGTACTCGTAAGTAAGGGGCATGACATTTCAACTTATAACTTGTCAAGCATATCCTCTTAGTTGTGTCACTAACCGTAATCACCTAAAGATGCCTATGATAGGGGCAATGAGAGCTGAAAGCTAATAAGCACCATAATTTTTGGAAGCTCTTTATGAAACTTGAAATCTCTGCTTCCCTCTGTGAAGGGCCTATCTTTTACTTTTTAGTTGAGTCAGTAAACCTTTTCCCTTCTACCTCAACAAGCATTTTGAGTTGTTGTGTTTCATTCATTCATATGATGATTTATCCAATCATGTTTCTTATGTTCCTTGTTTTGCAATTTGCTCTTATCTTGGTGTCTACTACTTTGAAAGCTATCATTGAAAACCAGTTATGAGGATTGGTTAGAGTTCCAACCCACTTGCAAAATATACGACGATAATGAGCTCGTTTCCATAAATAAAGGAATGGAGATGTCCGAAATTCTTTCTTATTACCCCTTTTAGTATTCGATTTGCTGAGCTAAATAAATAGAAAAGGATAGAAATACGGCTTTCGTAGAGGAAGTATTGTGAACTCCTGCAATTTGTAAACTATTCTTCGACCGAGAGCTAAGTTTGCCATTACCAATTATGATTTACTTTATGTATCTTTATTGTGTTTCCTTTACTTATTGCAAGTTAAGTTATATAATAGTGAGTTGTCTTCTATTATGACTTATGTATTGATGAATGTGATGCTTCTTGTCCATATTCTTTTATCGACTCTTCACTCCATAAACCTGAGGTCATGTTTATTGAGCTCAGTTTTCGCTTGGGGACAAGCGAAGTCTAAGCTTGGGGCGAGTTGATACGTCCATTTTGCATCACTATTCTGTATCATAATTTACTGTTATTCATGTATATATTTCATATTAAGAGATGATACTTATGTTATTTCATCTGTTTTTGCATGGTTAATGACTTTTGGAGCATGGACCGCTGCAGTCAGGATTTTGATGGAAAAGGTGTTGTTTGGAGGCAAAATTCGCGAAGATCAGAAAAACCGGGAAAATACATGGAAAATCCTATTTTTCCAGAAGACGAAGAAAGCCAGAAGGGGAAGTGGAGATGGGCCACAGGGGGCCACACCACCCCTGGAGCGGGCCACCCTAGGCCGCGCCACCAGGTGGTGTGACCGCCCTGGTCCACCTCTAGCTCTCCCCTCTGGCGTATATTATCCTCCCGAAACCCTAAGACTTGGGGAGCGACCATAGAAATATTCCGCCGCCTCTACGGGGCAGAAAACACCGAGAGAGAAAGATCTCTCCGGTAGACAGATTTCTACCGGGAGAATTCCTTCCCGGAGAGGGGAGATCGTCGCCATCAACACCACCATCAAGCTGGACTTCATCGGGATCATCATCATCATCACCACCATCATCACCATTAACATCCTCATCACCATCTCCATATTGCTGTAACAATTGGGTTGAATCTTGCATAGTTCTTAGGGGAAACTTTCCCGGTATTGATTACTCTTTGTAGTTGATGCTATTGAGTGAACCATTGAATTATTGTTTATTTTCAGATTGTTATACATCATTATTCCATGTCTGATCATGATCCATATGATGTCTTGTGAGTAGTTCGTTTTGTTCTTGAGGATATGGGAGAAGTCATGTTGTTAGTAGTGGAGTTGTGTTGAGAAAGATTCAATAGTTTGATATTTAAGTTGTGGTGTACTTCTTATACTGGTGTCATGTGAACATCGACTACATGACACTTCACCTATATGGGCCTAGGGGAATGCATTGTGTATTTGGCTACTAATCATAGGGTTGCCGGAGTGACAGAAACCTGAACCCCCTTTAGGAAACCATTGCACAAGGGACGTCAGGGTCTTAGAGTTTAAAGTTGTGGTTAGGTTCTACCTTAATTACTTTCTTGTACTTACAGATGTTTGCAAGGGGTATAATCACAAGTATGTATTAGTCCTAGGAAGGTCGGTACATTAGCACAGGTTGACCCACACAACACTTAGCAAGCTAAAGAACATTAATCAACTATATGAAGCGAAAACACTTGACAGTCTTCTCGTGTGTCCTCGAGAATGTTTGGTCATCTTAAGAAATACAACCGGATTGTCCTTTGCTGCATAAAGGATTGGGCCACTTGCTGCATTTGTTCTTATTGTCTTTTATTTACTCATACTTTATTTACTTGCTTTATCAAAACCCCCTAAAAATCCGTTTGCTAAGTATTTGCAGAGAATTCCTGATCCATACCACTAGCCAGCACCTTCTGCTCCTCGTTGGGTTCGACACTCTTACTTATCGAAAATACTACGATACACACCCTATACTTGTGGGTCATCATGCCCCTTCATGGAGAGTTGCACCACGGCGATCATACGGTGATCACGGCTGTACTTGAGGTCGAGACCTACGAACCTATTTTCTTCGAACCACAGCCAACTCGTGTAATTACTCAGAGTCTTCCTCACCGTCACATGATCGGTGGTGTAAACGACATTGATATTCTTCCCGCCATGTACTTCTATGTAGAAGTGCGCAGTCGCTTGCCTGCCGTTGTTTCGGACGTCCGAAAAGTCCATGACTATAGGCAAGAGGGAAAAGATATGGAGGAAGAGGGTGATGCCGTGGCGGAGGAAATACATGAGGCCATGGAGGAGAAATACGATGAGTGTCGTGGTGGTGTCACGGCAGATGCCATGGATAGGCTAAAGCTGGGGACTAAATGCACTACGGGAATCCAGGGAGGGATAGTGTGGTGATTCCACACACAGTTGCTTTGTATTCGATTCACTTACACAGTTTACAAGTGGTCCTTGAGTTGTATTGCGGAGAGGAGGAAGAAGAACTTTGTTACTCTCACCACTAGCAAGCCCTCAAGAACACACTAGTAAACCACAACCCACTAGAGATCAACCCTTTCTACAGAGGCCCTAGCCCTCCTTATATAGGGGTAGCCAAATCTCCAATTAGGGCATACGTGGAGGCATATTCCTTGGAATATGCCACCTCCCAAAATAGTAAGCCGACCGGGTCACTTTTGGCCAGCGTCATCCATGTAGAGGCTACGTGAGCCTCTGCGGCGCCTGCATCATCCGACATAGGCATCGTCACCTTTGTCGGCCACGCCTCGGTGGTCCTGGCCCCTGTCTGCTTCGCTCACGCTCTGCACACAGTGTCACCCTTTGACCAGCGAGATACCTTCCTTATATTACAAGCTTGATATAACCCGAATCGTACCTACTTGATCCGGCCTCACCTGTACCTGCATAGAAGTTAAATACATCTTACCGACATACGGCATAAGTCGGTTGAGACCCAGTTAGGTGGACATCCCCTGGTCCGGGTTACTCCGTGATTCGGCATGCCTTGAGGTGACTCGGCCAGCACTTGCTTTGACCTTGCCGTACCTCGGCTAACTCGGCCTTTATACCCCGGCGTGACCCTACCCAGGGGTATCCCCCCAACATTAGTCCCTGAAGCTGGTGTGGTCTTAGCTGCCTTAGCCTCTAAGGCCACAGCAGGTTCAATTTTACCGAGCCTTTCGCTTCCTTTCCGAGTTACCTCAAAGTCCAGATTTGATAGGTTTACTTTCCCTTGGCACATTCCAAGTTTTCACTCGCTGGCCGGGTCACCTCATACCCATCCAGGTCACTCTTCCTTCTCTTGTACGCTTCCCCACGTGGAGGCTAATCATTACTTTGCCTCATTTTAAGGGCTTGCGATAGTAACCGCCACAGTTATTGTCAGAATTTACTGTAGCACACGTCACATCGTGCCTGCCTCATCGTTAACTATATCACAATGTCGCGTCGTGGGATCTGCTAAGCCCTGTGGCCCTTCTTGTGGCTCGTCGCTGATTGGTCGATCCGGGTCATACACGGCCACACCGTGTGGCCCGTCCGCATAGTGCGATCCCACTACCTCTCTAGGGCGTGGTTAAATAGGGGAGGGGCGCGCCCCTTGGGTCTTTTCCCCACTCTCGTGCCCCTCTGCTCTTCTTCTCCTTCTTCTTCCCCGCAACAGCGCCACCGCCACCGCACTTGCGTAGTTGTGCCACCGTCGCACTGTTTCCTCGTGCGCTTGTGTCGCCGCCACCTCCGCGCATCTCCTCCGCCACGGGTCCTCGCCAGTCCAGGCTACTGCCCCCCACTGCCGCTAGCGCCAGTGAGGCTAGTGACCTTGAGATGATAGAAGAGGAGCTCGCCGTTGCGGAGCAGGAGATGGAGGAGGATGCGGGGAACACCGACCGTGGCGCCTGGGCTGGGTCCTGGGTCAGCCAGGACGATCTGGACTAGCTGTATCGCACCAGGCACATCCCGGAGGGCGTCACCGCACACCTCGCCACTGCAGAGCTTGCCCCCTCACCCAATCCGGGTGAGTATGTGGTATTCCTCTCCCACTTCCAACGTGGGTTCGGTCTTCCTGTTAGTGATTTCTTCCACGACTGGCTCAACACGTATGAGCTTTAGCCGCACCATCTTCCAGCTAACGCCATCTCTCTGCCTTCGCTTCCACCATCAAGGGCTACGCCGGACTGTGTCCCACGAAGGAGCTCTGGACCGGTTCTTTGGCCTCCGCCGTAACGTGATTCCGAACATTGATCTTAATCCGGAGGACAAGCATCTCACACAGTTCGGCGCAGCCTCCATTTCTCCTAGGAAACAGTCTATTTTCCCCCGAGTCACGGGTCTTGACTCTTGGAAGGGCTAGGCCTGAACTTTCTTTTATGTTCGGAATAGCACATCTGAAGATCTGATCCGGCTGCGCCCCTACGCTTCGGGTCCTCCTAATCCGGATCTATGGGACAAGATCCCCAAGAAGCCCACTGTCCTAGCGAACCAAGTCAACACAAGGTTCCAGGAACTGAAGGATCAGGCATTGCGCAATGAGGACGCAATGATCACATTTGTCCATAATCGGATCTCCCCCCTTCAGAAACGCACGCATAAACTCTGTCACATGAGCTGAGGCCGTGACCCCAACCGGACCTCCTCATTCGAGTTGAGCAACACCAAGATCTACCGCCGGGTCAAGGCCCTCTTCAGCACCCACAAGGACTTCTTTGCTGAGTGGACGTGGGGGATCAAACATTTCTGCCCGAGATAGGCTTCCCCCTGTGGTAAGTCCCATGCCCCAAACTCTTTCCGAATTAAATCATACGTCGGTTTTTGTTGTAGGTTTAATCCTGTTGCCTTTTATTTCCCTTAGATGTTTCTTCACCAAACCATTGAGGATGGCACCGAGCCTTCTCTTAAATGGGCGCCTGACCGAGATGCCTCGGACGAGGAGGAACCGGATCAAGAGATGTTCCTGCCGATGGCTGATGTGACCAAGCGACATAACGGTAAACTCTCTTCCATTAGAGATTGGCCCGACGATGAAGATGATTCGGACGTTGAGGTGATGGAGGAATTTGACGATGTCCCCCTTTCTTATGCTTTTCCGGCATCAGCTAACCCTGGTGGGCAGATCCATGAAGATCCTCCCCTTGCCACGGGTGAGCCTGTCCCGGTCGCACCGAAGAAGAGGGGGGTCACATCTGCTTCTTCCTCCGGACCTTCTCAGCCAGCTAAACGGCGAAAGAAGTCCGTGGACAAAGCTGCCACCAAGCCTACAACCAAGGCCATAACCCGAAGGGCTCGGAAGCCCAAGGAGCCTTTGACCTCGGATGAGTAAGCCACTTCTCCGTTTGCCATTCACTTGTTCTTGCTTTGTTACAGTTTCTCATCATTCATGATCTGATTCGGCAGGGCCACGGTTGAGGTCCCTTAGAGTGGATCCGGCATTGCCTCGCCGCTCCGACATAGCCCTTCTCCCCCTCGTGGCGATGATTCACGCCCGTTGAGCCCCATTCAGGAGGGCTCAGCGGCTGCTCCGGGTTCTAGCCCACCTCGTCAAGAGGAGGGCAACCTCGGAACAGGGGGAAGCGGTTCTACCGAGGCTACAGCTGCTCCTTTTTCTGCACAGTCACAACCAGCCACCACCGAGGTTCATTCAGCACCCCCGCCGAAACGGCAATCTATACCAGCATCAGATCTAGCACCAGCAATAACAACACAAGCACCAACAGTAGCACCAAGCCCCTCCGCCTCGTCCGAGTCTTCCAAGCCTCGGCGAGAAGGCACCAGCAGCAAGGGAAGCAGTAAGGCCGCTCCCAAGGGCAAATCCACCGCAGCAACTTCCACCTCACAGCAGCAACCCAAGGGAAAAAAGGCTCCTGACGCCACCAGGGCAACGTCAATCGAGGCTGGACAGCGTACACTTGCGTCCATGCTCCCAAAAAAGACTCCATCGCCGAAGGACGCCCCTGCCGAGCCAGCTGATGCGCAACTCATTTTGCACACCAGCCCTGCCATTGCCCAGGTTGAGAGGAGGGAAGCTCATGCTAAGGGTCTAGTTGCACCCCACATGCTCACCGGCGAACGCTATCCTCCGACCTTGATCGAGTTTGTAAACAACTGGAACAAGGCGGAGTTCGTCCATAATGACGATCTCCTGGAGAAGTTTGGGCCCGCCGAGTTTGCTGCCCAAATGAATACCGCTACCAAGGCAATTAACCTTGCAGGTAGGATGATGGAGGTACGTTACTTTGACCTTTCCTTAGCATGTAGTAGATATTAGTGATATAACCATTAGTCCCCGAGCCTCCGGGGGAGTAACTTGTCACTCGGCCGGATGCTCCTTAGAGAATTAACGTAGCTCCTTAAGAACTTCAAAAATGCACACACCTAGAGCCAGGTTAAGTTCCACTTGGCTCGGATTTTGTACACTTCGAATATGCACACACCTAGAGCCGGGTTAAGTTCCACTTGGCTCGGATTTTGTACACTTCGAATATGCACACACCTAGAGCCGGGTTAAGTTCCACTTGGCCCAGATTTTGTACACTTCGAATATGCACACAGCTAGAGCCGGGTTAAGTTCCACTTGGCCCGGATTTTATACACTTCGAATATGCACACACCTAGAGCCGGGTTAAGTTCCACTTGGCCCGGATTTTGTACACTTCAAATATGCACACATTTAGAGCCGGGTTAAGTTCCACTTGGCCCGGATTTTGTACACTTCGAATATGCACACACCTAGAGCCGGGTTCAGTTCCACTTGGCCCGGATTTTGTACACTTCGAATATGCACACACCTAGAGCCGGGTTAAGTTCCACTTGGCCCGGATTTTGTACACTTCGAATATGCACAAGACTAAACTATCTTTTTGTACTTTTTTCAGGTGACCACCAATCGTCGGAGCGCTGTGTTTCAGCGTCTCTTGGATACTCACAAGATGCTGCGTGCGAAGCATACCGCGCTTCTCGCCGAACACGAGAAAAGGGGTAAGTTTTCTCCTTGCATTTTTCCATTTCTCTTCGTCTTTTTCCGTCAAACTAATCCATCATTCGGTTTTCGCAACTGGGGTGGAGGCTGAGAATATCCTCATGAGGAAAAACTTGGACCAGATAAAGGGTAAGTTATTCTTACTCAACCTTGCTATGCTCTCTATCTCGTTTTCTCCTTGGCTCGGCAAATATTCATACCTCGGCTTTGCCGGGTCAACAAACTATTTCAGCCTCTCTTGAAGATAGTGTGCCCGTGCCTGACATGATGCTGCATTTTCTCGAACAAGCAGGGCAGCACCAAGCTGAACTCAAGAAGAAGGACGATGAGCTTGGCCTCTTCTGGACCAAAGATGAGGAAATTGCCAAGCTTAAGGCAGACATGAAGAAACTCAAGGCGTAGCACAAGTCTGAACTGGAGAAAGCAGGCCAAGACTTTACTGAAGAACAAGAGCGCCTCAATCTCCAAATCTCTAAGGACCAAGAACTTCTTAAGGAGTCCGACGTTAAGATTCAGTCGGCGAATACCGAACTTGCACAACTCCGTAAAAGGCGCGATGACTATACCAAGGAGCTGACCCGGATCCACAGCCATATCTCTCGTAAGTTCTTTTCCTTAAGCCGGCATGAATCTCTCCGGGTCAACTTCTTTTGTCTTTTCCTTACTAGCTTCACTTGTCTTGTTTTCAGACAAATTTCCAGAGGGCAATGCCATTGCAACCACTGTTGTTGCCAAGTTCTGCCAGCAGAGGGGTACCCCAATTGCTCCAGGCGCTAGAGAAATTCCTTATGACATGGAGGACCTGCTGGTCAGCTTGTCTTCTCGCGTCGAAATTGTGAAGAATTATGGCAAGGACATTCTTGATGTGGCAATCCGGATCTTCAATGCCTTTTATCTTGATGAAGATACTTCGGAAGGGACCGCAGCTCTCGTCGCCAAGTTAATGGACTGCGAGACCCAGCTAGACCTTTGGAGGGAATCTGCTGGACGCGCCGGGGCTGAAATCGTTCTCCACTACGTGCTCACGTGGTATGAGAAGATCGACCTCAATCTACTTGCGTGCATGCGCACCGGATCCAGGTGGTCCAGCGGCCTAGAGTGGATAGCTCGGCGCAAGGCTTGCGCCCATAGTCTCATTGAATATGCCCCCGTTCATCAATGGAATGAGGGTCCAAGCTTCCTTGGCGCCGCCGATAATGAAAATGCCAAAGATTATTCGGGTGAGGACGAAGGGGACGAAGCTTCGGATGTCGAGGAAGACGAAGATGACGCTGAAGCCGAAGCTAGAGCTGCACCCGCTGGCGCCGAATTACCTCCTCCTGCTGCTCCTTGATCAGAAACACTTTGAATTTCATCAGATCCCCGGTATGCCGGGTGCAATTGTATTACGCACATAAGTGATAGTTTGCTACTAAGTTTTTGTATGCCGGATTAACTTGGGAGTAGTCCCCGAGTTTCATTTTCTTGTTTCTCCAATTTTTTAGCTCGGCTCGTGTCTACCTTGGTTCGGTTTTATGACTTACGAGTCCGAGTTTCAAAAAATGACTTAACAATACTTGGAAACTTTAGGATTAGCTCAAAATAATTCAACATAGTAAACATAAGGTTAGTCCGAATAACAAACGTTGGCTCGATTAAGTTTCTTTCCTTAGTCATTTTTCATGTGCTACGCAATTCCAAACTTGTTCTCTTGCTTGCCATGAAGCCAAATCTTGTTGGACAGCAGCAAGTCAAAGAGTTGGGTTTTTTGGTGCTCACACACTACTAATCCGGCTTAGGAGAAACAACTTACGCTAGCCGACATATAAATAATAAATACAAAAGACAACAAATATTATTAAGGCAGTCCCCGAGTTACTGCTCGAGGTGCCAACATTTCATTGATGGGCTCATTGCCGGCATACATACCGACATATGAGAGACTCGGATACATACACTCCTTTGCTAAGTGTAGAAAGGACGAAGTAGAGCTACATTCCATGGACGCTTAGATTCATCGTCGGACCTGTCCACCTTGTTCTTCTCCTGCGGTTTTGCATCTATGAGATAGTATGAGTCATTGTGCAATGCCTTGCTCACAATATATGGCCCTTCCCATGGGGGGATAACTTATGCATGCCCGCAGTACGTTGTACCAACCGGAGTACCAGATCACCTTCCCGGAAAACTCGGGGGCTTACTTTCCGGCTATGATAGCGTCGGAGATTTTGCTGATATATGGCGGATCTGGACAATGCCAATTCTCTCGCTTCTTCCAGCAGATCAACATCATTTTGCCGGGCTTCTTGCACTTCGGCTTCTATGTATTGGGTGACCCTAGGCGAGTCATGCTCTATGTCGGCTGGTAATACAGCTTATGCCCCATATACCAGAAAGAATGGCGTATAGCCTGTTGATCGATTTGGAGTTGTTCTTAAACTCCACAGTACCACTGGTAGTTCTTCTATCTAGCACTCCGCTGATCTTTGTAGCGGCTCAATGAGCCGGGGTTTTATCCCGGATAATACCAATCCGTTGGATCTTTTCACTTGTCCATTCGAAGTGGGGTGAGCTACCGAGGCTACGTCTAGCCGGATCTTCTTATCCCGGCAAAAACATGCAAATGCTCCTTCAGCAAAATTTGTGCCATTATCCGTTATGATACTGTGAGGATAACCGTATCTCAAGATGATATCTTTGAGGAATGTCACAGCGGTAGCTCCATCACATTTTCTTATTGGCTTCACCTCAATCCATTTCGTAAATTTGTCAACCACGACCAAGATGTCGGTCATGTTCCCTCTTGCTGGTTTGAAGGGGCCAACCATATCCAAACACCATACGGCAAACGGCCAAGTAATTGGTATGGTCTTTAGCTCTGACATTGGCATATTCGTTTTTGTCACATATCTTTGATAGCCATTGCAGTTTCTTACCAGATCTTCTGCTTGTTCCAAGGCACTTGGCCAGTAAAACCCATGACGGAAAGCTTTTGCCACCAAGGCTCTAGACGAGGCATGATGCCCACATTCCCCTTGATGTATATCTCGGAGAATGTCAAGTCCTTCCTCCGGGTCAACACATCGCTAGAGGACGCTTGTCACACTCCTTTTGTATAGCTCGGAATTGATGATCGTGTATGCTTTTGCTCTCCTCTGAGTTTGCCTAGAAAGCACCTCCTCAGCGGGTAAAGTTCTATCTTTCAGGAATTGAAATATGGGTAGTGCCCAAGCTGGTACAGCTCTGTGGGAACACATCCTCATTGATTTCCATCTGATCCACCGGCATAACATCAACCAGATCACGCTACATAGTCCCCGGGTCCTGCGATGCAGTCCTCGGGTTTGCCAAGGCAGTCCTCGGGTTTCGCGAAGCACTCCCCTCATCAATGTCCATGGGTACAGCTCCGGATTCTCCGAAATATAAATTGAATCGGATTCTGGAGATGGCCTGATAGATGGTTTTCTGATGTGTTCTAATGCTACACCCGGTGGAATTGCTTGTTGCATTGATCCGAGCTTCGACAATACATCGGCAGCCTCATTTTCCACCCGGGGTACATGGTGAAATTTGCATCCCTCAAAGTAACCAGATATCTTCTGCACATGGAATCTGTACAGTGCCATATTTGCATCCAAAGCATCCCATTGTCCGGAGACTTTCTGGACTACGAGATCCGAGTCACCGAAGCACTGGATCCGACGTATTCCAATTTCTTTTGCCACTTTGAGCCCATGCACAAGTGCCTCATATTCTGCAAATTGTTTGATGTAGTGAAGTGGATCTGGAGCACATATTTCAGCTGGTCCTTCTTGGGTGAGGTAAGCACAACTCCGGTGCCTAACCTGGTTTTTGTTTTTGACCCGTCAAAGTGCATCCTCCAATAGTTTGGATCTGGCAATGGTGGCTCATACTGCACCTCGGCCCAATCCACAAAAAAGTCTGCCACAGCCTGAGACTTGATTGCTTCTCTTCTGTCATATTGTGGCGCATAAGGGGCTAGCTCAATTGCCCATTTCACATTCCTGCCACTTTCATCCTTGTTACTCATTATCTCGGATATGGGGGCTTCACATATTACCTTGATTGGGTGCTCTTCGAAATAGTGCTTCAGCTTCTTAGCTGCCATATACACCCCATATGCCACCTTCTAATAATGAGGATAGTTTTGCTTTGATGCAGGTAATACCTCGCTTAGGTAATACACTGGCCTTTGCACTGACTTACCTTCTTCATCGCGCTCTACCACAATTACTGCACTTACAACTCGGTTGGTTGCAACTATATAGAGCAACATTGGCTCTTTTGATAGTGGAGAGGCTAACACTGGTGTAGTGGCTAACATTTTCTTTAATTGGATAAAGGCTTCATTGGCCTGCGGCGTCCAAATGAACTTGTCCAACTTTTTCATGAGTTGATAGAGAGGCAATGCCTTTTCTCCCAACCGACATACAAACCGACTTAAGGATGCCAGGCAACCAGTGAACTTCTGGACATTGTTAAGGCACTTCGGTAGTTCCATTCGCTCTATGGCCCGGATTTTAGTTGGATTAACTTCGATACCTCGGCTGGAGACAAGAAATCCGAGTAATTTTCCAGCCGAGACACCAAAGGTACATTTCTCCAGATTAAGCTTCATTCGGAACCTCCTTAGGTTCGCGAATGTCTGCCTGATATCGTCAAGGAGCGTTTTGCTTTCTTGGTCTTGATAACAACATCATCCACGTATACCTGAACATTTTGACCAATTTGGTCATGTAAACATTTTTGCATACATCTTTGGTATGTTGCCCCTGCATTACGTAAACCAAAAGGTATGGTGCGATAGCAATGAGCCCCATACGGGGTGATAAATGCAGTCTTTATTTGATCACTTGGGTTCAAAGGTATCTGGAGGAAACTAGAATATGCATCAATGAACGATAACAACTCACACCCAGCAGTAGAATCTATGACTTGGTATATCCCTGGCAGTAGGAATGGATCTTTTGGACATGCCTTATTCAGGTTCGTGTAATCGATACACATACGCGAAACCACTGCCACGTTCGGATTGTCCTTCTTCTTCTTCTCCACCAGCACCGGATTAGATAGCCAATCTGGGTAAAGCACTTCCATGATAAATCCAGCAGCCAACAACCGAGCTATCTCATCTCCTATGACCTTTCTCCTATCTTCGGCGAAGCGGCGGAGAGGTTGCTTCACCGGCTTTGCTCCGGGTCTCACATTCAAAGACTGCTCGGCCAACTCCCTCGGAACACCTTGCAAGTCCTGTGTGGACCAAGCAAAAATATCCCGATTCTCACGGAGGAAGTTGACGAGCTCGCTTTCCTATTTATCATTTAACCCGGCACCAATTGTTACGGTGCGCTCTGGGAACATATCATCAACAGGCACTTTATTGGTATATTTTGTCGCTTGGAATGAGACACTACCATGCGGGTTACTCAGCGCTAGCATATACTGCTACGCGGACTGAGCCAATGCCGCCACTTCTTGGATCTTTCTCTTCTCTTGCGCAATCACCAGTGACTCGGCCAGGTTAGACCTGGCTGACGCGCACTCAATGGTACGTCGGAAATCTCCAGCTATGGTTATCACACCATTTGGCCTAGGTAGCTTCATCTTTAGGTAACTGATGTGACAACTTGCCATGAACTAGTTTAGGGCTGGCTTGCTGAGCAACGCGTGATACGCACTTTCCAAATTGACAACTTCGAATTCCAAATTCTCAGTCCGGCAGTTATCTCTCGTGCCGAACAATACGTCAACCCGGACCTTGCCTATGGGCTCACAAGAAATGCCTAGGACAATGCCATGGAAAGTTGTCCTCGTAGCTTGGAGCATGTTCTCCGAGATACCCAACTTGCGCATCGTGTCCACATACATGATGTTGATGCTACTACCATTGTCAATTAGCACCTTTGAGAACCTCACATTGATGTTAGGCCCAATGAATGTAGGATCCAACACCAGCACGTATGAACCAGGACTAGGCATAAGCTTCGGATGATCTTTGATGCTCCAGGTAATTTCCTGATCCGACCAAGGCATATACCTCGTCACAGCTGGCATTATTGCATTGACCTCCATATGTCGGCACTGCAAGCTCTTTCTGTATGTCTCTTCTGTGGTGAACACACAGTAACTCTGATGATGCTCTCTGTACTCATTCCTCCCCTCGTTTCCAGGGTACCTCTGATCCGGTTGACGCTGGTCTTCCACTTGATGCACAACATCCCTTCTCTCATGGTTGTCATACCTCGGTGGAGGGGAAGGCAACATTGACTGTTGCGTGTTCGCTCCGGAGAGCAATTGCTGTCGGGATAACTCCTGCTGAGGTTGATCATTCCGAGGTGCCTGAGCATTCCCCAAACCACCTTGTTCTATCTTTCGCATCCATTCACATTGCCTGGTCGTGTGACCCGCTGGGTTACTCGGATTTGGCGTGTGAAATTTACACGGCTGATCCAGCATTGCCTCATAGGTATACCTCGGACGGTCCTTCTTTTCTAGCCACTATTTCTTCTGCTCTGGCGTCCAAGTTTTCTTGCCATCATTTCTTGGTGTCCATTGTTGTCCTCCAGTTTTCTGACGTTGGTTGCTTCCTGCTCCGGGCTGATCTTGATTCACAGCCGCAACTTGTTGCGAACTGTACCGGTAATACGGTATGTCATCTCTTCTTTTTCCTCGGTAATCATTTCTCCGGGATGATCCAGCCCCATCTCGCTGATTATACTCCTCGCTTGACTCGTTTGACATGAGCCTAGGCTGCATCGGATCACCCAAGGCATATGAATCAGCAATCTGAATTGTTTCTGCCAATGTAGTTGGCATATCTCTTTGCAACCTTTGCCATAGCATGCTTGCATATCTGCATCCTTGCGCAAACCAAGCTATAGCCTGTGACTCAATTACGCCCTCACAAGAGTTTCGCACAATACACCAACAGGTTAAGAACTCCCGGTCTGTCTCATTCGGTCTCTGCTTGCACATTGCTAGGGTTTATGGCATGTTGGGCCTCTGATACGTACTTGAGAAATTGCTGACAAACATTTCCTCAAAATCGATCCGACAGTTAATACTTCCAGGCGACAAATTGTTTAGCCATACCCTCGCTGGCCCCTCCAGCATCTGGGGTACATATCTCACAGCCCATCTCAAGTTGCCTGTAGCAATTTTCACAGCTGTTGCATAGTTAATCAACCAATCTTCCGGCTTTGTGCTGCCGTCATATGTCTTAGTGCCTCTAGGTAACTGGAAGTTAGGTACTAGAGGTTCCTTCATGATCCGGGGCCCAAAACGCGCTGGACCCGGAGGACCTTGACATTCAATTTGCTCCGACCTATACAGCCGATCCAGTTTCAACCTGGCATCGTCAGGCATCAAGATCCTGCTTCCCAATCTAGACCCTATCACGTGATAGTCCGGCCTGGGATACCCATCATTCACCATCTCCGAATCACCATCGTTGTATCTATCTTGCTCCTGTGGAGCTGCTCTCTGTTGCATACCTTGGCCGGCACTGCGCTCTTGCCGTGGTATATTCCGCTGCTGCGGTTGCCCTGCACCTACCGAATTACGCTGTCCGGCATTGCCGTTTACAGCGTTCCCTTGACCGGCATTGCCTTGGTCGCGGTTACCTCGGCCAGCTTCACCTCGGCTCAAACTTCGTCGATCCTCATTTCTATGTACCTCTTTTCCTTTCCCTGCCCTTGCCAGGTCATATGGGACTATCTGCTTATTCCTCCTGGCCGAGGTTACTACCTCTTCTCTCCTAGGACCACCATGAGGAGACGATGCAGCTCCAGTGGATTTCTCTGGGTTACCCACCGCCAAATGAACGATCTTGGAGGCCCCAGCTCTATCTGGGTTAGCCCTGAGAAATTCCTCATTTTGCCTATTCGTGATCCAAACCAACTCATTGACCCTATCTTGCTGTCTCTAACGGGCTTCACCCGTCAGGCCCTCTAACTCGGATGCTGCTGCATCTGCTGCCCTGAGGTTCTTTGCTGGGGTACTATACTTCGGCAGCCCCACGGACAAACAGTTTTCAGATTCCTCAATCCTAGTATCACCTTCTTAGTTCATTTCACTGATGAGGTTTCTCCCCTTCACTTTTACAGCATCTACCTTATTTGCCTTTGCGTACTCACGCAGTGTCATGTTCAACGACTGCTGAGCCGTGGCTATCTTTTTTACACCCTCTAGTATTTTTTGCCTAGTCTCCTCTAGCTCGGCCTGCGCCTGAGCCGGATCTACTACTACTGCTACTGGGTTTGCCAGGCTATCCATTGCCTGCTGTAGCACATTTTCTGGCCTTTCTAGAGGGGGACCTCTACTTTTCCTCGGTGCCTTAGGCGTTACCTACGGGTCTGGTGCTGGGTCTTTTCTTGCGCCAGCGCCAGGCGCGGTCATCATCACCTCAGCATGGTCCGGGGAGCGAGTGATATGTGCCCCGCGAGCCGCACTAAGGGGTGCCTCGCCTCCTTCGACGATGTGCCACGGATGAACGCACGACACATCGACGGCAACGTAGATCTTGTGCGTGCCAAGCTTGACGAAGAGGCCGTTGTGCAGAAGAGGACGCTTGCCGAAGCAGCCAGCGTTGTCACTGACGAAATCCAGCGCTCCAAAGCGCTAAACGAGCCCGGAGACGATGCGTTCGTCGGTGCCGATGAAGTTTCCCATTCGGATCTTCACCCCTGCTAGCCCCGCTAGCCCCACGGTGGGTGCCAACTGTCGTGGTGGTGTCACGGCAGATGCCATGGATAGGCTAAAGGTGGGGACTAAATGCACTAGGGGAATCCAGGGAGGGATAGTGTGGTGATTCCACACACAGTTGCTTTGTATTCGATTCACTTCCACAGTTTACAAGTGCTCCTTAAGCTGTATTGGGGAGAGGAGGAAGAAGAACTCTCTTACTCTCACCACTAGCAAGCCCTCAAGAACACACTAGTAAACCACAACCCACTAGAGATCACCCTTTCTACAGAGGCCCTATCCCTCCTTATATAGGGCTAGCCAAGTCTCCAACTAGGGCATACGTGGAGGCATATTCCTTGGAATATGCCTCCTCCCAAAATAGTAAGCCGACCGGGTCACTTTTGCCCAGCGTCATCCATGCAGAGGCTACGTGACCTCTGTGGCGCCTGTGTCATCCGACATAGGCATCGTCACCTTTGTCGGCCACGCCTCGGTGGTCATGGCCCATGTCTGCTTCGCTCACGCTCTGCACACAGTGTCACCCTTTGACCAGCGAGATACCTTCCTTATCTTACAAGCTTCATATAACCCGGATCGTACCTAGTTGATCCGGCCTCACCTGTACCTGCATAGAAGTTAAATACATCTTATCGACATACGGCATAAGTCGGTTGAGACCCAGTTAGGTGGACATCCCCTGGTCCGGGTTACTCTGTGATTCGGCCTGCCTTGAGGTGACTCGGCCAGCACTTGCTTTGACCTTGCCGTACCTCAGCTAACTCGGCCTTTATACCCTGGCGTGACCCTACCCGGGGGTATCCCCCAACAATGAGGTCGTGGAGGAGGAGATGAGACAGAGAAGTGAAAGATTGGCCCTTACCAATATCTGGAATGGTGCACGACCGTTCGTAGTAGGGTGAAGGTGGAGAAAAACGGCGGTTTTACACGTCGACGCTAGCGCTGGCTAAAATTGGTTCTGCGCCACTTACATGCGGTGGAATCGAGGTCTGCCATCCACGATCCAAGTCAAACATAGTCACGTCTGTGCATGTGGACCTTCACTCACTGACAGGCGGGCCGCACATTTCTCTCTCTTTCGATTTATTTTTTCACTTCCTCTAGACGGTTCCGGTGCGCGCCCTCAATAATTACGCCCCCCTTCCTTGTCTTCCATGCGGAAGAGAACCGGCGGTGCCGGCGGTTCCTCACCAGGTCACTCCCTACTCGAACAACTGCTCCCATCCCTGATTCCATCCCCTCTCGAATCCATCTGCATCCTTATCACAACGCCTCCATTAATCTACCGGATTTCAGACTCCATTTGTCGCTATGGGTAGAGCTTGGGGTAGTAGTAGGCTGAAGCGAAAGGCATGCGACGACGACGCGGATGGCCAGGGCGACCGCCACCATGAGGATTGGGGATGGCCGAACCTCAGCGCCACGAACGTGCATAGGATCGCCACGGGGTTGGACGTCATCTCTGCCGGCTACCTCGCTCGCTGCATCCCTGGCTACCGCTTCACAATGCGGGACATGGACGAACAACCATTCGGCACGCCAGGCCTTCTTTACCCCGATACCCGCAAATGGCCAAACGACCGCGATGGCCACATAAGTTCCAGTATCTTGCTTATTGGTTCAGTCATATCGTTGATTCATATGTGCTGAACTCTCATCGGAATCCTATGTTCCTTTCGTCGAACGTGTTGTGTGCACACGCGGTTTGAACAAATTGAACCATTTAAGACTATTATGTACAGCGGAAGCTCTACTCGTACCTGATATTCTGATATTTTCATAGTGACACGGTCTTACTTTAGGTGATAGACGAGTTGTGAATTTCGATCTGCAATGGAATGCCTGCTAGGTGATATTTTGTTTCCTAAAATAAAAAACAAACATATTAGATGATTTAAGGCTGTTATGCCCTGAGCTATTTATGATCATTGTCAAGAGTTTGTTCTAGGGGGCTCTTCTCCTACTCCATATATTGGGTATCTTCGTAGTGACACAGGAACAATTTAGGCGATATCTGAGGAGACCCTCGTATTTAGGCGATATTTTGTGTACTTTAATCTGAAGGTCTAGTTGTCAAATTGTATTTGCAATGGAATCCATACTAGGTGATTGTACCAACTGACAACAAACTCTGCAGAATATTCATGCAAAACTGATGCTGCTGGATAAGTTGTCAGAATCAGTACTGGTGAATATCAAGGAAGAAGAAGAGACAGAAATGGGAGATGACCAGAACTGGGTGGGTGGCAATGGCGAGTGGCTGGTCCTTTTATCCCAGGATGGGAGTACTTGGACTCTAAAAAATGGCTACAGATCGTTGAGACTTACATTGCCATATTTGGAGGGTGTCGGCATTATTGCATTCAACAACGGGTGGCCGCTGCCCATTTCCGAATTCGCTTACAGGTTCAACATGGCAGAACTTGAGCTCCTGACGGTATAGCTCCCACATAGACCGCGGGAGGCATGGAATACCTGGGAGTACGACCTCTTAGCTGTGTTCGACAATGCAATCACATTCATTAGATGCCCAGAAGACAAGGAATGGACAGTCTTGCGCGATGACTTCCTACGGCCGGAGAAGTATGTCGACACTGTCTTCACCTCCAGCTACTATTCGTACAAACCGCAACGCATTTATGCGGTCACTGAACCTAGCAGCGACGTGCGTGTTTGGGAGCCGTCCATTTGGGGTGAGTCATGGTGTCATATAGCATGTAAAATCCCATTCAAAATTCTGCTTACTAACTGTAAGTAACACGCAGGTCCCACGCAGCCTTGTGCATCATTCTAGCTCCGGTCATCAAAGATGCAGTAGCAGATGCTGAACTTGGGACACGGCGCTGGTTCCTGGCATCTCTCGGAGGTGACACGAAACAGGATGTTGGACTCATGTGGATTCATATCAGGGGAGCACTAAATAGCGTTGGTGATACAATAGAACATATGAGGACATAACTTTCTTCATACCCATCGCTGCGGTGTGACGTTTTCTCGAGGTCCCCATGCCCATCCAAAGACCCAATAGAGCAAGTCTGGAGCAGAGTCGACAATCTAAAGGGACAATCTGTGTTTCTTGGGATCAACTACCCTTTCTTTGTCGGAGCCCCTGGAGCTGTTGAACCTGTAATTGCTCAGGCAGCCCTGGCTCCTGATGCTAGTGGTGGTGGTGGTGGTGGAGCTGACGAAGAACTAGCTGCTGCTGCTCCTAGTGAAGCTGACGAAATACTTGGTGATGTTGCTGTTGGTGAAGCTGACAAAATACTGGCTAATGTTGCTGCTGGTGAAGCTGACGAAATACCTGCTGAGGCTGCTGCTGGTGAAGCTGACGAAATACCTAATGAGGTTGTTGCCTGAGTCCAGGAAGAACATGCTGGTGTTCTTGCTGAGGTGCCAGCACTTCTAGTGTTTATAGCAGACTGTGTGTTTGCTGCACACTCATGCGCCTATCATGTTGACACTCCAGATCCGACCTGGAGCTGAATCCACGTCGGGGGGAGGGGGCCTATAATTGGCTCATCAGTGGGGTCGTATGATTTGATGGAGAATGACAGACGGCCAAACGCAGCATTCTGGTTCGTTCCAACGATACCACCAGCTCCAGGGACCTACTGCTCATACTGGTAGATCCGATGAACCATTTGTATTTATCTTTATCATTAGTTACGCTTATTTGTGTAAAGACTAAACTATGCTTATTTGTGTAAGACTAAGTTAGGCCTAACTGCATAATATTCAGTGAAGCCCAGCTTTTCTTTCCACGCCCATAACAACAGAATTGCAGCATAGAACATACAAAGGTAATGTGCATACTAGGAATTTTTGCTCAGGATAACAACCACTTCAAGTAAATGATACATGGTGTACGCATTTGAACGCATCACTAGAATGTGCCACCTATTGATGATTGATGACATGGATCTAGCTTTTTTGCGCATATTTGCATTGAATCGCTCATTGATTTGTTCACATATTTTTTGGCAATGGCTGATGAACTCCACTCTCTTGGTAACATGCTTCGTCAGCGAGCACTTGTTGATGCAATGCAAAGTACAGAACATGGTCGTCATCATCATTCCATTTAGGTTCTCTATGTTTCGTTATCACGGAGCTACTAATTTCAAATGAAAATACAGTAAACAACATATGTGTACATTGTTAGAGTATGCTATAGCCACGGTACATACATGTTTTTCTACAATCACAAGAAGAAAACTTGATGCATTTTCACCTTATTGGCGTTGTGCCGAACTGGGTGGATGTGGCTTTGGGGTTCGGAGAGGAAGGCATCGTGGCTGGTGCGTGTGCGACCACGGCGGCGACGATATCGGATTCTGGAGGAGGCCAATAGGACCGAGCATGGTCGGCATGGTGACAGATCTCACCCAGGAATGAATTCCCATCCCCGCGTCGTGCCATGGGTGCGACCATTGTGAGGGCGAGCTCCGATTCGGGATGGGGAGGAGAGCCGGGCCGAGCAGGTTCGTCCAAGTCCTAGCTCCGCGCCATGGATGCGACCACAGATTGCCGCCCTGGAGGAAGAAGAATATGCGTAAAGGATGCATGCGCCAATGCTACAAGCCTACATGGTAGCCACGACGGCAGTGACATAACAGCGAAAGCTGACAGGGGGCAACTTGATGGTCGCTAGCCTGATATTTTGTATTGAAACGTAAAGTTGAATTCGTGCCGAAAAGACCCTCTGAGTATTTGGCATGCCAACTTTGGGCAACGCAGCTGATTGTAAGCAACTTGGGTACCGTGTTGCCTGGGCGACCCAACTTTCAGGCCGCAAAATGATATTCTCGCCTCCAAGGCCGCCGGCGAGGAGGCCCCCGTCCCCGTCCCCGCATCCGCCAAGGCCACCGGCAAGGAGGCCCCCGTCCCTGTCCCCGCATCTGCCAAGGCCGCCGGCGAGGAGGCCCCCGTCCCTGTCCCTGCATCCGCCAAGGCCGCCGGTGAGGAAGCCCCCGTCCCCGTACAGGCCCCTGTCCCCATCCCGACATCCGTCGTAGCCGCCGGTGAGGAGGCCCCCGCCGGTCTCGGACAGATCCCGCTCGGCTGGGACCCCTACAAGGAGGTTGTTTACATAAGTCCGGAGAACCCCTACGACACCAGCATCACTGACCCATGGTCAGAGGTAACCACAGTTTTCTCCCCTTCCCTTGTTCTTCCCCCATTCCCATCGTTGGATTCTAGATCGTATGTTATTAGGAACCGGTTGTTCGTGTTTTTACAGTAGCTAATCATCTTGTGTTAGACCTCGTATTTCGATGAATCCCCCTTTTCATATTTGAACCCCCCTATTCGTAGTTGGGATCAGTATTCGATTTGGTTTGAGATTTGGGAATAATCAGGAGATCTCAATCGGTTAATTTATGTAAATAATAAATCCCGATAATCAAAGTATCTCAATCATGTCCTTATTGCACTCTACAGGAGCATAGCAGCAACGTCCGCAGCGACAACGAGTCCAAGGACACCAAGACTCGTCATGTGCTGAGGAGGCTGAAGTCCGGCCAGTACAACAACTTATTCGCCAGCGACGTGTACATGTGCCCCTTCTGCCCCACCAGGAGGCTCCGCGCCACAGACTTCAACTCCCTCGCGAAGCATGCCGAGGACTTGCGGCGAGTCCGTGAACGTCCACAGCTTCATAGCCAAGCACTAGGCGCTCGGTCTTCACCTCCGCAACCTCCAGAAGGTGGCTATAGAGGAGGGTCGCATGCCCCGATCAAGCCCAAGGCGCCCAAGGTCAAGGGACTAGGTAGCAAGAAGTGGAGGAGGTGTCACAGGGAGGAGGCGGAGGCCCTCCTGGCAGAGGCCATGAGGGGCCACTAATCTGCTGCTACTACTGTAAAGTAGCTTCTTTTCTCGTGTCTGTGTTTAACTTGTCCGCTACTGCTGCTGAGCAGCCTAATTGTTGAACCTCGTTAAGTTATGTACTATATAACCTATATTAGATGCTTTATCTACATCTGCTCTGTTTACTAAAATTATTTATGGTGCTGGTTAGTTTTGTTGCTCTAGATTTCCTACCAAATTGGGGAAAATGAGGGCAAAAGGAACAATGAAAGAAGAGAGAAGCTTCTCTAGATTCGCTACCTTTTTGGGAAAAAAACACAACTATTAGCGAGAGAGAGGGGGAAAAGGCGCTCTTAAAAAGGCCAATCATAAAAAAGAAAAAAGAAAACTTCCAATATAGGCGACAGGGTGCACGTAACCACCAAACACGCCCCACATGGTCCCACACCACGTCCCCCATAATCAGCGAGAGATGGATGGCTAGTCTACTGTGTATCCTGGTCCCACCGTCAGCATGTAACGGTCGAGGCGATGTAACGTAACGCTCAATGCACGACCCGCCCCAACACGGTCCCACCGGTCAGCATCTAACGGTCAAGCCTTTGACCTGATGGCATCCCCCCGCCTGAGCGCATGTGACAGTTTCGGAATGGGGGGAGGGAAAAGTGAGGAAAAACTAAGCGGCTATGGAAAACTGAGTACAACTAACGAATCAGAGGCACGAAAATAGAAATACCTACATTTTACTCGAGTACGGGAGGCAGATTGTTTCGCCCGACAAGTTCCACGCACACATCTATAGAGTTTAACCGAACTACATATATAGGTTCAAGTTCAATACATTATTAGGCTTCTACAGTGCTAGCCTTCCTTCTCGGATTGGGTGCCAACTTTCTTCCTCTTGCCTTCATGTCCATTGGCTTCTTCATTTCATGCCTTCTTCCTCTTCCTGAGTGCCAATTTTCTTACCTTCACGTACCCTGCATCTCCGGTTCAGGGGAAGTCAGGCCAATCAGCACCAGAATCTTGTCCAGCATCATCCACTCGTTTTGGTTCTCTTCCCGCAGTAAAATCACTCAGTCGGCTGTCTTGTTTCTTACCTTGTGCTTCCTGTAAAAAACAGTACACTGATTACTACCTTATATCTACAGACTATAAACATTTTTTTGTGAATGTACCATCTCATACCTAGGTTGGGAGCATTAAGGGGACAGCCCGTTTCTCTATGGCCTATAAGATGGCAAGTCTTGCATCTGTTTTGGCCCTTCTTGGTAGCACAGAAAGTTGAACCCTTCTTCTCGAGAAAATTCTTAAACCTATTCACCTGAGGTCTTCCTCTGCCCCTTTTTGTAACTGGCTAGCAAACCTCGAAAGTCAGCTGGACTTGAGGCCACTGAGATGGGTCTGTACATGGCTCGACGGATCCAGCGTACGCAGCTCTGAACTTTTCCATAGAGTAGTAGTCTGACAAATACTGATCCAAATATGGTAGAGTTCTTTTCTTCACCAAGAAGGCAAGGCGTGGTCGCAAGGTTTCCCGGTATGCTACCACTCTAAGCAGGTGCATTCTCGCAGCTGGATGTTCACAACATCCCTTTTTCCACTCTTGGACATATCGACCACCTCACAGTTGCTGTTGGTTGACGTGAGAACCTAAAGATGAGCAAGTCCTCGGCTTCTCTTGTGTAGTTGATGTACAACTGGAGGTAGCATATGTCATCTAAGTCGCCTACCGATCTCTCTCCTTCTCTATATTTAACAGCTTCATGATCATACCACGTATGATGTCCATCAAGATATGAATAGAACGCACTTTTATGTCCTTCACCCAGTTATTCAGGCATTCTACAAGGTTGTTTTTTATGTAATCAACTTTGATATCAAGGTTGAATTGACTCCTTTTCCATAGCTACGAATGATGGATGGCTAAATACTCTGGAAGTTCAGGGGCTTCCGCAAAAATCTTGCTCATGAAATATTCACTTCTACTAGGTTTGTAAGCTCTAGCAGCAAGATACATGTAATGAAATACGTTGTCTGCGTAGTGTGAGTACAAGTTGAGCATCATATAGGCATGGCATTATGTACCTTCAGCTCGCGGGAACACGTCCTTCACTGCATTCATCAGCCATTTGCATGCATCTGTGGATATAGCCAATGGATCCATGTGGCGTGTTGATCTCCTGAGTTGCCTCATAAACCAGACCCAGTTTCCTACGTTTCTGTTCCAAACAGCCTGAATGCCACTGGGAACATCCAGTTGTGACCATCAAGTGTTGTGGAAGATGGCAGGCAGCCTTTCCATTTTCCAGTTAGGATAGTGTTGTCTACACTTAGATACGGCCTACAACTGTCCTTGACTCCCTGGATGCAAGGTTTAAGCGCCATGAAAAATCTTTTGAAATATATTTTACCACGTAATGATTCGGTGTCAATCTCCACAACACTCCCCGAACACCTAGCTTGTACCTCTGCCTTGAAGTTGTACAACATCCTGAAGCTATTGGTCCAATCCCCGTGCAAGATGCCTAGAGCTTTCTCTTTACCTTTCCAAACCGTGTAATACGGTAGGAAAATGTTGTATTTAGAACTGAGGCTAGTCTGTATATTCTTCGCGGTCTCCTTAGGGTTATCCTTTAGTATGGACATAGCTTGTATAGCCACCCACTCAGTATCAGCCATTGCGGACTTCAGTTTGCTGCCTGTCGGACACATGTGTGGAGGGCCCATTGTGTTCACCTGCAACACAGATTCATTTAAAAGATAAGCGAAGTCGACTAGTTGCTAGAAACATATCGCCCAAAAATTGTAGTTATAGAGTGAAAAGAGAGAAAGTTCTAATGGTTTGCTGCATTCATTGCCCCAGTACCCTAATTATCTTCGACGCAGGTACGGCTCTTGCTGTGATCCTCCATGGACAATGTACCTCGACCTGGCCATTCATCCACATTAACTTGCAAATGGCCTCATACCTCTGGGCAGTGTTCTTCAGTCGATAAACATCGAACTCCCCCTTGATACAAAAATGCCAGAACGACATCCTGAACTCATGCATGCTCCTGAACTCGGTGCCGACCGAAATTATAGGATACTCGTGGTCATGTTTCATTTCTTCTACTTCAACACCCAAATCATCGACTGGAATACCAGCCTCATTGTTAAGTTCCTCGTCTATTTCATCATCACCAGATTCTTGATCCTCTATAGTGCCTTCTTCATCTGACTCAGAATCTTGGCCGTTGTCTCTAATGCCTAGTACTGCACACATCATATTGACTCCTATGGGTGGGGCTACACCATCATCTCCACCCGGATGGACCGGAACATTGCCCCAATCTACCTCACCAGCAACTCTATTTTCTCCAAGACACTCGGTTGGTTCTGCTGTAACCACATGGGGTGGTCTTACATTTGCACCCATCACTGGTACTTCAGTAGACAAACAGCAATCAGAATCAATTTCATCTTGACTGTATAGAACCCACTTGCTCTTCTTGTGTACATCCTCCTTCCTGATGTAATCTTTCCTGATGGTATCAATAGGGCTTGACATCAGCGTTCCGTTCCCCATCGAGCTAGGCTTTTTGCTGCCGCTCTTGGGTGTGATCCCCTTGCTGCTTCCCCTCATGGGTGTTGGCTCCAGGGTGCTGGCATTATTGCCTGACCTCTACGACGTTTTCTTAGAATTATCCCTTTTTCTGCTACTATTGGGCATGTTCTCCTTCGTGCTAGCATTATTGCTTGACCTCCGCGGCGTGTTCCGCTCCAAATTAGCCCTTTTGCTGCTACTATTGGGCGTGTTCTCCTTCGTGATGGCATTATTGCCTGACCTCATCGGCGTGTTCCGCTCCAAATTAGCATTTTTCTGCTCCCACTGGGTGTGGTATCCTCCGTGCTGGCCATCTTCGCCTTTTTTCTACCACTCCTAGGAGTGTTCACCGTGCTAGCCCTCTTAGCGTTTTTGCTGCTACCATTCGGTGTGGCATTTTGACTGGATCTCAGGGGTGTACTCTATGGCGTGGTGCCTTTTTTCATGCGACTCTTGGGCGTCCTCTTCTCTGGCGTGGTCTCCTTGGTGATGTTCTTCTTCGGGGTGCCCTTTCTAGGGATTCTCTTTCTGCCCCCTTTATGACGCTCCTCTATAAGACTCTCCTCTGTTCGAAGCTACCCTCAGTGGCACCAGCCCTAGTGATGCCATGGATTAGGTCACGCATGCCTTCTACAAGTCCATCATCTCTATTGTCGAAATCCAATTCCTCTCCAACCATTTGCACTATCAAGTGGAAGTATACTTCACCTCTATAATGTTTCCTTGTAAACGGTACGACTAAATCCCTGGTATTTTTCACTTCTATAGCCTTTTTGCTCCTGTTACCAAAATATAACAAACGTGCTACCTAGGAGGACCCCCACAACACCTTCACACGTAACGATGCCATTAGGTCAGATAACTCTACCACTTCAGGATCGTATCTGCCAAGGATTACATCAAACTCATAGAATTTTTCTGTGCCATCATCGAATTTTGCAGTATACTCCTCGACACCGATATGAACGATTACTTTGCCATCATTAGGTTCTGCAGGATAGAAACCTCCGAGAGGTTCGAGAGGTGGAACGGCATCATCAGACCCAGCCACAATGCCATCGTCGCCATCACCAACATCATCATTAGCTGGAGCAACCTCGGTGGAAGTACAAGGACCAGGAGAAAGGCGAGGGCCCTTAGCAGTGGGAGCTACAATACCTGGTGGACAGGCAGGCCCATGGCTAACGGCAGCCACAATAGGAGCAGTTGCTGCCACGCCACATCGACGATCAGGAGTAGTTCCCATAACAACAGTGTTTTGAGTGCTAGCAGAGACCAGACCATGAGCTAGCTCCAGACCAGCAGCTCGCTGCACCTGAGCACAGGTTCTAAGGAGGACACAAGGCAGCAGTCTTGGCAACAACAGCAGGGCAGCCTCCAGAAGCCTTAGTTTGCTCAACAGCGGCATGGATTGGGTCAGCAGCAGCCGGATCAGCAACACCACGGGGACGACCAGTACCAGCAGATTCCAGAGCAGAGTTTTGCACAACTTGAGCATGGTTTCGAGGAGGAGGAGCATACACGACAGCAACCTTGGCAACAATAGGGGGAAGCCTCCAGAAGCCTTAGTTTGCTAACCTTCAGCATGGATTGGGTTAGCAATAGTCGGAGCAACAACACCACCTGGACGACCAGTACCAGCAGATTCCAGAGCAGAGTTTCACACAACTTGAGAACGATTTCATGGAGGAGCAGCAGACAAGGCGGTGATCTTAGCAACAACAGCGGGGCAGCCTCCGGAAGCCTTAGTTTGCCCAACAGCGGCATGGATTGGGTCAGCAGCAGCCGGAGCAGCAACACCACGGGGATGACCAGTACCAGCAGCTTCTAGAGCAGAGTTTCGCACAACTTGAGCTTGGTTTTGAGGAGGAGTAGCATACAAGGCAGCGGTCTTGGCAACAACAGCGGGGCAGCCTCCGAAAGCCTTAGTTTGCCCAACAGCGGCATGGATAGGGTCAGCAGCAGCCAGAGCAGCAACACCACGGGGATGACCAGTACAAGCAGATTCTAGAGCAGAGTTTTGAATACCAGCAATATTCGGACTCCTTCAAGGATGTTGCCTAACATAAGCATGGCGCGGACGAGGAATCACAATTTTCTCAACAGCAGAAGGGGTTCGAGTTAGACCACCCTGTCCAATAACAGCTGGGCGACTCCTAGTAGTAGGAGCTTCCACATCCAGTATTTTACAAATCAACACAACCACGCGAAGCCCAATAGACTATTTCATGAACCCAATTAGCTGACTGTCACACGCTATAGGAACCGTGAAGCCTCGTTCATCCATGAAGCTGAACCGTGCAGTCTGCTCCGACCCCATTTCAGCACGTTCACGCACAGCAGCAATCATACCAGGCATAGTGCATAACTGCGCAGGCGCTACTTCAATCTTCAGACTACGAGTCTGATTCCACATGCTCTTCCCATCTGCTAATTTAGTGTGGTAGCCATAGAGAGTGAGCACAACCGTGTATTTGGGTTCAGTGGAGATCCTACTTGACAGAAAATTGGGGACAAAAGATAAGAATTGTTTGTCAGCATTGTGCTAGCAAAAAATTCTAGGTTTGATCTATATCTGTAATGCCAATAGCCAGCTAGCAGTAATAGATAGTGCGGATAGCAAAGAGAAGAGTAGCTCACCCGCAATTAGCCAGAAGTACTTCTTCCTCGGCAATAGGATCTACCATCCTTCGCGCTGCTCAGCTCGTCGGTGGTAGAGGCGGGCTAGAGCGTTGCAACGGCTGGCACGACATTCGGCATTGGAGATCAGGATCAGAGAGTAGGCGCCGCAACCTGGTGCCAGAAGTCAAATGCTCAAAGGGATAATTTTGGTTGGAGGGGGAATTTCGATGTCGCCGGTGCTAGGGTTCATCCGAAAGGAGGGAGTGGATTTGTGAATTTGGTCAACGCGTTAAGCCCCTTTAGTCCCTCATTTTACCTACGTGGTTGTCGCGTTGGTGCTCGCGTCACGGACATATTACTGACATGAGGGTCTCGGCCGTCTACTTCATGGGGTAGTTTCATGGAATGTTTGGATTTGGTAGGGGTGAGATGAGTTTGCCTCGAAATGGCCCCTCTCAGTACTTGGCGGCCCAACTTTTCGAAACGCGGCAATTTTAGAGAACTTATGTACCACGATGCGCTCGCCCGAGAACTTTGGTACCGCAAACGAACAAGCCCCCGCACAGGGCCATTCCAGATCTTCTAAAGCTGCAGGGAATTGAACTGCCCTACAGATGCAATGTGCTTCTTCTCTTCCATAAGGTTATTAGCCTCATCCAGGAGTACTTGACGACACGCTTCTAGGGCTTGAGCCCTTTCTTCCAATTCTACAGATGTAAGCTCTACAGCTGTAGGGATAGGCGTAGTTAACGCAACATCGATGACTTTACGGGCACCAGTGGTAACCACGTATCCATCCACCGGAGTTTCCTTTTGCTCGTCTGGGATTAGAGCTCCATCTAAGTCTTCTTCATATTCCTCGGCAACCACTTCCTCCGCTGGAGGATCTTTTGCCGGGGTCTTGTTCTTGTTGTTCTTCTTCTTTGCCTTCTTGGCAGCACCGGTAGCAAAGACGGCTTTGGGTCCGTTTCCCAGAGTCAAGCTCTAAGCGGTACTCTCAGACATCTGGACGTCGGGATTATCTCCGAGATCCATGTCATCCTACGCTTTGGGAGAGTTTTCTCTGGATCCTTCATCCATGGCTTCTCCTTCTTTTGCAGCTTTGGAGTTGAACTCCTCTTCATATTCCACGGAGAACCTTTGGAAATATGCCGACGTCATGGAATCATCCAAAGATGTCGGTAAGTCGATGTTTGTTCTGATCGCCTCCAGCACCGAGTCTTTGTTGTCTCCAGCATCGGTACCGCCGGATCCGGATCCAACATATCCGACAAAGTGCAACGCATGCATCCAGTGGTAGTTGCGGCTCTCCTCGTGGGCTTCCTCGAAATGCCTGATGGTCTCGAGAACCTCATCCATGTTTGCGCCTTGCAGCATTATGCGCCTCAACGTGTGCCTCGGGAAGGGTTGATCTATTCCGGCATTGGCAGAGCTAGAAACTAAGTTGTTGTCTTGCTCCTCCTGGATTTTAACCTCAATGAGCATATCGATCTGGGATTTAGCCTCGCTAGGGAGATCCACTCCAGATTCTACTTGCACCGCAAGATCTGCTTCAGGCTCAGCTTTCTCCAATATCTCCACGATAGGTGTGGGCTGGGTGGGATTAGGGTTTTCCAAGATCTGTAACTCTTCCGCTTCTATGGACAAAATGGACCCAAAAACTTCTTCTGCCTCTATCATCACCTCTGGGGTGGGTGGGGCAGGTTCAACAAAATAGATGTACACATCGATCTTGCCAAAGGACATGATGGTGTAGGCAGTCACGGCCTCCCTAGCCAGAATCTAGGTCTCGTCGAGAACGATGAGAGGGACATCGCTGGCGTATAGGACGCGACCGACGGCGATGGTCTCGCCAATTTTGATTCTTGTAGATTCCGCTTAGAACGTAGATCCGAAGCTCACTTGCCACATGGTGGGCGCCAACTGTCGTCGGATTGATGAAAAGTACGCCATGAGGGGGTCCTCGAGGCGTGTGGAAGAGAGGGGTGTGAGACGTACAGTATTCCGAGATGGTGAGTGATACGTCCATTTTGCATCACTATTCTATATCATAATTTATTGTTATTCATTGATATATTTCATATTAAGAGATGATACTTATGTTATTTCATCTATTTTTGCATGGTTGATGACTTTTGGAGCATGGACCGCTGTAGTCAGGGTTCTGATGGAAAAGGTGTTGTTTGGAGGCAAAATTTGCAAAGATCAGAAAATCTAGGAAAATACATGGAAAATCCTATTTCTCTAGAAGACGGAGAAAGCCAGAAGGGGAAGTGGAGATGGGCCACAGGGGGCCCACACCACCCCCTGGCGCGGGCCACCCTAGGTCGCGCCACCAGGTGGTGTGGCCGCCCTGGTCCACCCCTGGCTCCCCCCTCTGGCGTATATTATCTTCCCGAAACCCTAACACTCGAGGAGCGACCATAGAAAGATTCTGCCGCCTCTGTGGGGCGGAAAACACTTAGAGAGAAAGATCTCTCCGGCAGACAGAATTCTGCTAGGGAAATTCCTTCCCAGAGAGGGGAGATCGTCGCCATCAACACCACCATCAAGCTGGACTTCATCGGGATCATCATCATCACCACCATCATCTCCACCAGCACCATCATCACCGCCTCCATACCGCTGTAACAATTGGGTTGAATCTTGCATAGTTCTTAGGGGAAACTTTCCCGGTGTTGATTACTCCTTGTAGTTGATGCTATTGAGTGAACTGTTGAATTACTGTTTATGTTCAGATTGTTATACATCATTATTTCATCTCTGATCATGATCCATATGATGTCTTGTGAGTAGTTCGTTTTGTTCTTGAGGACATGGGAGAAGTCATGTTGTTAGTAGTGGAATTGTGTTGAGAAAGATTCAATAGTTTGGTATTTAAGTTGTGGTGTACTTCTTCTAGTGGTGTCATGTGAACGTCGACTACGTGACACTTCACCTATATGGGCCTAGGGGAATGCATTGTGTATTTGGCTACTAATCGTAGGGGTTGCCGGAGTGACAGAAACCTGAACCCCCGTTAGGAAACCATTGCACAAGGGACGGCAGGGTCTTAGAGTTTAAAGTTGTGGTTAGGTTTCTGCCTTAATTACTTTCTTGTACTTGCGGATGCTTGCAAGGGGTATAATCACAAGTATGTATTAGTCCTAGGAAGGTCGCTACATTGGCACAGGTTCACCCACACAACAATTAGCAAACTAAAGAAGATTAATCGACTACATGAAGCGAAAGCACTTGACAGTATTCCCATGTGTCCTCGAGAACGTTTGGTCATCTTAAGTAATACAACCGGCTTGTCCTTTGCTAAAGAAAGGATTGGGCCACTTGCTGCATTTATTCTTATTGTATTTTATTTACTCGTACTTTATTTACCTGCATTATCAAAAAACGCTAAAAATCCGTTTGCTACGTATTTACAGAGAATTCCTGCTCCTAGCCACTAGCCAGCACCTTCTGCTCCTCGTTGGGTTCGACACTCTTACTTATCGAAAATACTACGATACACCCCCTATACTTGTGGGTCATCAAGACTACTTTCTGGGGCCGTTGCCGGGGAGTGAAGCGATATTGGAGAGTGGAACTGGTAAAGGAAACTTCTACTATGAGTATTGTTTACTTCTGTTAGTTGCTTTATTTTCAATATGGATAATTCGCTGAGTTTCTTATTTCGTAATGCTACTACCACTGCTAAGGTAGTAGATGAACCACCACCTGCTGAGAATGATACTTTTAAAATACCTACAAGAATTATTGATCGTGTTATGGATAACTATTATGTTGGAGATGGAACTGTCCATACCGGTGATCATTTGCTCTTTATACACGAATTATGCGGGTTGTTCAAGTGTGCATGTATTACAACAGATCAAGTCAAGAATAAGTTATTCTCATTATCACTAAAAGGAAGAGCTGAGGAAGGGTATAAGCTGCTGAAGAATGGTCAAGCTCTTGAATGGGAGGAAATAGTACCTCTCTTTTATTCAAAGTTTTATCCTCCTAGTGAGATTCATAAAGATCGGAATCAAATATACAACTTTTGGCCTCTTGATGGAGAGAGTACAGCTCAAGTTTGGGGGAGATTGAAGTTACTAATGCTCAAATGTCCCATTCATGAGCTCCCCAACAATATTATTATCAACTTTTATTCAAGGCTTTCTCTTCATGATAAGGATTTATTGGATGCTTCTTGTGCTGGATCATTTACACGCATGGAAGAAGAAGCCAAATGGGATCTTCTGGACCGTATTCAAGGCAATGTTGAAGCATGGGAGAATGACAAAGGAAGAAAGTCAGGTATAAATTATGATTATGAATGCATTGAATCTTTTATGGGAACTGATGACTTTCAAAATATTAGCAATGCTTATGGTCTTGATTCTCAAGTTATTACAAATTGTTTTAAGGATTTTGCTTCTTATATTGAAATTCCGAAAAAAGGGATGGGACAAGTACCATGCACCACATAAAGATATTGTTGATTGTGTTCCTGTTGGGAGTACTGAATTTTGCACTATTGATCACATCTTACCTGAACCTTATATCGAGAAAATACCCTTCCTGGATAAGGTAAAGGATCATCCTATGATAACTAGTGTAATCAATAAAAGTGCAAAAGAACTATAAAACCTGATGAACAAATAAACATTGAACCTGTTGTAGAAATTGTGAAAGATCTTGTCACTAAAAGTGTAGAAGATGGACACATAGTCTTTTGTGAGGATGCTTCTAATATTGTCTCACATCCTAATAGAACTAAAAAGGCTAGTGTCCCTGTGCTTTCTGTTAGAACTGGTGATCATTGCTATTATGGTTTATGTGATATTGGTGCAAGTTCAAGTGCTATTCCTTATGAGCTCTACAAAGAAATTATGCATGAAATCAGTCCCTGCGAAATGGAAGAGATTGATGTGGTTATTCACCTTGCTAATAGAGAGACCATCTCTCCAATTGGTATTGTGCAGGATGTAGAAGTTCTTTCTGGTAAGATTAAATATCCTGCTGATTTTCTAGTACTTGGTTCAGCTGCTAGTAAAACTTATCCTATCATTTTTGGTAGACCTTTCTTGAGTACTTGTGGAGCTATTATAGACTGCAAAAGGGAGAAAATCTTGACTAAATTCGATGGGGAATCTTATGAGTTTAATTTTTCGAAATTTACTGAAGAACCTTGTGAAAATGAAACCCATAATGAGGATTTTAGAGTTGAACAACTTGCTTCTATTTCTCTTGCTCCTAGCAATCCTTTGCAGCAATTTATGGAAGATCATGAAAGTGAAATCTTCATGGAAGAAAGAAATGAGATTGACGAGATTCTCCATCGTCAACCTAAGATACTTAAGCATAACTTGCCTATAGAAGACTTGGGTACTACGTTGCTGCCTAAAAAGGATCCGGTCTTCGATCTAAAACCTTTACCTGAAAATCTTAAATATGCTTACATTGATGATAATAAGATTTATCCCGTTATTATTAGCTCTAAACTTTCAGGGAAGGAAGAAGAAAGGTTATTGGAGGTACTAAAGAAACACCGAGGGGCTATGGGCTATACTCTGGATGATTTAAAAGGGATTTCTCCTACTATATGTCAGCATGCTATCAATATAGAACCAGATGCAAAGCCCGTAGTAGAGCACCAACGGTGTTTAAATCCTAAGATGAAGGAAGTGGTAGGAAATGAGGTATTGAAACTCCTTGATGCTGGTATTATTTACCCTATTGCTGATAGTGAATGGGTTAGTGTTGTTCATTATGTCCCTAAAAAAGGAGGAATTACCGTCGTCCCTAATGATAATGATGAGATTATTCCCCAAAGGATAGTAGTAGGCTATAGAATGTACATAGATTTCAAGAAAGTTAACAAGGTTACTAAGAAAGATCATTACCCACTTCCTTTTATTGATCAAATGTTAGAAAGGTTGTCTAAAAAGACCCATTTTTGTTTTCTTGATGGATATTTTGGTTTCTCTCAAATTGCTGTTAAACAACAGGATCAAGAAAAAACTACTTTTACATGCCCTTACGGAACCTATGCTTATAGACGTATGCATTTTGGTTTATGTAATGCTCCTGCTACTTTTCAAAGATGCATGTATGCTATATTTCATGGTTTTTGTGAGGAAATTGTGGAAGTGTTCATGGATGACTTCTCCGTCTATGGAACTTCTTTTGATAATTGTTTGCACAACCTCGATAAAGTTTTGCAGAGATGTGAAGAAACTAATCTCGTTCTTAATTGGGAGAAATGCCACTTCATGGTGAATGAAGGGATTGTACTTGGACATAAAGTTTCTGAAAGAGGCATAGAAGTTGATAGAGCTAAAGTTGAAGCAATTGAGAAAATGCCCTGTCCAAGAGACATCAATGGTATTCGTAGTATCCTTGGTCGTGCTGGTTTCTATAGAAGGTTTATTAAAGATTCTCTAAGATATCAAAACCACTCACTAATCTTCTTCAAAAAGATGTACCCTTTGTCTTTGATGATGATTATAAGGAAGCTTTTAAAACTCTAAAGAAGGCTTTAACTACAGCCCCTATCATTCAACCACCTGATTGGAGCTTACCCTTTGAAATAATGTGTGATGCTAGTGATTTTGCTGTAGGTGCTGTCCTTGGGCAACGAATTGACAAAAATTTAAATGGTATCCATTATGCAAGTAAGAATCTTGATGCTTCTCAAAGGAATTATGCTACTACTGAAAAAGAATTCCTAGCCGTCGTCTTTGCTTGTGATAAGTTTAGACCTTATATTGTTGACTCAGAAGTTACCATTCATACTGATCATGCTGCTATTAAGTACCTTATGACGAAGAAAGATGCTAAGCCTAGGCTTATTAGATGGGTGCTACTCTTATAAGAGTTTGACCTACATATTGTAGATAGGAAAGGTGCTGAAAATCCTGTAGCTAACAATTTATCTCGATTGGAAAACATCTCTTTTGATCCTCTGCCTGTTAATGATAGTTTCCCAAATGAACAGTTGGCTGCAGTAGGGGTAAGCTCGCGAGGGAGCCCTTGGTATGCTGATTATGCTAACTTTATTGTTTCCAAGTATTTGCCTCCAACTTTCACAGCTCAGCAAAGAAGGAAGTTCTTTTACGATTTGAGGCATTATGTTTGGGATGACCCACATTTATATAAAGAAGGAGTGGATGGTATTATGCGAAGATGTGTTCCAGAATATGAACAAAAGGAGATATTGCGTAAATGTCATGGTAGTGCTTATGGAGGACATCATGCAGGAGATAGAACTGCGCAGAAGGTGCTACAATCATGTTTCTACTGCCCTACCCTTTTTAAAGACGCAAGAAAATTTGTTTTATCTTGTGATGAGTGTCAGCGTGTTGGTAATATTTCTAGATGCAATGAAATGCCTATGAACTACTCTCTAGTTATTGAACCCTTTGATTGCTGGGGATTTGACTTTATGGGTCCTTTTCCCCCCTCAAAAGGTTATACTCATATTCTTGTTGCCATTGATTATATCACTAAGTGGGTAGAAGCTATACCTACGAAGAATGCTGATGGGGAGACCTCTCTAAAAATTCTTGTTTTATCTACCTTCCAAATTAAACTTGTTATGTGAAAATTAGTGATTAAAGCTCTCACAAACTTGATGGCACACTTTACTTTTCTTGCCCTTAATAAACTTGAACCATTGTGCCCATATATGTTGCGTATATGCTTGCGCTTTGTAAGTTGTGAATTAGCAGAACCATGCTGTCATGGGGAAAGCTTTCAACATTGCACCGTACTTTGTACCTAGTTGATATCATGTTCTTTTGTCTACGGATGTCGTCGGTGTGAAATGAAAGGGGAGCTTGTAAGTCCATGGAGTTATGTATATGTGTTAGAGAAACGCCTGGGCCGCCGGTCTAATCCACGTTGTCATGGTGGAAACCTGCAGCGTAACCATAACGAGCATCAAGGAAGCATTCTTCTTATAAAAAAAGAGATTGAGATTAAGAAAAAGAGAAAAATAAAAGCACCATATTCCCATGGTAAATAAGAAGATTGCTGAGATGCTTGTTGTTTGCTTGCCTTGTCATTTTGTTATGGGGATTCTTCCGTATCATCGGGCAAGGGGTACCCTGTTGGCGGTTCTCTATGATACACATGTAGTTACTATGACAAGAACTTACCGGTGACTAAACTTGAGTAGCATGAGGAGCGGCCCTCGTATTCAAGGGACATGAGATTTTCAACTTGCAACTTGTCAAGCATATCCTCATATTTGATCACTTTAACCTTAATCACCTAAAGATGCCTATGATAGGGGCAATGAGAGCTAGAAGCTAATAAGTACCATAATTTTTGGGAGATCTTTATGAAACTTGAAATCCCTACTTCCCTCTATGAAGGGCCTTTCTTTTAATTTTTTTTGAGTCAGTAAACCTATTCCCTTCTACCTCAGCAAGTATTTTGAGTTGCTGTGTTTCATTCATTCATATGATGATTTATTCAATCATGTTTCTTATGTTCCTTGTTTTTCACTTTGCTCTTATCTTAGTGTCTACTACTTTGAAAGCTATCATTGAAAATCAGTTATTTGTGAACTCCAGCAAATTGTCAACTATTCTTCGACCAAGACCTAAGTTTGCCATTACCAATTATGATTTACTTTATGTATCTTTATTGTGTTTCCTTTACTTATTGCAAGTTAAAGTTATATAATAGTGAGTTGTCTTCTATTATGACTTATGTATTGATGAATGTGATGCTTCTTGCCCGTATTCTTTTATCGACTCTTCACTCCATAAACCTGAGGTCATGTTTATTGAGTTCAGTTTCGCTTGGGGACAAGCGAAGTCTAAGCTTGGGGGGAGTTGATACGTCCATTTTGCATCACTATTCTATATCATAATTTACTGTTATTCATTGATATATTTCATATAAAGAGATGATACTTATGTCATTTCATCTATTTTTGCATGATTGATGACTTTTGGAGCATGGACCACTGCAGTCAGGATTCTAATAGAAAAGGTTCTATTTGGAGGCAAAATTCGAGAAGATCAGAAAATCCAGAAAAATACATGGAAAATCCTATTTTTCCAGAAGACGAAGAAAGCCAGAAGGGGAAGTGGAGATGGGCCACAGGGGGCCCACACCACCCCTGGAGCGGGCCACCCTAGGCGACGCCACCAGGTGGTGTGGCCGCCCTGGTCCACCCCTGGCTCTTCCCTCTGGCGTATATTATCCTCCCGAAACCCTAAGACTCGGGGAGCGACCACAGAAAGATTCCGCCGCCTCTACAGGGCGGAAAACACCGAGAGAAAAAGATCTCTCCGGCAGACAGAATTTTGCCGGGGGAATTCCTTCTCGGAGAGGGGAGATCGTCGCCATCAACACCACCATCAAGCTAGACTTCATCGAGATCATCATCATCATCACCACCATCATCTCCACCAGCACCATCATCACCACTTCATACCGCTGTAACAATTGGGTTGAATCTTGCATAGTTGATGCTATTGAGTGAACTGTTGAATTATTGTTTATGTTCAGATTGTTATACATCATTATTTCATCTTTGATCATGATCCATATGATGTCTTCTGAGTAGTTCGTTTTGTTCTTGAGGACATGGGAGAAGTCATCTTGTTAGTAGTGGAATTGTGTTGAGAAAGATTCAATAGTTTGATATTTAAGTTGTGGTGTACTTCTTCTAGTGGTGTCATGTGAACATCGACTACATGACACTTCACCTATATGGGCCTAGGGGAATGCATTGTGTATTTGGCTACTAATCGTAGGGTTGCCGGAGTGACAGAAACCTGAACCCCCGTTAGGAAACCATTGCACAAGGGACGTCAGGGTCTTAGAGTTTAAAGTTGTGGTTAGGTTTCTACCTTAATTACTTTCTTGTACATGTGGATGCTTGCAAGGGGTATAATCACAAGTATGTATTAGTCCTAGGAAGGTCGGTACATTAGCACAGGTTCACCCACACAACACTTAGCAAACTAAAGAAGATTAATCAACTACATGAAGCAAAAGCACTTGACGGTATTCCCATGTGTCCTCGAGAACGTTTGGTCATCTTAAGTAATACAACCGGCTTGTCCTTTGCTAAAGAAAGGATTGGGCCACTTGCTGCATTTATTCTTATTGTCTTTTATTTACTCGTACTTTATTTACCTGCATTATCAAAAACCCCTAAAAATCCGTTTGCTAAGTTTTTACAGAGAATTCCTGCTCCTAGCCACTAGCCAGCTCCTTCTGCTCCTCATTGGGTTCGACACTCTTACTTATCAAAAATACTGCGATACACCCCCTATACTTGTGGGTCATCAGTGAGCACATAAGTTTACCCAGGTTCAGATCCGCCGGCTTTGGATGGATCCTACTCCTGCTAGCAATCCAGTAATACGGCAGAGCCGGAATATGGGTTACAAGGGTTTCGCCGGTGCGAGTTGAGATTGCAGACTATTGTGAGGTGCCCTAAAGGCTTACCCTAGGACGGCTTATATAGATATCTGGCCTAGGGTTTACAGGAGAGACCTATCCAGCTACGACTAAGAGTCGGTTACAGAGTACATCTTGAACTACAAGTAACATAACAGGCCTATGTCGGTAAGTCTTCTGGGCCTTTCCATAGCCGGACTCAACTCCATCTCTTCTCCCTGACTGGGTCGCCCATGAAGCAAAGCTCTAACCCGAAGTGGGCCACCCTTGTTAGTGAGGCACAGTGAGGATACCCGGAAAGTATATCCCCAACAAGCAATAATAAAGTAAAGCGAAATAATTTAATACAGAAAGTAAATATTGCGTATGTAAGAAAGATTGGAACTGCAATAGGGAAAAAGCGTTCTCAGGGAGTAGTGGATACACCACTAGTATTATGAGGATCTAAGATAAATATTATTATCATGAACATTTTCAACTATGTATATGTGGGAGGAACTCCGTATGTGCACAATTAGGTAGCAACCGCTACTCACATCATCCTCATAACCACAACAGTCAGCAATTGACATCAAGCGAGTTACTGCGCTATTAAGGGACATAATCCCTTAGGACGTATCCCATGGCATGGATAGTGTTCCGTGAGTTTCCTCGGATTCCCAAGCTGATACGTAAGGGGTGCCAACAGCTTTGTAGTCACTGTAAGTGCTAGCACGCCTCCGTCTACCAACTAGTAGTTCCCTCCATCAAGTCCCCACGAGAGGAAAATATTGAGAGGTCGACTTCTCTCAACATCAAGATGTAGAGAATCTAACACATGGTCATAGCGATGAATATCATAATAGACTTTATATTATTTCAATCTCATACTAGGGTTTCTCCATCTCCCAAAGAACTAAAGATCTACTCGGACATGGAGGCAATCAACATCATGACAATGGTAATGGGAAAAATCATAGATGAATAGTACTTGTATAAATCGACAACGAGTACAAGAATTATAACAAGATCTATACAAGGATGTAGATGGGATGGATGGAGATGGTGGTGATGCAGCGGTGGATGATGAAGATCGATGCCTTAGCCTCTCGGATCTGCGCAGGGTGAAGATGGATCCCTGTGAATGAGTTCCCCCTCCAGATGCCTTCCGGAGGTGAGGTTTTCGCGATTTCTAGGTGTTCTGTATGTCGTCTCTCCAAACCAATTGCACAGGGTGAAACTATACGGCCGGAGCTATATGGCCGGAAAATTTGCTCCCACCGCATAGTTGGTCGTTGAACCTTCTGCCTCCCTTGTTCGCTTCTGGTTTTCTTCTGGTATTACTAATATTTCCCAAATTTAACTCCTTTTCTCCACAGTACAACTACTCCAATAATTGTATCCATTGGATCCATCATCTGTCCTGATCCTGATGAAAATAAACATAAAATATGCGCGCGAGCACCGTAAAATACCAAGATCCTATATCTACAATGCAAAATAATAATATAAAACATGATGCAAATATGCACTCATCAGCTACATGCGGGTGAGCTACCATTCTCTTTGCTATTCGCACTAACTATAACCGCTAGCTGGCTATTGAACCTAAAATTGTTTGCTAGCCCAACGCTGACAAACAATTTTTGTTCATAGTTTTATGTCAAGTGGGATCTCCGCGGACCACCCTTACCTGGTTACGGTAGCCCACTTTAGCTACGACTCTAAATTAGCAGGGGTGAAGGGCAAGTGGTATGGACATCATTGTCTCACGATGGAAGAAGCGTCTGCGTAGATCTGCACTATCCCTAGTATGTTTGCTGCTCTGCATAAACATGTTGAAATAGGGCCAAAGCAGACTACAAAGTTCAGCTTCATGGATGAACGAGGCATCATGGTTCCTCTAACCTGTGACAATCAACTAATTGGGTTGATGAAAAGGTATGTTTCGGCTTGCATGTTTATGCTGAATTGTGATGTGCTGGATGTGGAAGCTACATCAACTGGGAGTCGCCCTGCTATTCTTGGACAGGATGGTCACTCGAATCCTTGCTCCTGGTAAGCAAAAGTCTCTTAGGGTTCGCATGTTTATGTTGAATTATAATTTTTGTTTTGTTTACTCTGTAGATATTAGGTAGTTAGTCGTGTCCTGTTTCTTTGGCGGGAAGCATCGCAAGGTTAGAAACATGACTGGCATGTCAGTCATTTTGCTACTGGAAGAAAATCAAAACGAGTGGAGTGATGATGCTGGACACGATGCTGGTGCTTATTGTCCTAGCGATGTAGAGTACGTGAAGGTAAGAAAATTGGCACCCAGGAAGAGGAAGAAGGCAAGAAATGAAGAAGCCAGTGGACGTGCAGGCTTGGCGCCCAGGAAGAGGAAGAAGGTAGGAAATGAAGAAGCTAGTGGACGTGAAGGCTTGGCACCCAGGAAGGGGAAGACGGCTCCTGGCAATGAAAATGCATAATAATGTGTTGAACTTGAACCTATATATGTAATTCGGTTAAATTCTGGAGCTCTGTGCATGGAACTTGTTGGGCAAAACAATCTACCCACATTCTCGGAGTAAAATGTACCATGACTTGAGGTTTGGAAACGGCCGAGTCACTAGTTGAATCCGAAATTGTGATTGTGCTAGTACTATTCCAAAACTCCCAGCACCGGGACCATGATTGCTGAGGGGGAGGAGGTCTCCAAATTCGATGGAATGTTAGTGACACATAAATAAATTATTTAAGCTACTATACTCCACGAAGAAGCAACTTATTTCAGCTGCTGGGCAAGGACATGACAACATAAACAACAATGGCAACTGATAATGTCCAGATAATGAGGAAATCGGTACCACCTCCTAATCTTGAGCATGTATATCTCACCACCTCCCTGCTCCTACCTCCCCTGCATCTAGTGAAGCTCCCGGATCTCCAGTAACAGGGTGTACATGCTTCCACTTATAAATTGTGGTTGTGCCATTTGCATGCGGTAGAATCCACGTAGATTAAGTTTAAACAAATCACCAAAGTCAGAATACCACCATCATCAGACAAAAGGAAGTAATGAAGGGATGAGATAGATAAACGGATGACCAATTTTTTCTCCCAGAACTCCGAGACGACTAGTTCAGACCACTAGGTTAACAAGTACTACTATTACAATTTAAAAAGTACGGAGCTCAAGCTAAATAGAACTAGTTATCACACATCTCCTTGATCTTCCTAATCTTAGCCTGATGCGCATCTTCCTGTGAGAGCAAGGATTGAATCGTCTGGATCTTGCTTTTAGCATTTTCCTTGCACAGCTTCAATTGTTTCTCTGCATTTATCGTCTTGCACTTGTCAATACCCATAGTTGTGAACTGCAAGACTTTGGCCTGGTGAAGTTCAATCATTACTTGAGTCAGTTCTTCCTCTACTTTAGTCTTTAGGGCCAACGCCACGTCCCTCTCCTTCTCGATTTTGCTAACCTTGTCTTGCACCCTCCTGAGATCTCAGTGAAGCTTGGTTGCGTCAACATGGTCAAATAACTTCATCTCAGAACTCTCAAGAATTGAGCTGACTATGGATTTTTTCAAATCAACAGTCATATCCCATAGTTTGTCCAGCGTTTTCTGCATCGATTTTGGCCACTCTGGATCTACCAATCTGATAACACCGCAACTTCTATGTGGCAATATTGCTTCATGTCCTTGACACCCTAAAAACCTCCTGCCTGAGTTGCATCCTTCGAACGCTACAAATTTAGCAGGCACATCTCCATGTTCACATAGTGGAGGACTGTCTACCTCCACTAAACCATGATAGTCGGAGTCGTACATCGTCTGGTTGGCCTGACACATTATACGTTGATATTTACCTTGATTCTTCATTATTTATGCATATTTAGATGATTTACGGGACTTTCCTACAAAGTCTCTTTCATTGGTATTTAATTTCTAGGAGGCAGAAAACCTCCTTTTTCATGTTTTCGTTATTTCAGGACCTTCTGGATGTCAATAAATCGAAGGAAAAATACCTGACAAGTTTTTTACCAGGAGAACCAACTTGGGCCAAAGAATGAAGCGAGAGGAGCCACGAGGCCCGAAAGAGGCCAGGTGGCACGCCCACCCCCTAGGCGCACCACATAGGCTCTTTTGTCCCTCAAGCATCGTCTCAGCTCGTCCTTTTTATAGACATATTGGTATCGCCAGAAAACCTATGCCGCATGTTTCCCACGATTTACAAAGGCGGCGGCAGAGGCGAAAGTCCTCTCCTACTACGGGAGGGGGCAGATCCTGTCATGCAGGAGCCTCCGGTGAGGGGGAAATCGATGCCATCGTCATCACCACTCCTCCTAGGCGTTGGGAGAGGCCTCTCCATCAACATCTCCATCAGCACCATCATCATCACCATCACCATGTCCAAGATCCATCTCGTTCCCCTCATAGATTGTGATTGATTGAACCTCGGATATTGTTTTAAGTGCTATTTACATGTTTGTGATTGGCATCTTGTCTTTATTTGGTGGAGGGATTATATTTTCATATTGTGTTGTAATCCATATGCTACTGGTCCATATCATGTTTGGCACTTGTGAGAAGATCCCCATGTTTCTGAGGACATAGGATGAATTGGCTATGATTTCCATATAATATGCAATGAGATGTGGCCCAGTTTTCTATCTTTTATATTGTTCTATGATGGTTTTGTGCGAATGTTGACTTCATATTACTTCACCTACGTGGGCTCATAGGAGAATACTTTGATGCAATGATAGGGGTTGGAAGGGACGGAATTGACAGAAACTGTTTTCCAATTCTTTAAGTTGCATTGGAGGGATTATATGTCAGGGACCAATGAACATATTTCTATGGTGGGACATGTATGTCTTCATGATTTCTAGATGTTCATGTAAATGGATCTAGGACCCATCATAAGTGGTGTATTTATTCCATATCTATGGCTGCACCTAATTAGGCTCCACCCTAAGGGAATAAAACTTCACAACATATTTACCATAATGTGTAGAAATCTTTATGCTTAGTAAATCCATGTCGCCCTCGAGAACGCTTGTCACATATAAGTACACACACACGTGAACTTGTCTTCTTGCTGCATTGAGGATTGGGCTTTCTCTCATTAAGAGCTTTTACTTATTACTATTTACTTTCAGCATTTTATATTCTTGCAAAAGTACAAATCCAAAACACTAAATCTACGCATTCACTATTATTTCCTTTGTCAAATTTTCTAACCAATACCTTCATATCCTCGTGGGTTCGACAACCTTTCTTTATTGAAAAGTACTACAATAGATCTCCTGCACTTGGGAGCCATCAAGACACTTTTCTGGCGTCATTGTCTGGGAGCATTGTGCTATTGGTAAGCTGTTTGGTAAGGAAACTAGAAATCTGTTTTTATGCTTTTTACTGCTGTTTTATCATGGCTTTCTCAAACCATAAAGAATTGCAACTCGCCTATTTGAGTTCATTCATGATAAATATAAAGAGAAAGTTGTGAAGCCTACTGAATCAGAAGTTGAATATCAAATTCCTATTGGTATTGTCGACAGAGCTAGGGAGGTAACTTTTGCAGGTGATGGAAGCCAAACTGCTATGGGACATTTATGTGAAATTTAAGAACTATGTTCCCTATCTAGACTTGCAGGTATTCATGAGAATTAAGTAAGAAGGAAGCTATTATGTTTATCTTTATCTGGTAAAGCTTGTGAATGGTATAGATCTCTGGATGATGAATATCATCTTGATTGGGAAAATATGAGAAAGGCTTTCTATCTTAAATATTATACTCCTAAAAAAGCTTATGATGATCGCTGCCATATTTATAACTTTTGGCCTCATAATGGAAAAAGTATTGCTCAAGCTTGGGGGAGATTAAAGGGTCTTATTCGTAAAAATCTTCGTCATGGTATTCCTAAAAGCATTATCTTAATAAACTTTTACGTGAGATTGCCTCGGTATCATAGGGATTTCCTGGATAATTCTTCTGGAGGAAGTTTGTAACATCCCTAATTTTTTGTAAATTTTGTAATGTTAAAATAAATTAAATAAGTTGATTGAGTTGTGCGTTCTTGTTGAAATTTGATTGAAAAGAAACTTTTGAAGATTTGTTCAAAATTTCATAAGCCACATTAAAAAAAGAGTGGATTAACATGACTATCCAAATATACATATTGGTTGGGAAATGTTATACAAATCTAAGAAAGTATTTTCTTGCGTTTTATTCGCATTCATTTTGGATTTTTGTAACACTTGAATCTTTTCGGAACGCCGCACGTCCAAGTTCACCATCAACCGCCGCACGTCGTCGAGCAAGTTTCCAAGACGGTGAACTCCCGGGAGAACACCGTGTCCATGCCCGTCCGGTCGTCCCTGATGCCTTGTAGGATCTGGTATGCTATGTCACGTTGGCATTAGCTTTTTTTTAATTCCAGATTAGATCACTTTTAAACTAGTAACTGGCCGGCCCATGTTTTGTTTTTCCACACGCGTGTGCTAAGCCTGTAACGAATCAAATCAGATCGGATGCATTAGACTAAGTACGCAACTTTAAAATTCCAGAACTTTAAATCCACAATCCCGAATATATTGATTCTTTTTGCTTTTAATTCATAGTTAAATTTACCATCTGATGGTACCAGTTTCTCCAATTATTAAATATTCGAATTTTTCATGTTTAAATTTTAATTTCAAATCTTGTTTGGCCATATCTCTAGATCGATAAGTATGTATGATTTTATTATTTTTGCTGTGTGCTCGTAATTTATTGTTCCTTCTAGTAGCACAGTAATTTTCAACTTTCAGATATTTTAAATTTGTTTTAAATTCAAATTTGAGTTTGAACCTTCTTTAGGACGTATCATTATACATACAAATCCCTACTAAGTCAAGTGTTCAAATATATATATATATATATATATATATATATATATATATATATATAACCTGATATTATTTCATACCTTGCCATATTTTCATGTGTTTTATTTGGCTCTTTATTGCAATGGTTGTTTATCTGTGCTATTTTACTCTACACTTTAGATTTGTTCGAAGTGCGAGAGCGAGTTTCACAAAGAACTAATCATCATCAATGTTACTAAGGCAAGTTACACCACTTGTTCATGTTAAATGTTCCAGTTTTTGACTATGCATGTTTTTACTCTTCAAATCTTGTAGTATGCATGTGTAAGTTTTTAATAGAATTTCGTAGTACTATTATTTTGCAAGTGCGGTTTTGTAATATGCCATGAGTAGCTCTATGCTTAGGATTTTCCATCCCAATAGGTTATCCTGTTTTGCTAAGTTATGCTTGCTATGCTATATACTTATATATATCAAGTACCGTTGGGAGGGTTCGAAAGACTGAAAATTTTCTAAGTATAAAAGCTCTCTTGAGCGAACCTTTTTCCTCTCAAAACCTCCTTAAAAATAAAACTAAGTTTTCTTCTGGGCGGAATGGTTGTCGGGTCAATGAGTGGAATTTGGTGGAGGAGGGCCGCCCAGGAATCAAAGAAGTCTGCCATGTTTCAGAATTCAGAAGCTTCCAGTGCAACCACAATACATATGGGATCTGTCTTGGCTTAGTACTTAGTGGGAAACCTCACCGGGGTACCAACATTTGGAGGTTCTTGGCACGGTTGGATCCCGCTAGTAGAGGGGCTACTAAGGGAATGCCTCGCCATGGTCTTGTCTATAAAAGGACTTGATCATGGATTGTGGGGAAAGTGCACAAACTCTCGAGAGTATTGCAATCTGATCGATCAGCCGAGTTCACGGAAAAGAACATTTTGAGCATCTGAAGGATGGAGCCTCTAAAGGATCTTCCTCTCTCTTTCCAAAGTTTTTCTGAAACCCCATGGCGTGAGTAATATCGCTAATGGGTGGGATCTTCGGAACTTGGTGAGTAATATCCAAGTGTTAGGTTGTTTGGGCACTTGGTGAGTAATATCCTTGTGTTCCATTCGACCCTATATTACTTAAACAATGTTTACAAAGTAAGGTAAAATTCTAACTCTTTTCTTCTTACTTTGTGAAAATTGGCTTTATGCAAATAAACCAGAAAGCCTACTCCAGCCTTGCATGTATAGTTAGTTTTATTCTTTCCTTGGTGTAATTTGCCAATACATTCAAAGTATTGACCAACTCGTTTGGCTGCACGTTTTATGTGCAGAAATTGGAGATCGTTGAAAGGTGCACTAGGATCGCGGGTCTTCACTCAACTAGCATGTGGCATTGATGGGACTCTAAGTTGTATTTATTTCGCTTCTGTTGTAATAATGTAAACTCTGGATTATTCGATTCTTGTAATAAAGACTTGTGTTTTACATGATATTTCATCAACTGTGAGTGTTAGCTATTGATCCAGGGACTAGCATGTTAATCACAGAGACTTAGAATCCTTACACGATCCGAGGTCGTAACTGATGGTATCAGAGCATAAGTTGATTGTAGATCGTGACCCTAGCATCGGAAAAGCCTTAGGAGTGATATTTTCTAAGTTATTTCAGAAAAACTCTCATACTTCTCATCACTTATCTTTGGAGTTCTAAAATTCATAAGTCTCTTCTTTTCAACATTAGAGATGACCATTATGCACTTCAATTCCAAAGAAGATCTTCTCAATGTTTCGCTCAAGTCAAGACTTGAAGACCTCCACAGAAGATGTTCAAGACAGCTATGATAATTGAAAACTTCAAAGCTACAAGTACTGAAGACTTCGAAGGCCTCAAGTCAAGGTTATTAACTGAAGACCTTGAAAGATTGAAGATTATGAAGCACATGAACATTATCAAAAGCACGAAGACTTTTGAAGACTCGAAGCCTCGAAGATTACAAGTGACCTATTAGGAACCAAACCTGGATAGATTTCGCTACAATGTAGATGCAATGAATTGTTTGCTTTCTTGGTATGGTTTGTTACGGTAACAAATAAAACCTATTTTTCCAAAACTGAAGTTGCTTGTATGGGGTAATCTTATTCTCCCTCTTCTATAATCCACTCGTTCCTACTCTAAACCTTGGTCAACTCGACAGATGGGCCGTACCATCAAGGAAGACAAGGAACTCAACTTCTCCAAGTGTGTGAGCCATGCCGATGCAAAGCAATGTATGCATAAGGTTGAATAAAGAATGAAGGATGCCAACATTGAAGTCAATAAAATGATTCATTATGCCACCCAATTCCTAAAGGAGGAAGCTGCAACTTGGTGGGAGATGCAAAACACCATCGATGATCATCAAGGGATGATATCCTAGGAAGAATTTAAAGTGGTTCCACTATAATCTCGTCTCGTCACTCAGATATAAAATAACCTAAGGAGTTGAAGTCCCAAAACATTCAGCTTGCAGAATCTATGGGGAAATAGGAGGACACACCTCTAAGGAGCATCGTGACCAGTGCCACTACTGTGAAGCAAGTCACCCCTTTGAAGAATTCCCCAACTCTCAAGTTACATGCTTCGAACCAACCACAACCCTTCTCGATGTCACCTCTACCTAAAGATACAACAAGTGAATCAGCAAGTCAGAGACGGAATGCGCCAAGGCCTCATGAAGCTCTTAGAGGACACAAGGTCTAGAGATGGAGTCAAGACTCTAAAACACCACACCCAAAGTCATCACTTCGTGATACTTGAAATATGAAAGGAATGGCCATCTTCCCCAAACTGGCTCAAGGAAACGCCATGGTAATGGAGGCAGCAGCGATCCTAGCCAGGTGACATGCTACAAGTGTGGTGAAACAGGGCATTATGCGTCGGATTGTCCTGAGAAAAGGAAGAATGCGGTGGCAATGGAAAGAAGTCTGATCCATCCATCAAGCTACGCTGAATTATGTTAGTGTGGATGAAGCTTATAAACCAACAACCTAAAGTGGACCTACACGGAAAACCCAACAAATATAATATTTTAAGGGTGGTAGCACCCTAGTGTAACCCAAACCTAATTCTTTCTAGCCTTCTCGAATCTCGAGGACGAGATTCCTTTTAAGGGTGGTAGTCTGTAACATCCCTAATTTTTTGTAAATTTTGTAATGTTAAAATAAATTAAATAAGTTGATTGAGTTGTGCGATCTTGTTGAAATTTGATTGAAAAGAAACTTTTGAAGATTTTTTCAAAATTTCATAAGCCACATTAAATAAAAGAGTGGATTAACATGACTATCCAAATATAAATATTGGTTGGGAAATGTTATACAAATCTAAGAAAGTATTTTCTTGCGTTTTATTCGCATTCATTTTGGATTTTTGTAACACTTGAATCTTTTTGGAACGCTTGTTTCATTTTCGCGAGAGGAGAAATAATATGACGTCTCCAAATATAAGGAGCATGAAGGAACTTAAGAACAGGTTTGGTGTTGACCCTCATGTTTTAATAGAAATTACTAAATCTTTTGCTAACCATCTTAATGTTCCAAAGAAAGGATTTAATGTACTTGTTGAACCTCTTAAAATTTTTGCATATGCTTCTAAAGTTGTGAAATAGGTTCATCAAGTCTCATCTCCTAAGATGGAAGAAATATTTGAAGCTCCTCCTTATCCTATCAAAGTGAAGGAAAATTTACTCACTACTATTACTAATAAGAGTGCTAGAAGATGTGATGAACAATATGAACTAATTCAAGTTCAACATCAAATTTCGGTCATTAAAGAATTAAATGAAGAAACACCATGTGATGTGTATCTATGTGAAGATTCTACCAAGGTAATAAAAGGTAACACCACTAGAGTTGTGAAACCTATCATATTATGTACTATTGGGACTTCATCTTATCATGGGCTTTGTGATATTGGAGCAAGTATAAGTGTGATTCCATATTCTCTATATCTCGAAATCAAGCCTAACATATATCCCATCCACATAAAAGAGACAAGTATAACTATCCAACTTGCTACATTTGTCCTCTTAGTATTGTTAGAGATATTGAAGTTTTAATTGGAAAGATTAAGTATCTCGCTGATTTTATTGTCCTTGGTTGCTCCCAAGATGCATTTTGTCCTGTCATATTTGGTAGACCTTTCTTACATACTGTTGGTGCTGAAATTAATTTGCTTAAAGAGAAAGTGTTCATTAAATTTGTTGGTGAAAGACTTGAGTTTAACTTTTCAAAGTTTACTGATAAACATTTAGAAAAGGATGATCAAGAGAAGACTACTTTCACGTGTCCCTTTGGTACTTTTGCTTATAGGAGAATGCCATTCAGTTTGTGCAATGCTCCTGCTACTTTTTCAAAGATGCATGAATGCTATATTTGCTGATTATATTGAGAAAATTATGGAAGTATTTATGGATGAGTTTTCTGTGTATGGTACCTCTTTTGAAAACTCCTTGTTCAATCTTAACAAAGTTTTGCAACGCTGTGAGGACCAACACTTAGTCCTAAATTGGGAGAAGTGACATTTCATGGTGGCAGAAGGTGTTGTTCTTGGACACTGAGTTTCAGGAAGAGGCATTGAAGTGGACCGCACCAAGATAAAAGTGATACAGAAGCTACCATATCCTCGGGATATAAGAGGTATAAGAAGTTTTCTTGGTCATGCTAGTTTCTATAGAAGATTTATCAAAGCCTTTTCTAAAATATCCAAGCCTCTAACAAATCTTTTGTAAAAAGACGTTCCATTTTCTTTTAATGACGATTGTGTAGAGTCTTTTGATATTTTAAAGAATGCTTTGATAAGTGCTCCTATAATTCCTAATTGGAATTTTCCTTTTGAAATCATGTGTGATTCTAGTGACTATGCGGTAGGAGTAGTTTTAGGACAAAGGCTTGATAAAAACTTAATGTGATATATTATGCTAGTAAGACTCTTGATGGCACCCAAACAAATTATGCTACCACTTAAAAAGAATTCTTGGTTGTAATTTTTGCATGTGACAAGTTTAGAACTTGCATCGTAGACTCTAAGGTAATAGTTGTTGGAAATATGCCCTAGAGACAAATAGTAGTAAGGACTATTATCATATTTCATAATGTTTATGATTAAGTTTTATATCATGCTATAACTGTATTGAGTAGAAACATCAATACACGTGTGATATACACACAACCAGAGGTTCCCAGTGAAACTCTAGTCAATGGTTCATTGGTCAACATATGATCAAGTTTCCTAATCATGTGGCATTTATGCCAGTTGGAAATGGAGTCAACTCATTCTGAGAATGAGATGATGAACAAATACCCAACCTAAACAGCATGACCCGATCATGTCACGAAATTCAAGTTATGATGATTAGAAATGGATCCTCATAGACTATTCCTTAGATCGTGAGGCTATATCAATCACTGTCTCCCGAGAGTGCTTACATAGCATCAAGCGCCACTTGGTAATACAGTGGTTATAAAGGTCTGTTCAGGTACTCGGAGGAAACCGTAGAGGCAATATATGTCAAGAGCGGGATTTGTTTGTCCATGTGACGGGAAGATACTCAAGGGCCCACTCGAAGAGGTTATATCCAATAGCTGCGCATCGTGTGATTTGATCATAGGGATATCACTTGTGGGAACGAGTCAAGTAGCATTGTTCGGTAACAATATTGAACACGACATGGTGATGTCATTGATCAGATCCCGGGCAATGCAAGTATCGAGAGACAAAGGGAATAAGAAATGACTGTCCTGGTTCAAACGACAAAAGATCTTCGTGGAACGCACAGGGTCACATGGCCATCCAGGTCCCTCTGTTGATCATTGGTGCGGGAGTGTCTCGACCATGTCTGGAGTGTTCCCGAACCGTGGGTATCACGCTTAAGGGCTTGATGATGCTTAGAGAGTGTTTATAATATCAAAATAATCGCAGAAGAATAGTAGAGAGAAAACTGGAAGGGTTTCAGTAAGTCTGGAGGATGTCCGGAGTGGAGGTGGAAGTGTTCCATAGCCACGGAGATTGAATAATACGTGAATGAATGTTAAATAATGGTTTAATTATTTATTCATAATTAGTTAATAAAGAGAAAATCAATTTAAAAGGTCAAAAGGCTTAATGGGCCAATTCCCGGAGGGGAGAGGGCCCATTAGGGAAAGGAGAGAGGGAGAACGGACAAGGGGGTGGCCGGTTGGGCCAAGCCCCCCCCCCCTGCGTGGGGCCCACTAGGGCCGGCCGGCGGCTACCCCTCCCCCTCCTCTCCTTTAGTCCCACCCCGGGACTTTGAGGGAGGTAGTACCTCCCCTCCCCCCTATATACAGTGGGGGTATTTGGCCAGATAAATACACACAATAATCAATAAAGATCTTCTCACTTTTGGGAGGACCTCCAATTGATATTTTCTCTATCTCTCTCTCTCTCTCTCGTGACTGTGATCCCAAGTTCGGATTGCGCGAACGAGAGACATCTTCACCGCGAAGCACCGTCACGTTGCGGGATTCGGATCCAGGAGCTCTACTTCCGCAACTGCTGCTGGATCGGGGAAGAGGGAGTCATCGTCAGGCACCGGACGTGTGTAACTCCCCGTGAGGTGTCGCACTTGAGGCACTCAAGTCGGTGGAGCCACAGGAGCGCAAGGACTTCATCACAACCTTGAGGTCGGCTTTGGCTCGTCTACATCAATCATGCTCTCCTGAGCGTTGACAACGCTTTTCGGTCTTCAAGGGTAAGTTCACGAAAAGCCCCTCTCGTTAATGTATTACTAATAGATAGGTCCTGGCAGCATCAGGGGTTCAGGGGCGTAGGGTAAAAAATTATTGTTTTCATGCGCGGAACCCCTACAGTGGTATTAGAGCTAGATCTATGCATAGTAATGCTAGTACGGGTAGAACACCCGAGATGTAGCTTGTGGGTGTTGATCTTTTAGTTGTTACCCTCCCACGTGTGCTTGTGTATACCGCAGTAATGCTTGATGAAGCGGCCCCCAAGCGACTTTACGCGTTCATTCGCGAGACTGGTCCACGCTTGACATACGGCTTGTACCGTATAAAGTGGCTTAGGGGGGTGGCTGCCTCTCTCGCATTAGTTGGTATACCATTTACAATGGAGGGCCCCTAAAGGGGTGTAGTAGAGACAACTACTTGATCAACGTTGTGCTAAAAGTTCGTACGTAAGAACAGTTCTTGTGCGAAAGCCCATTCAACCACGTAAAACATGCAAAGATAAAGTAGAGGCGTCTAACTTTGTTTTGCAGGGGGGCGATGCTTTGTGATATGGTTGTGGCAAAGATAAAGTGATTACCTTATGTTACGTAGTAGTAGATAGTCACATAGGTGACGGACTACCACGCCGGAATGACACCGGTACCCTGGTGTCTACGACGCCGTAACCCTGGCGCTGGAATCCGATGATGACGGATGTAGATCACGACGTGAAGGACCATATCACATCGCATTTATATTCAATGTTATTGTTTGTATATCTTATTGTGTGGTAGTATTAGATACTCGACAGTAGCCTAATAAGATGATCCCTATTAAAATTACCAACAATTGTGTTCCCCCTTAGTGTGCACCACCAAGAAAGTTCTTCGGTATCAGGCGATCCATGGTACAGGCATGGGTGTCAGACATATCTACGTTCGCATATAGTGGGTGTAAGCCATGTTGCACAGCGAATACACTAAGGTTGAGTTGGCGAGCCTAGCATGTGCAGACATGGCCTCGGAATGCGGATGGTTGAAAGATCGAGCACGAGTCACATGAATGATGTGACCGATGTTTAGCGTCCACCCTTGAACCCACATTTATGGCCGCGACGATCGGGGGAGATGTGGCTGATAGGGGTCGTGTTATCACTAGGAACCCTTATGGGGATATGTGTTTCTGAGTGGAGTTATTATTAACTCTAAACTTAGTCTAGATTCCTTTTTGCAATTGTAAATGTAGAGATAGCTCACCATGAAGCTTACTTTGTCATTGAGGAATGGGTAAAGGGTGAGAAACTTAGACTTGATGGATCCAACTTCCCTAGTTGGCTTGTGCGCCTGAATGATCTCCTTACTAGGAATCATGTGGTACACTACATATGCCGCACAATGGATTTGACTGAGCAAGAACACTATGAGACCCCACAAGAGTTGGCAGACCGCTACTATCGCCAAGAGATGTCCACCTACATTCAGATAATAATGCGTTACGAGATGGTGGATGAACTCCACCCGCTCATGGGTAATCTTGATCCATATTAAATGGTGGATCAGCTGAGAGCGGGGTTCATAAGCCATGTGCGCATGTGGAAGCACGAGCTGCTTGGAGAGTTCCTTTCATACAGATGGAGGAGCACACATGTCTGAAGGGTCACTTGGAGCGCATGCTTGATGCACACATGAGACTGGTTCACTTTGTGGATTACTGGATGGATGATCCGTTTGCGATAGGCATACTGCTTCGATCGTTGCCTCCCAGCTACGAAGGACATGTCCGGAGTAGCATCATGAGTGGTGATATGGAAACATTGGATTTCCAGGAGTTCATATTATGTTTCAGGAACATAAAGGTTGAACCAATCACCGGAGAGGTCATTGATGACCAAGGTATATATTTGATATACAATTTTATAAGTGGTATAATCTTGCAAACACATTTACAGTGTTAAGTATATTTGATACTTGTTCTGTTTTACTGAAAACAGGTCCTTCTGCATGAGAGGTGCTTGCTAGAGAGGAGGTGACGTTGCGTGCTGATGGCGAGCATGATGATGATGGCCAACGATGCTCTCCCTCGACATTTATCACTTAGTTTATGTTTTGGATAGTTATTGTAATCAAAATATTATGAACTTCTTTAGTGTGTCTCACACTTTGTGAGACGGTTATTCATATCAGTTTGTAACAAACAGTTGTTCTACTTTTATGAATTATTTCTATATGTGTTCATATCTTGTTTGATTATATGTGAATTATCCTTGTTGTTTGAAACTAATTGATAATGCATGAATATTTGTAAAATATCGAAATGCCTTAAAATACCCAACTTAAATGATATTTCATTACGGAATGAAAACCATTGTTTAAATTCAAAGTTATGTTGATAATATGTGAAAGTCATTCGATTTCTTATCACATATAAATCATGCCTAAGTTCGGAAAAATTAACTTGAACACCGTGTATTACTTGAATACAAAGTGTTTAATGAATTGTTAAAAGTAAACACATATTTGAAGTATTGTGTTCTAACAAAAATGGTAATTATCATTATATGATTGTTTAAATGTGTAAATAAGTTTACCAAAGGAAACATAAGTATGAAACAATTTGATTTCATTAAAGTGTTTCATCAACAAATGGTATAAATATAAAAGAGAATCTAATTACTATGATTTGATCAATAGTAATGAAATTCAACTTTATAAGAATGGCATAAAAGAAGTTGTGAGATGCAAAGTGTTTTGAAACGTCAAAATGCAAAGCATCACAATGTGATATTAGATATCCAAGTGGGTAAATAGATGGCACCAAATAAATCGTTGTAGTGTAGATGTAGAGACCATTAGTTAAGAAATAGTTAGCACTCAATTAGAATATATATTGAACCATTTGAATTCGTGAAAGCGACTCCATATCTGATATGGATCGTCGTGAAAGTTTTGGGGTTATTCGATATAACCAAAACAATAGCGAATAAGTCCTTGTAGAGTATTCATTGGAAACTTTGAATACGAAATCCATAGCTAAAACCAAAAGAGAAGCACAACTTGTATTGCTTGGATTTTGGTACATTTTTTAGAAAGTTCACATTCAGTGATATTTCTCAATTATAAAGCAAATGGAAGATAGTGTGATACACGATGAGGATTCAAAACCCCGCATCAGAGTGTTGAGAAGCGCAACGGAAAATGTTCCTGAACAATTCTCTTCACAAAGGAAAGAATTAATGATAATGATCATTGTGTTTTCCCCACTAGTGTTTTCACTACATGAAGTGGGATTCAAAATGTAATCCATATCTAGTATGGAGACATTTGTGAATCATTTGTCATGATTCTTGGAATATGATATCCCTACGAACTACTAAGGAAATAATGGTAAACTAGAATTATGAGAAATCCTAAAAGCAAAATTCACTTGAGATTAGAAAGCAATTCATTGCCGAATCTCACAAGTAAAAGGGGTTACTTGAATTTTCCCAAATGACTGCAAAGCCATAGTGGAAAAAGGGGGTGAATGACAAAGGCACAATTCGTCAAGTATTGGACGAATTCAAATGAATTGGATTCAAGTGTGCTGAATATCTAGTGGATTTAAAACTAGTAAAAGTACTAGTATCTCATAGTAAAACTCCAGGTTTGATATTTGATCAGAGGATTTTGAAGTTGTTCAAAGTAGTGAGTGGATATGCAATTTGCATGAAATTGAGTGGGAGCTATAAAAGTCTTCCTAAAACAATATGTGAATGACATATTTTTGAGTGGGAGTAATATAAGTCTCATATTCAAATATGTAGGAACATAGTTTGAGTAAGAGTACTGACTCATACCCAAATATGTAGGAACATATTTTGAGTGGGAGCTTATAGAGTGATTCTTAAGGATGTTAAGAATAAAATCTCAAGTACCGATAAATAATGATTTATAAGGTGTAGAAGTTGATAATAGATGTATTATGATATTATGTAGTATTCCTTAAGGGATTCTGAAAAGTGTTTTAGAATAGAAGTTAATTAAGGAATTGGTCCTTGATAACCCAAGTTAGGAATAGTATTAAGTTTAAACATCAATGGTTGAAAGAAAGAAAAGGATGATCATCATCCACTATGTTGAGACATAGGTTCTATCTTAGAAAACCATGATGATAACTTAACATAATATGTAATCCAATAAGGAACATTTGAAAGTGATTAAGTTCGAATCACAGAACATTGAGCTAAGTTTGTCCGCAGTGTCTAATAGAGAACTGTAGACATATTTTCCAAATCCATAAAGGATGGCATATCTTAAAGCATAAATAGTTATGTTATAAGGGAATATGTTGGAAACTCCCATAATGATTAGAGTCAAGTAGGAAGTGAGGTGAACAAAACATCGAAAGTTGCACTGAGTACATTAGTGTTTCGATGAATACATTTATAATAATAGATAAGGGTACCATCTAAGGTGTTGTATAATGTTATGGCAGGGCTAGTTTGCTTTTAACGTAGAATGATGTGTCCCAGGGTACAGTGCCCATGAGAAAGCCCTCGAGGTTGATCTAAAGTCACTGTAGGCTCCTGGAATCAGGCCTCGTTCTGCTGCCATAGCAACGATGCATACACACAGATGTTAGCATGTGATAATAAAGTATTAATGTCAATCAAGGTGACATTAGTAAGTTGCAAAGGATTTGGGACTGTAAAGTATAGACCCAAGACTCAACCTCTTCCATCAGCAAGAATGTTCAGGGTATCGGATATATGGTGCCAACGATTAAGAACAAATGCAGCTAGTGTATTTGTACTCTAGTGCAAGTAGGAGACTGTTGGAAATATGCCCTAGAGACAAATAGTAGTAAGGACTATTATTATATTTCATATAGTTTATGATTAAGTTTTATATCATGTTATAACTGTATTGAGTGGAAACATCAATACATGTGTGATATACAAACAACCAGGGGTTCCCAGTGAAACTCTAGTCACTGGTTCATTGGTCAAAAGATGATCAAGTTTCCTGATCATGTGGCATTTATGCCAATTGGAAATGGAGTCAACTCATTTTGAGAATGAGATGATAAACCAATACCCAACCTAAACATCGTGACCCGATCATGTCACGAAGTTCAAGTTACGATGATTAGAAATGGATCCTCGTAGACTATTCCTTAGACCCTGAGGCTATATCAATCACTGTCTCCCAAGAGTGCTTAGATAGCATCAAGCGCCACTGGGTAATACAGTGGTTATAAAGGTGTGTTCAGGTACACGGAGGAAACCATAGAGGCAATATATGTCAAGAGCGGGATTTGTCCGTCCATGTGATGGGAAGATACTCAAGGGACCACTCGGAGAGGTTATATCCAATAGCTGCGTAGCATGTGATTTGATCACAGGGATATCACTTGTCGGAACGAGTCAAGTAGCATTGTTTGGTAACAATATTGAACACGACATTGTGATGTCATTGATCAGATCTCGGGCAATGCAAGTATCGAGAGACAAAGGGAATAAGACACGACTGTCCCGGTTCAAACGACGAAAGATCTTCGTGGAACGCACATGGGTCACATGGCCATCCAGGTCCCTCTGTTGATCATTGGTGCGGGAGTGTCCCGACCATGTCTAGAGTGTTCCCGAACCGTGGGGTATTACACTTAAGGGCTTGATGATGCTTAGAGAATGTTTATAGGATTAGAAGAATCGCTGAAGAATAGTAGAGAGAAAACCGGAAGGGTTTCAATAAGTCCAGAGGATGTCCGGAGTGGAGGTGGAAGTGTTCCATAGCCACGGAGATTGAATAATATGTGAATGAATGTTAAATAATGATTTAATCATTTATTCATAATTATTAATAAAGAGAAAATCAATTTAAAAGGTCAAAAGGCTTAATGGGCCAATTCCTGGAGGGGAGAGGGCCCATTAGGGAAAGGAGAGAGGGAGAAGGGACAAGGGGGTGGCCGGCTGGGCCAACCCCCCCCCCCCCCCCGAGGGGCCCACTAGGGCCGGCCGGCGGCTGCCCCTCCCCCTCCTCTCCTTTAGTCCCACCCCGGGACTTTGAGGGAGGTAGTACCTCCCCTCCTCCTATATATACTGGGGGTATTTGGCCAGATAAATACACACAATAATCAATAAAGGTCTTCTCACTTTTGGGAGGACCTCCAATTGATATTCTCTCTCTCTCTCTCTCTCTCTCTCTCTCTCTCTCTCTCTCTCTCTCTCTCTCTCTCTCTCGTGACTGTGGTCCCAAGTTCGGACTACGCGAATGAGAGACATCTTCACCGCAGAGCGCCATCGCACTGCGGGATTCGGATCCAGGAGCTATACTTCCACAACTGCTGTTGGATTGGGGAAGCGGGAGTCATCATCAGGCACTAGACGTGTGTAACTCCCCACAAGGTGTCGCACTTGAGGCACTCAAGTCGTTGGAGCCACAGGAGCGCAAGGACTTCATCACGACCTTAAGGTCGGCTTCGTCTCTTCTACATCAACCATGCTCTCCTAAGCGTTGACAACCTTTTCTGTCTTCAAGGATAAGTTCGTGAAAAGCCCCTCCCGTTATTGTATTACTAATAGGTAGGTCCTGGCAGCATCAGGGGTTCAGGAGCGTAGGGTAAAAAAATATTGTTTTCATGCGCGGAACCCCTACAATAGTACACACTGATCATTCTGCTATTAAATACCTTAAGAATAAAAAGGATGCTAAGCCTAGACTCATAAGATGGGTTCTTTTACTTCAATAATTTGACCTACATATTGTAGATAGGAAAGCTGAGGACAACCTGGTAGCTGATCATTTATCTAGAATGTCAAACATTCCGGTAAATCCTATTCCTATTAATGATAACTTTGCAAATGAACAACTAGCAAACATTAATGTATCTGCTACTAGAGTGGCTTCACCATGGTTTGCTAATTATGCTAATTTCATAGTTGGAAAAGTAATTCCTCCACATTTCACACACCAACAAAGGAATAAATTCTTTTATGATCTTAGACACTATTTTTGGGATGACCCATTTCTTTATAAGAAAAGTGTAGATGGTATTATTAGATGTTGTGTCCCTGAGTTTGAGCAACAGGCTATCATAAGGGATTGTCATGACAGTCCATATGGAGGACATCATGTAGGAGATCGCACTGCTGCAAAGGTATTACAATCTGGTTTTTATTGGCCTACTTTATTTAAAGATTATGCTAATAATGTTAAAGCTTGTGACAAGTGCCAACGTGTTAGAAATATTGGTAAGAGAAATGAAATGCCTATGAATTATTCACTTCCTCTTGAACCATTTGATGTATGGGGGTTTGACTTTATGGGACCATTTCCCCCATCAAAAACAAAACATACTCATATTTTGGTTGCAGTGGATTATGTTACACAGTGGGTTGAGGCAATTCCAACAAAAAGTGCAGACCATGCCACATCAATGAAGATGCTTAAGGACATCATGTTTCCCAGGTTTGGAGTACCTAGGTTTTTAATTACTTATGGTGGTTCTCATTTTATTCATGGAGTATTTAGAAAAACTCTAGCTAAATATGGTGTTAATCATAGAATTGTATTTCCATATCATCCTCAAACTAGTGGGCAAGTTGAATTAAGCAATAGGGAAATTAAACTCATATTGGAGAAGACAGTTAATAAAGCTAGATTTGATTGGCCAACTAAAATTAATGATACTTTATGGGCGTATAGAACTGCTTTTAAAAATCCTATGGGCATGTCTCCTTATAAAATGGTTTATGGAAAATCATGCCATCTTCTAGTTGAATTAGAACATAAAGCCAGATGGGTTGTTAAACAACTCAACTTTGATTTTAAATCTGTTGGAGAGAAAAGAATTGTTGATTTAAGTTTATTAGATGAATGGAGGAATGAAGCATATGAAAGTGCTAGACTATTTAAAGAAAAAGTAAAAATTTGGCATGATAAGAAAATAAAAGAAAGGAATTCAAAGTAGGAGATCAAGTATTGTTGTTCAACTCCTGTTTCAAGTTTTCTGCAGGAAAGTTAGCCTCAAGATGGCAGGGTCCATTAGTTGTGCAGGAGGTGTATCGCTCCAGAGCCAATCATATTCATGGAGACTTCAACGCTAAACTAATGTCATTAATGGACAACGTCTTAAACATTATATTGCAGGCCAAACATTTGCCGGAAGGGTTGAAGTAATGAATCTCCAAAGTCCAAAAGCCATAATTGCAAAAATTATCCCCTGCCAGATACTCAAAATCACCAAAAGTCAAAAATAGGTGCGTAGCGATCTCAGAATATCTTCATATTTTAGGGAAGTCATTATTTCAGAAAACTAATGCGTGTCGTAAAAGAATTGGACGAAAAAGAGTCCCGAGGAGGGAAAGATACCAGGTGGTGCACCCACCCCCTAGGCGCGCCATCCGAGGTCTTTCCCTCTTCTGAAGTCCGTTTCGCCTCCGTTTCTTCCTCAACGCTTCATCTTACCCTAAAAACCATCTATATATACTCATCTTTGCCGATCTAATCTCGCATCGAGTCTTTTCGAGCGAACCTTGTTTTCTACCTGTTTCTTCCAGATCTTACCTTGCGCCAAGACATGTCTTCGAGGTGGAGCACCCCGGATGGAGGATTCCCTTGTGCACCCACCATAACCCCGGAGTGGAGTCCTATACTGAGAATCCAAGTTCCATGGAGAGGGGAAGACCAGAGGAATAATGCCATATGGAGAAACCAGCTTGAAGAGGGAGCTGCAAGGATAAAGGAGATTGAAGAACCTCACTTCAGGGACATGACTGACCCAAATCTTCAAGCACGGATTGATTCACTACATCGACAAATTGCTCATGAAGAGAGACACTTTTCTCGCTCTCGCCGTCACATTGCACTTTTGTAGGATTACGAGGATGCGTTAAACACAAAGCTCGTCAGGTATAAGCAAGTAACATCTACGGGTTACCTTGAGATTATAGAAAAACTATAAAAAGAAGTCTAGAATTATAAGACCAAGTGGGAAGATCAAGTGGCAATTAATAATAGGATGCGCTCAGCCTTGTTGAAGGTCAGAAGCACCACCAACGATGAGGTCCGGAAGGCTATTTTCTAGAGACCTAATACAACAACTCAAGCTTGGGGGAGTTCCACCATACTTTATGTTTTTTAGTTATCATATTTGCATCTAGTTCGTAATTATTAGGAGGTTTTTTCTTGCATCCATTAGGTATCAATTTTCCTAAACTTTGAAGAGCTCTTAGAGCATTATCATATATCCTTGGTTGAGTAGTTTTGAATAAAATATAAAGTATGGTGTCATCCATGATTTTCTTGTCTGGAGATTTATGGGTAACACTCGTGCAGATGTGTGCACCATATGTAGAAATTTCACTTACATGTTGCCTTAAACTTAATTAACATGAGCATGTTGGACAAGCATAGAATAACTCAACAAGCTAAACTTATAAATAAGGAAAGATCCATGCAAGGGAAGAAACACTTACTAAAAAAGGAACATTGTGAATTTGTGGTGAGATAAGGAGTCTTATAAAATAAATATTTGGAAAGAAGAGGATGACAAGGGGACATGAGATACTCTTATCCTACTTAGTAATCAACGAGTAAACTGAATGGTTGTCATGGGTATTTCAATACATATGATCTATGGGAAAGTGTTTGAAAGGCAGGCGCCCGAGAATTCGGCTAGCCATGGAAAGTGAAAGACAAAGGTTGTCTAGAGCATATGGCATGATTGAAAGACCCATGAATAAGGTTTATACTGGTTACTAAGAGGGAAAGACCGTTAACTGATGTCATACAAAAAGTGGTGAAATTTTAAACAATTCTCTTTTCCACTATTTGTTTTATGAGAAACTTATATTTATTACAAAGGCATATCCAAAGGTTAAATTAAAAGCTGCTAAAAAGCCATGCAAAGCTATTAAAGATAGTGGAGTGTGTGATAAATTTGAGACTTGTTCAATTGTCCAACATGTAATGGTTAGTTTTTGTTCAAAAAGTGAGGGGTAAGTGATAATATCTATCTATGTAGCCCATATGTGCATGGCGGTTAGTTCATATTTCTTTTGGACAAGTGAATATGCATAAGTTGATGATGCCATGCTCGTATTTTCTCGTGAACCATAAGCTCATTAATACATGATCATGATCTATTCGCTTATTTGCTCGAGGACGAGCAAAGTTTTAAGATTGGGGGAGTTGATACTTGCATTTTGTATCATCATTTCTAGGACCTTTATGCACTATTTAGAATCATATTTACCTTGATCCTTCATTATTTATGCATATTTATAAGATTTATAGGACTTTCCTACAAAGTCTCTTTCATTGGTATTTAATTTCTAGGAGGCAAAAAACCTCATTTTTCATGTTTTTGTTGTTTCAGGACCTTCTCGATGTCAATAAATCGAAGAAAAAAATACCTGACAAGTTTTTCACCAGGAGAACCAACTTGGGCCAAAGAATGAAGCAAGAGGATCCACGAGGCCTGAAAGAGGCCAGGTGGCGCGCCCACCCCCGGACGCACCACACAAGCTCTTTCGGCCCTCGAGCATCGTCTTGGCTCCTCCTTTTTACAGACTCCTTCGTATCGCCAAAAACCTACGCCACATTTTTCCCACGATTTACAGAAGCAGCGTCGGAGGCGAAAGCCCTCTCCTACTCCGAGAGGGGGCAGATCCTACCGTGCCGGAGCCTTCGGTGAGGGGGGAATCGATGCCATTGTCATTAACACTCCTCCTAGGAATAGGAGGAGGCCTCTCCATCAACATCTCCATTAGCACCATCGTTATCACCATCACCATCTCCAAGATCCATCTTATTCCCCTCATAGTTTGTGATTGATTGAACCACAAATATTGTTTTAAGGGCTATTTTCATGTTTTTGATTGGCATCTTGTCTTTATTTGGTAGAGAGATTATATTTTTAGATTGTTTTGTAATCCATATGCTACTGGTCCATATTATGTTTGCCACTTGTGAGTAGATCCCCATGTTCCTGAGGGCATATGATGAATTGGCTATGATTTCCATATAATATGCAATGAGTACGTGGTCCAACTTTCTATCTTTTATATTGTTCTATGATGGTTTTATGTGAACGCCGACTGCATATTACTTCACCTACGTGGGCTCATAGGAGAATACTTTGATGCAATGATAGGGGTTGGGATGGACAGAATTGACAGAAACCGTTTCCAATTCTTTACGTTGCATTGGAGGGATTATATGTCGGGGACCAATGAACCTATTGCTATGGTGAGACATGTATGTATTAATGATTCCTAGATGTTCATGTAAATGGATCTAGGACCCATCATAGGTGGTGTATTTAGTCCATACCTATGGCTGCACCTAATTAGGCTCCGCCCTAGGGGAATAAAACTTGACAACATATTCACCATATGGTGTAGAAATCTTTATGCTAAGTAAATCCATGTCGCCCTCGGGAACGCTTGTCACATATAAGTACACACACTTGGATCTTGTCCTCTTGCTGCATAGATGATTGGGCTTTCTCTCATTGAGAGCATTTACTTATTACTATTTACTTTCAGCATTTTACATTCTTGCAAAACTACAAACCCAAAACACCAAATCTACTGCATTCACTATTATTTCCTTTATCAAATTTGCTAACCAATACCTTCAGCTCCTCGTGGGTTCGGCAACCTTTATTTATTGAAAATTACTACAATATATCTCCTGCACTTGGGAGCCATCAGCTGCTTGCCGTTGGCGGGGCCAATGACGGGAACTCTATTGGCAGGCCCATTGTTGTCGGTGTTTCCTTGAGTGCCTCCATCACCGTTGTGGATGACAGTGTACATGTGGTGGTTGGGGAAGCCACTACTCCTGCAACTCTCAGATCCGGAGCCGTAGGCGCCTTCCTTCGATGACATCTCGGTTAGATTGGAATCACAACTGTTGTTGCTATCCGTGTTGTAGGCTGATCCCGGCGCGTTGAGCTCGCTCAGGGTGTCGATTGGTGGTGGAAACCATGAGGCATGTGCAATCGAAGATGCCGGCAAGTGATCAGGGAATCGGAGCGTGCCGATCTGGCCCACCTGAAAGCGTAGGCTCCCGATCGTCATGCCGATTTCGTCGCCCACAGACTCGAAATCCAGGAGAGTGGACGGTGAAGTCAAAGGTGTCGAAGAGGAGGCGATTCTCCATTGTAGCAGAGTTGTAGATCACAGTGGATGGGGCCAAGGAAGCCGTAAAATCAGCACTCCCAATCCCCACGGACGATGCCAATTGACGAGGGGTTAACTCGTTAATGCCCATCGTTGATGGACTTGGGTTACAGGAAGTGGGGAGCGCTGGAGGCATCGATCAGCTAGCAAACAAGAACATCAGAGACATGTGGTTTACCTAGGTTCAGGCCCTCGGAAGGGACCCTACTCATGCTTGTCTGCTCTTTGATTATCGAGGAGTCGAAAGTTACAAAGGGTGCATAGATGCAATCTGGCGGTGTGTAAACTAGGGTTGCGGGTCTCTTTCCCGCTGCTACCTCTTGTCCTTTATATAGGGAGGCCAGGTCTCGAGATAACAAGCAGAGTCGGTTACAGATTACAGTTTTCCCTTTAAATTCCTGTCTATTCCTTGTCATGTTCTCCAAGGAGTCGCTTGGGCCTGGGTCACCCGAATACTTGATGGGCTTCAATTGTCCTGCGGGCTCCTCCCGGGCCAAACTGTATAGGCTAATCCAGAGTACCCGTGGGGCATACCCATGTCAGTGACCCGCTGGGCGAGTTGGATCGCATCAGCCACGCGGTCCTTGGTAAATTTTTGCCTACTTGCTCTTGTTTTTCGTCTGGCTAGCTGTCGAGTTTGTTTATGACTTGTTCTTTGTGGTTCTATCCTATTACCCGCAAGAGTCCGAGCATGCAAAGAAACACCAGTAGACAGAGGATGTCGGCTCCAAGCTGACCACCTAGGACTGGGTTTCCCACCTTGATGAGGAATCTGGATAGCTGTGCATATCCGAAAACATGATCTTTGAGGTGCTTTGGCCCAAGGAGACCTTGTCGGCTACCCTCACCAGGCATGCAGATCAACTCCACAACGCATAGAGGCGAGATGCGCTATGGGAGTCGGCAACACGTGGATGGGCTATGATGACCTTGGCGATGATGCTCTCTTGGTATAAGGACGTCAAGGTGGAGAAGGTGGGCGCTGGCTTCCGTTGCAGCACCACACTCGAAGTACTGTGCCAGGAGTCGAGTGTCCGCGCCGCCACCAGTCGGATCGTGCACCTCCGCCAGTCAGATCACGAGCTTCGTCAACCTCGACAAGATAATCCCAAAGGAGCCCGATGCTAAAGTCTCCGACCGGGTCTAATAGCCATACGTGTAGATGGTTCCTGGGATGTTAGGCATAGTTATGGTGAACTAAGAGCATCTCCACTCGGGGTCCCTAAAGGCCCCCTAAAGGGCTATGGGGGTGCCGATGCTAAAAATCACGCCTAGCCAACCTCCCAAATTATATTCACCCCGACACGTCCAGTTTTGTTATCCGGTGTCCCCAGGTCAAACCCAACCCACGGGGAGGAGGGGGAAGTGGGGGCGCCGGATGGAGATGAAAACGACACAGGCCAGCCCTGTCGGTGACACGCGGCCGCAAAGTCGGCCACATTCTGCATTTTTGTTGGGAATATGCCCTAGAGGCAATCATGTATGATGTTATTTCCAATGTATTCATAAAGTTATTATCCATATATGAACTATTGATATGTATCATTGAATATGTGATTCAATTATGGAACTATATATTCATGTTGTTTATACTAATTGTCCTTGGTCGTTGAGGTTGTGCTGGGTACACAACTTAGACTAATGTGAAAGTCGGATGATGACTCGGTTCCACTTGTCATGGGCATAGAGATGCTATTCCGACTTACACGGATTCGGATAAAGAGTTTAGCGAGTCGGACTGACTCATATTGAGATACAACAAATAAGTCGTCATTTGTATATCTCAATCAATGTAATCCTTAGACCCGAGGTCATTGCACAATCTGAGTTGAGGATCGCCGACTTAGGTTCTGTCAAACGATGTTCCGTCACTGGTCAGTTATAAAGGCGGAGTTCAGGTCAACTAAGAATCAAGCTGCGTGATGTGAATAACCAAGATGGGATTTTGCCCCTCCTCCAGGAGAGATATTCTCTGGGCCCTCTCGGAAGATATGATTCGGAAAGCATGGCCATGCGTGACTTGGTTAAATGTAAACCGAGGCAACCAACTAAGAGTTATTCGGATGAATCACTTATCTCGGATTGAGAAAGAGAGTCGAACTATTTAAGGGATGACGGTTATTCGCCTATAGTTCGACAAGGTATATCGAGAGGCAAAAGGGACTCAGACGAAAGTCACATTGGAAGGTATGTCTTCATGACTCTTTGGTACTTGGGAGTCGGCACGTTCTGCTAGGAGCCTCTACCTACTGATCAGTCACGAGTGAGACTGGGATCGTGTCCGGGTCACCATGAGCCTGTCGGGTCACACACTTAAGAGAGGGAGCAAGTTTGGGTTAGACCCAAACAGGAAATCTATTTGGGTTGGACCCAAATAGAGACATGGAATTAGTCAGTGAGTTGGACTCGCAGTGACTAATATACACCTTTTAGTGAATGGGCCACAAGTGAGTGCAGCCCACTTTCACTCCCTATATAAGCTGGGGTGCAGGTGCTTAGAGCACATGGTTAGGTCACTCCATGTGTTGGAAACCCTAGCCCCAGTCCAGTCCTGTCGCTGCCGTACCGGACCTAGCAGTCCACCACTGGCGGTCCTCCTCGTACGTGTGGATACTGGCGGAGGTGATGTACATTCAACACTTCGACGATCGTGGATCGGAATGGATCGTGAGGACTACATTGCATCAAGCGACGTGCTACATCGATTCCGTAACCGTGCGTCTAGTGGTAATTCTCGTGGCCTACTATCGCAGCTAGATCTTGGGATCACCGCGTAGGGAAAAAGTTTTGTTTATCTCTGCGTGGACAAACAGTGGTATCGGAGCGTTGGTTTCTGGTTTTAGGATCGAGATCGTGCATATGTGATATACGGTTGGTGTTAGATTGGATCTAATTGCAGTTTTGGTGGTCAATCTATGAGATATATCGGTTTTGTACGAAGTTGATTGGATCAACTGTACTCGGGGAATGGATGATCTGGTTTCCGTGATCTAACTACTAAGGTCGTGGAATGACATACCCCTACCGGCCGGCTTCCACCATCGGGGTAGACTGTGACACGTAAATCCGGATGCAGTGATCGAAGATCAAAGAGTTTGGTCGAATCGGAGTTTAGATCGGATTTGGATAAAATTGTTTTATCCGGTGAAGGAATCCATGTCCGGACTACCGGCTTCACCCTGTCGTAGCGCCTTAGATGTTGTTGCGAGTTTCACAACGCCGGTAGATATTGTATCTATGTATAACTTGTTTTTGCATGATGATGTTGTGAATGGTATGGCTTATGTGCATGTGATGTGTGTAATCCATACATGATTTGTGCATCATTGTTTTTGTCAGCCGGCTGGAGCCTAGGTGCTGTCATTTTATTGTATAATGACCTGCGTGTTGAATTCTCTATGTAATTTACATTACTAGCTAGTGTAGCTGTTTGGAGAACCCGAATGGCATGCAAGTCGATATTCAAGTCGGCTACATGGTGTAAGGCGGCACGTGACAAGAGTTGACACGAGTCGAATTACAAGATTTGTGGAGATGGAGATCGCCATGAAGAGAGCCATACCATTTCACACTATAATTGCTTTATTTTGTGTTATGTTTATGTCTCTGTTTTACCTCTATTAGATAGTTGGTAGAAAGTAAACCCTCAAAGAAGGTCTAGTCGGTTTCCCCGCCAGTGATGCACCATCACAAGGTGGGTTCGAGTCAGACTCTTACATCGGAAGCACTTGGTAATCTAGACGGTTCTATCACAACAGTTGTGGGACTCGGGGAAAAGTCGGATGGGAGCCGGGGCATGTGATGCCACCCATCCAACAGGAGTCGTATGAGATGCGATTGACAAGGAGTTGTCTACCTAGATCACTTGACGGCTAGCGGTGATGCTAAAGTTCACTAGTCGACTTGCTTATTGAGGGTCCTGAATCACTAAGTAACCATCGGAGGGGTGTTGGTTCTAGTGGGAGCATAAGTATTAAAATGTTTAATATGCTTGCTCTTTTATGGATACATGTCTTAAGTGTTTTGCATATTCTTCTGTTGTAGATCAATGGCACCTAGCAGTCTCCCTCAGATTTCCAGTTTTTCTTTGAGAACCATCTTAGAGAAAGATAAGATAAATGGAACTAACTTCACCAACTGGTATCGTAATCTGAGAATTGTTCTCAAGCAAGAAAAGAGGGACCATGTCCTAGACAACCCACTTCTAGATGAGCCGAATGAGAATGCGACTGTCACAGCCACCAATGCCTACCGTCGGATTTGTGATGAATCCATGAAGATTAGCTGTATTATGCTTGCTCACATGTAACTGGACTTGCAGCAGCAGTTCGAGAATGTTGAGGCCTACGATATGATCGAAAGCCTCAAAAGTATGTTCCAGGCTCAGGCAAAGACTGATAGGTATCAAGTCTCTCAGGCTTTGTTGAGCTGCAAGCTTAAGGATGGCAATCCACTGAGTCCGCATGTGATCAAGATGGTTGGTTATGTGCAGTCTCTGGAAAGGCTTGGCTACCCCATTAGCGAAGAGTTCGCTATAGACATAATTCTGAACTCTCTTCCTAGTGTGTATGGTCAGTTCATATCGAACTACCACATGCATGGTATGGATAAGAAGCTCACTGAATTACATGGGATGCTCAAGCAGGTTGAGGCAGATCTCAAGAAAGGCGCTAGTCAAGTGTTGATGGTGCAGAATAAGGCTAATTTCAAGAAGAGTTCTTGGACTAAGAATAAGAAGGCAAAGTCAGGAGGTAAGGCTGAGGACCCGGTCCAAAGAGCTTCCTCAGGGACTAAGCCATCTCCTGCAGCCAGATCCACTTGCTTCTACTGCAAGGTGGATGACCACTAGAAGAGGAATTGCAGCAAGTATCTGGCTGACAAAGCCAAGAGTGTAGGTGTGACTTCCAGCTCAGGTACGCTTGTTTGCAATGTTATAGACATTTATCTTGCTGATGCACCTGGTAGTTGTTGGGTATATGATACTGGATCAGTTATTCACATCTACAACTCGTTGCAGGGACTGGTAAGAACTAGGAGTGTGGCAAGAGCCAAGGTTGACATTTGAGTCGGCAACAAAGCGAGAGTCACTGCATTGGAAGTCGGCATGATGCAACTTCATTTACCTTCTAGGTTCTTAATGGATCTAAATAATTGTTATTATGTTCCAGTGCTTAGTCGAAACATTATTTCTGCCTCATGATTGATGAGACAAGGCTATGAGTCAAATATTAAGAATAATGGTTGTTCTTTATATTTGAATGATATGTTTCACGGCTTTGCACCCATCCAGGACGGGTTATTTGTTTTGAATCTTGATGGTGAATCTGTCTATAATATAAATGTGAAAAGGTTAAAACCAAATGATCTGAATATGACTTATTTTTGGAATTTTCGGCTTGGTCATATAAGTTGGAAACGCATGAAGAAGCTCCATGATGATGGACTCCTAACTTCATTCGAATTGGAGTCGTTCGAGACATGTGAATCCTGCCTACTCGGCAAGATGACCAAGACACATTTTGCAAAGAGTTGTGAAAGGGCATCCAACTTATTGGGACTAGTACATAGTGATGTATGTGGCCCGATAAGAACGACAGCCAGAGGTGGTTATGAGTACTTCATTACCTTCATTGATGATTTGAGTAGGTATGGATATATCTACTTGATGAAACATAAGTCGGAAGCCTTTGAAAAGTTCAAGGAATTCTAGAATGAGGTACAAAATCAACTCGGCAAGAAAATAAAGTTTCTTCAGTCGGACCGAGGAGGCGAGTACATGAGCCATGAGTTTGATGACCATCTGAAGAGTTGTGGAATAGTTCCCCAGCTCACTCCGCCGGGAACACCGCAGAGAAACGGTGTGTCGGAAAGGTGGAATCGGACCTTGTTAGACATGGTACGATCCATGATGAGCCGGACAGATCTGCCTTTATCATTTTGGGGTTATTGTCTAGAAACTGCAGTGTTCACACTAAATAGAGTACCATCAAAGTCGGTAGAGAAGACACCACATGAGATGTGGACTGGCAAGAAGCCGAGTTTGTCTTTTCTTAAGATTTGGGGTTGTGAATTTTTTGTCAAGCGACTTCAATCGAACAAGCTTACAGCTAAGTCGGATAAGTGTATTTTCGTGGGGTATCTGAGGGAAACCTTGGGTTACTACTTCTACAATTGAGAAGAGGGAAAAGTGTTTGTCGCTCGGAATGGTGTCTTCCTTGAGAAAGAGTTTCTCAATCGGGGAGTCAGTGGGATCACGGTACAGCTCGAAGAAATTCGAGAGGTACCGGCCAGCAGCGAGTCAGAAAAAACCTTGGAGGTTGAGCCGGTCGTGGTACCTGAGCCGGCAACTACACCGACGCTGCGAAGATCAGCCAGATTGCGAAGTGTTCGTGATGTGTTACCATCATCAGATTGATGACAAGTACTCCATGAGGGGGTCCTCGAGGCGTGCGGAAGAGAGGGGTGTGAGATGTACGGTGTTCCGGGACGGTGAGCACACAAATTTACCCAGGTTCGAATCCACCGGCTTTGGACGGATCCTACTCCTGCTAGCAATCCAGTAATACGGTAGAGCCGGAATATGGGTTACAAGGGTTCGCCTGTGCGAGTTGAGATTGTAGACTATGAGGGTAGGTGTCCTAAAGGCTCTCCCTAGGACGGCTTATATAGATATCTGGCCTAGGGTTTACAGGAGAGATCAGTCTGGCTACGACTAAGAGTTGGTTACAGAGTACATCTTGAGCCACAAGCAACACTATGGGCCTAAGTCGATAAGTCTTCTGGGCCTTCCCGTAGCCGGATTGGACTCTGTCTTTTCTCCCTGACTGGGCCGCCCGTGAAGCAAAGCTCTAACCCGAAGTAGGCCACCCAGGTCAGTGAGGAACTGTGAGGATAACCGGAAAGTATATCCCGAACAGCAGCCCCCGGAAGTCTCCAAGATCCGAAGTCGGATTCATCATCGTCTAGCTTGATCTTCGGCTTGCAGAATCTTGAAGGGTTCCTAAAACTTCACAACAAAAAATATGATCCGGGTCTCAAAAATAAGTCGGACCTATCAACATGTTACTCGGACTTTCCATCTTGATTTCAAACTAAGCCAGAACTTGGTCTCTGACGTCATCTGACACTCGTCATGGTCAAGTCACATCATCTGACAAACATCCTGTCAGCACGACCGTCGGTGGGTCCACCGTTCACGGAACCAAGGCGCCGTTTCAATGCGTACGCGGAGATCGAGGCGACGTAATCATCGCGTGGGTCCTTCCCAGTTCCTTCCATGATGCGTGGCGGTTATACAGTACCATTTGCACGAATCTTGGCGCGGTTAGGTGGATATAAGGGGTGAGGATTCTCCTTTTCCTCTCTTCACTTGTTCCCTTTGTCGTTTCTTCTCCTCCACATCTCCCCCACGCACAGAGCTCCCCTGCTTCCCAAACTCCCAACGCCGCCCATCTAAGGTCACTGGCGCACCAGAAGAATGGCTTCGTCTTCATCATTTGGCTTGGCGACGGCAGCGGCGGCGGCAGAAAAGGAAAGCAATCGCGGGGTTTGGATCCCCTGCTTGCTGGACAACGAGAAGCTCCGCGGCGTGGAGACTGAAGGGCTCCTCCGCACCGGCGACTGGCGGAGTGGCTCCAGCGAAACCATCCCCAACCCGCGCGCCAACAAGCGGGTACACTTTGGCACCCACCTCGACAAAGGTCTGTCTTTCCCTCCCTCAGATTTCTTTTTTGAGGTAATAGATCATTATGGTGTTCAGCTTCACCACCTTCCCCCCAACTCCATCTTAGAGATGAGCGCCTATGCGGCCTTGTGCGATGGATATCTCGGCATTAGGCCAAGTCTTACTTTATTTCGGTACTGTTTCCATGTCCGGAGAAACTCTATCACAGCCGGTATTCCTTATATTACCGGTACAATTAGTTTTTCAGTTAGGCATGATCTCTCCTATCCTAAGATCCTAGCCAGTGATTCGGTCAAACAATGGCCAACCACTTTCTTTTATCACAATGATGTTCCTGCTCCCTGCAAAGTCACTGCTTTGCCGGCTTTCATCGACGGAGCCGCCACACCGCAAGCATCCTAGGACGAGGCTGCTCTGACTCTTAGTGACGATCTGCTTCTTGCCAAGAGGCGGATTGAATATCTGATAAAACACAAAGGACTGAAGGGATCCGACTTGGTCCAATGTTGGGTATCACGCCAAATCCAACCCCTCTAGTACCACGGAGACCGATTGATGCACTCCATCACGTCGTCCAAAAAGGATTCCCTCCGCATTAGCCCCAGAGCCTATACATCACAAGGTTATATAAGCCAGGTTAAATGGCTAATAAGGGAGCGGATCGAGAGGAAGATCCCTGAGGTTTCTCTGGACATGCACACAGCGGAAGACCCAGTTGTGCCGGTAAGCTTTTAACAATAATCCCTTTCTATGTGTTTCACCTTTAAATTGTTTTTGCAATACTGAGATATTATCTTATTTTCAGCTTGCCGACCTCCCCGAGTCGGAATTTGCTCCACTCAAGGGATATCCTCTGGAGTTTTCTCAGGAGGCGGAACTGGTCCCATTGCCAGACATTGTGCCCAGGAAGCGCAAGGCTCCGACAGTGGCCATCGGCACAAAGGAGGTGCCTGTCATGAAGAGGTAACTTCAACACAACTTTCGCCTTTGTACCTTACTCGAATTTTCTTCCGAGATGTAATGTTTTCCATTATATTACATTCTCAGAGCTAAGCAGCTCATCAAGGGCAAGGGGAAGGGAACTTCTTCGAAGCCCCTGCGACAGATGAAGCTTACCATAGCTTCTCCTGCCATGGCTCCTCCGACTCCTACCCCTCAACCTTCTGCAACGCTGGTGACTACTCCGTCGCCGGTTATCGCAGAAGATCCGGCTCCTTCAACAGGGCCATCAATCCTTGAATCGCAGACTGACATCACCATGAGTGAGTCAGGTTTAGATAAGGGTGAACCCTCTTCGGGTAATGATCCCTTGGCAGAGACCTTTGCCGAAAACCTCCTTAGCAATCCGGAGCTTGCCAAGTTTGGCCTGTCCCGGAAATCTGCGGAGGAGATCCAACGGCTGGCCCGGCAATGCCTGGAGAAGAGAAATATCTCTGCCGAAGAAGAAGCACAAGAGGCAGAGGACATCAAGCACTCTGACCTTCTTGAACAAGTGCGTCTTCGCAATGAGAAGCTAAGGACCGGTGAGCTTCCAACTGCGTTAGTGGTTCCTCTGACTCTCACCGAGAAGGTTGTTGTTGAAGTGAATGCGACTTTGGATAAACTTACTCGCGAACAATATGTAAGTCGGAATTCCAACTCCCATTTTTCCTTATTTCATATCATATCCTCTAGCCCCCAAGCATGAAGTAGGATATCTAATCCGAGTTTATGCTTCCTTAGGATGCCAAAGAATGAACTAGTGTAGCCCCTAAGGCTCGTGCTGATATCAGTAAAAATATTAGCCCGAGTCTTTAGTAGGCTTCTGACTTTGGGTATTCTAACTTACAGAAAGTATATTCCTATAACCAGGATTTGTTGAAAAATGTCTGCAACAAGCGGAGAGAGATCAGAGCTCTCCGACTTAAGAATGCTGAGCTTAAGGTCTCCAAGGATGAGGCTGAAGGTAAACATTCTGAGACTCAAACCTTGTCTCTCGTGTTTTCATAGCCGAATATTTTTACTGAACTGTTTTTTTACTTATAGCACTGGTAAAACAGTCCTGCGCTATGATTGAAGAGGCCGAGAACCTCAAAACCTTGGTGGTGGAGAACAAAGAACTTCGCCAAGAGCTGGACAAGCTCAAGGCGGATCATGAGAAGAGCATCGCTCAAGTTCTCGAATCCTCCTCCATGGCTACTGACGAGCATGATCGTAAGATTGCGGCTCAAGATCAGAGAATCTTGGATCTCAACAACGAGCTTTGCAGAGAGAAGGACCTTTCCGAGGCGCTCCGAGCTGAACTCCGGAATCTTCGAGAAGAGAAGACCAAAGTTGTCGATGTCATCTTCGGTATGTTTCCATCTTTTTGACTTATGTTTATGCTTCAACTCTTTCAATGTCGGTTTTTTCATAACTGTTTTTGTGTATAGGTCCTCTGAACTTGACGGACTCCACCTCTGCCGAGCCTCGCACCCACCGGCTTACCCAAGTTGGTGATCTTCTTCATGACTTTCGACAATCCCTTGAGGATATTGGCGAAGCTCTCAAGATTCCGGACATGCATAGCATGTCGGACTTTCAGGTACGAGACAAGGCGCAGGAGATGCCACAGCTCGTTCGGGACTGGAATATGTCCTACACGTGATCCGCGGCGCAGAACGCTCTCACCATGGTCATGAGCCACCATGGAAACATGGAGATATGGCAAGTGACCAGAGGGTACTGCAAGGTGGATGAAGACGGCCAGGAGCAGGATATCAAGGCCATCATGGACTCTTGCGCCGGATATGGGTGTCACGTGGCTGATTTAACAAGCTACGAAACTCTTTCTTCACTCGCGTGGATACACCGCCTCCGCCTCCAGAAGAATCAGCTGAAGTCTCCGACGAGGAACAGTCCGTATCGGATCTGAACATCTCGGAGCGTTACCAAACTGAGGCCGATGCATCCAGCGAGCCGGCAGCTCCTTCATCCTCTTCTCCTGCACCATAGATTACCAAAAACAAATGTATTATTCCGAGAAACATTATGGGTCTGTAAATATGCAGTACTATAACTTTGCTAGTGCTAAGCTTTTGATCTATTCAGCACTTTTGGCTTTAAATTTTTATGTGCCCGAAATGTTTTCAAAAGCACTTATACTTTTTCATCTATACTAATCGTTTATCTGGCTTTCCGCCTCGTCCCTTTCGTGAGCCGGCTAAACCTTCTGCTCGGAAACTTTGCCGAGCAACGGAGCTCAATTGCTAAACTAGTTTAAACTCGGAAACAAAGCCGGCTTCCAGTACCAACAATTCACTACTCGGAAAATACTCGCATCCAGCAATCAGACAAATAACCAAAGTATAGACTAGAAACTTTAGAGTTATACCCGAAGGTAGCATTTTTAGAATCGGAAATCTAAACCAAAACGAGCATGAGCATAAAGTACTTTCAAGCATTCTGAGATTTTCGACTATGACATGATCATTCAGAAATAAGATGGTAAAAACTTCTCAGAAAAACTTGAGGCAACCAAAACTTTTATTTCTCACAGAACATGTATATATATATGATTACAAAGAAGGATAAACTAAGAATAAAAGGGACGTAGCTGAGCAATATTCCATGGTCTGTCTAACTCATCTGGATTTGTACTGCCTCCAGCTCTCTTTCTCTTCTTAGTAGCAGGTCTTTCTTTGACTGGCCTCATGTCAGTTAAGTAGTACGATCCATTGTGCAATACTCGACTAACTAAAAAGGGCCCTTCCCATACCGGGGAAAGTTTGTGCTTTCTTTGTTGCACAAGCCGGAGAACCAAATCACCTTTACTGAAAGATTTGTTTCTGACTCTCTGGCTATGATACTTGCGTAACTTCTGCTGATAGGCTGTTGATCTCATTTCAGCAACGACGTGAACTTCTTCGACTAAGTCGAGATCATTTTGCTCGGCATCCTCTTCGATATACGCGGCCACTCTAGGAGAAGTGTGAATCAAATCACTGGGAAGAACTGCTTCTGCACCATAGACCAAGAAGAAAGGTGTGTATCCGGTTGACCTGTTCGGAGTCGTTCGTAAACTCCATATTACAGAGGGTAATTCTGTTGCCCAAGCCCCCGCAGCACGTCGTAGTAGTGCTTCGAGTCTCGGTTTTAGGCCTTGTAGGAGTAAACCATTTGCTCTGTCAACTTGTCTGTTAGCCTGTGGATGTGCGACTGACGCAATGTCAAGCCGAACATTTTGTTCGTTGCAGAATTTGGCCAATTCTCCCATAGAGAAATTACTCCTGTTGTCCATGATAATGCTATGCGGATAACCATACCGGATTATAACATCCTCGACAAATATTTTGGTTGTTGCTCCATCACAACTAGTGACAGTTTTGGCCTCAATCCATTTTGTGAATTTATCCACCATCACTAAGAGGTGAGTAAATCCACCGTGAGCCTGTTTAAATGGTCCTACCATATCAAGCCCCTAGACCGCAAAAGGCCATGTTATAGGTATTGTTCGCAGCTGATCAGCCAGAACATGAGCTTGTTTGGTGTACTTTTGGCAGCCCTTGCACGTCTTGACTAATCGTTCGACATCTTCCTAAGCTGTAAGCCAGAAAAATCCGTGTCTAAAAGCTTTTGCCACTAAAGATTTGGCTGCAGCGTGGTGACCACACTCTCCTTCGTGGATTTCTCTTAAGATCTCTACTCCTTCTTCCGGAGATACGCAGCGCTGAAAACCCCCAGAAACACTCCGCTTATAGAGCTCACCTTTAACTATAGCCTAGGCTTTCGCTCGTCGGATAATCTGCCGGCTTAGAACCTCGTCTTCAGGTAATTTGCCATCTACCAGATAATCAAGGTAGGGTTTAGTCCAGCTAGGAATTATAGCCAAAACTGCTATTAGAGGTGAGTCGGATTTGGTCGGATATTCCTCATCCACTCCCTTTATTGGGGGAACTTTGAGGTGCTCTAAAAAGCGCCATCCGGGACCTCTTTCCGTGCAAAGCCTATCCGAGATAATGCATCTGCTTCCTTATTTTCTGCTCGAGGGATGTGTTGAACCTCAAACCCTTCGAACGATTTAGATAAATCATCCACGACAGCTTTATACGCTGCCATGTGCTTATTTGCATTACAAATATCTGAAACTTGTTGAGCAACAAGATCCGAATCTCCATAACACATCAGACGTCAGATGCCGATATCCTTAGCAATCCGGATTTCGTGTAGCAATGCTTCATACTCGGCAATATTGTTTGTCGCTGTGAAGTGGATCTACAACATGTATAGAAGTTTATCTCCTTGGGGTGATTTGAGCACTATGCCAGCCCCCGAGCCCCCTCAAGCCTTAGACCCATCAAAGTAAAGGGTCCAATATTCCGACTCAGGGAGGGTCATATTCTCCTTCGTCTCTATACAATCAGCAACAAAGTCGGCAAGGATTTGGGATTTGATTGATGTCCGGGGTTTATACTCAATATCGAAAGCTCTATGCCCCATTTGGCGACACATCCTGTGGCGTCACTGTTGTTGCTTATATCTCTCATGGGAGCTGTGCTCACCATGGTAATTGGATGCTCCTGGAAATAGTGTCGTAGCTTACGAGATGCTAGAAAAATACCGTAAGCGAACTTTTGATAGTGCGGATACCGCTGCTTTGATTCTATCAGGACCTCGCTGACAAAGTAAGTCGTACGCTACACCAGATGTTCCTGATTTTCCTCTGGTCTCTCCACCACCATGACGATACTAACGACTTTGTTTGTCGCAGCAAGATAAAGCAACATCGGTTCCTGTGGTTCCTGCGCAGCAAGGATAGGAGCAGATGAGAGTACTTTCTTCAGGTCTTGTAATGCAGCTTCAGCTTCGTCGGTCCACACAAAATCCTTGGTCTTTTTCAGGAGTTTGTATAATGGTGCGGCTCTTTCACCAAGCCGGCTTACAAATCGACTGACTGCAGCAATGCAACCAGTTAGTCTTTGTACGTCCTTCAGGCGAGTTGGCCTGGAAATATTGAGTATAGCCTTGATTTTGTCCCGGTTCACCTCTATGCCTCTTTGAGAGACGATGAAACCTAACAATTTTCTGGCTAGAATTCCAAAGAAGCATTTCTTTGGATTAAGCATGATGTTATATTTTCGTAGATTGGCGAACGTTTCCTCCAAGTTGGAAATCAACGTTTCCTTCTTTTTGGACATCACCGCAATATCATCCATGTATGCATGTACATTGCATCCGAGTTGGTCGTGGATACAACGCTGCATCGTGCGCTGGTAGGTAGCTCCTGCGGTCTTTAGACCAAAAGGCATCGTAACAAAACAGAAGGTTCCAAAGGGGGTTATGAATGAAGTTTTGACTTTATCAGATTCCTTCATCTGGATTTGGCGATAACCGGAATATGCGTCGAGAAAACAGAGAAGTTCCGAGCCTGCCGTAGAATCGATAACTTGATCAATCCTAGGCAGAGCGAACGGATCTTTTAGACAAGCCTTGTTCAAGGCAGTATAATCAACACACGTCCTTAAATCAGTGGTGTTCTTTTTAGGGACCATTACAGGATTGGCCAACCACTCAGTGTGGATGACCTCTTCTATGAATCCGGCTAACTCGAGTCGCGCTAGTTCCTTAGCTATTGCCTTACGCTTTTCATCGCTGAAACATCGTAAGGACTATTTGACGGGTTTAGCATTCGGGTTTACATTTAAAGAGTCCTCGGCAAGTTCCCTAGGTACTCCGGTCATGTCAGATGGCTGCCATGCGAAGATATCTTGATTTTCTTTGAGGAACTTGACGAGCGCGCCTTCCTATGCGCTATCTAGGCCTACGCCTATCTGGGTCACCTTGGAGGGGTCATCATCCTTCAACGGCGTCTTCTTCGTCTCTTTTGATGCCTTGAACTCCGGATTTGGCTTTGTCACCTCTTTCTTCGTCGCGGGCATCTCGGACGGATCTATGCTCTTCTTGATCTCCTGGTACTCCTGGGCTTTTAGCACGGCTTCAGCAAAGGCGGCATTTCCATCCTCGCACTCTCGCACTTTCTTCGGGTATCCCTTGATGGTGATTACGCCGTTGGGACCTGGAATTTTCATCATATTGTAAATGTAACACGGACGAGCCATAAAAGCCCAGTAAGCCAGACATCCGAATATAGCGTGGTACGCGCTCTTGAACGGGACCACTTCGAAGGAAAGTGCCTCCATCCGATAATTCTTTGGAGTTCCAAAGGTAACATCCAAAGTGATTTCTCCCAGGGAATTAGCTTGTCTTCCTAGGACAACTCCATGAAAGATCATAGAGCTATGGTTCAGCTGGGTCTCCGAGATCTTCATCCGGCGTAGTGTTTCGACATAGAGAATATTGATACTGCTGCAACCGTCCATGAGGGTCTTGGAGAAACCATAACCGTCAATAAGTGGATTGGCGATTAAGGCGTATTTTCCTCGCATGTGTAGCTTAGGCGGATGATCAGCTCGGTCAAATGTGATTGCCACTTCCGACCAGTCCAGGTATTGGGGGACAGACAGAACTATTGCATTGAGCTCATGTAGAACTGCTTTCTTGAACTTTGCTGGTTGAGAACCGAGGAAGGTGACATAAGTGTATTTTTTGGTCGAAATTTTTTCTTCCCTTCCGGCTTGGTATTTGAAGCGTCGGCTTCCTCCATGTCAGAATCTTCCTTGGTCTCTTTATCCTTTTCGGGATTCTTCTTTCCCTTTTTCTGCTTAGCTCTGTAGCCAGCGGTATCATCTCTTTTGATGCCGTCATTGAAACGACACTCGGCGTTGGTGTGGTAGGAGCCCCCATTGGCATCTAAGTGATGTACACATGGGCTATTGGCAATGTCGGCCCAAGTGTAGGTTTTGCCTGGTTGTTGGTCTCCTCTACCTTGAACTCTCGAAGTCCCATGGCCACGCCCGCGGCCCCCGCCGCGTCCTCCTCGTCCTCCAGACCCGAAAGTAGCAGTAACCACTGCCGTTTCCGCGTTTGGTTTTTCTTCCGAGGTATTCTTGCGCTTCTGAGCTTGTTGCTTTGGTTGTTTTGCCGACTGCGGCACGACTAGGGTGTTGAGTAATCCTTATGCGTCGTCGTCAGTGTCTGCATACTTGCTTGCTGTTTCTATCATCTCTCCCAAGTCAGTAACTTTGTCACACTTCAAGCGATGACGTAGTAAACCAATTGGGAGACCTGCAATGAAAGCTTTAATCGCAGTTTGATCATTTCCTCCCTCACAGGAGTTCTTGGTGTCGATCCATCGTCCGAGGTAATCCCGGCAAGTTTCTCTAGCCTTCTGGGTGCAACGTTGTAGGTCTCCGACCGTACAGGGCCTCCGGTATGTGCCTTCGAAATTCCGAAAGAACGCACTTTGCATGTCATACCAGTTGTGGATGGTGTTCTCCGGAAGTTCATTAAGCCATGATCGTGCCGTCTTCCGCAACATGAGTGGGAGATATCGGGTTGCGACCAGGCTGTTTCCGCCTTTGGCCATGCAGCAAGCTTGGAAGAAATCATGTAGCCAGGTATCTGGCCGAGCAATGTCGTCGTAGGCTTGGATATGTCTTAAGATAGCAAATCCTTCTGGGAATCTTGTAGCTCTGATGCGTGGTCCGAAGCACTTTGGGCCCACGTAGATATCATCATTTTTGTAGCGCCGCGCCTCTATGTTGGAGTTGATCCTGTGCCTTGCATCATTCGGGGATAGAGATCGTCCCGAGTGCCAGTTGTGGCTGCGGTGCCTTGGAGCCGGACTTCAGCTTCTGCCACCACCTCCTCCACCACGACGCCCTCCATTGCCTCCCTAGGGGCCGCTGTGATGGCTACTTGGTGGAGAGGGTGGAGCAACTGGGTTTTTTCCGGCTGATCGCCGGCCTCCGTCCGGAGCATCATTATTCTGGTTCCGGGGAGGGTCTTCATCATGACGAGCTCCCTGCCGGCTTGTCCCAGCACGGTGTTCGTCATTCCTTTGTCCGTCATCCGGACGGCTTTCATGTCTAGGAGGTGGCATTCTTTGTCGGTCCTCCTCCCGACGCTTCTCCTTATCATCGTCCCTGCGGTCTTTTGACTCTCGCCAGGGCGGGTTCCTCGGATTCAGTGCAGCAATTGCCTCTTGCTCCGCAACTGGGTTAACGTTACGCCAGTCACGGGCAGCTTTGTGGTGCTATCCCGAAGATCCGGTTCTCGAATAATTGTCTTCCCAGCGATCGGGGCGATGGTGCTGCCCCGGAACGCGCTGGGGTCTTACGTCAGCCCATGTCGGATCTGTGCGACATTGTTCGGAATCAGAGACCAGTTTTTGACTTCCGGACATGGCGACCTTTTGCTGCTCTAGTCCCTTGTTGAGTAGTTTGATTCCCAACCGGATCTCCTCCGGGCATGGATTAGCCGATAGAATTTCTCGGGCTGCCACGGTATTCTGTACTGGGGTTGGATACACTCAATCCCCTTTGCTATCTTTCCGAGGCTTCCCCATCTCTTCTCCGAAAAGGACGGCATGGATCTGCGGGAATTGGTTGTCATTAGTATGACGTTTCCTGGTCTTCTGGTATTGCCTGGAGTCGTACTTCCCCGCAGATGCTATGCGTTTCTTTTCCTCCTCAATGTTTTTGGCTTCATCGAGGAGTACTTGACGACGCGCTTCTAGGGCTTGTGCCCTCTCGTCTAGTTCTTCAGCAGTAAGTTCTGCAGCTGTAGGAATAGGTGTGGTTAATGCAGCATCGATGAGTTTACGCGCACCTTCAGTGATCACGTGTCCATCCACCGATTCTTATTTTTTGGGCTCTTCTAGGATAAGTGCTCCATCCGAGTCTTCCTCGTATTCCTCGGCAATCACCTCCTCTGCCAGAGGGTCTTTTGCCGGGGTCTTGTTTTTCTTGTTCTTCTTCTTTGCCTTCTTGGCAGCGCCGGTAGCAAAGACGGCTTTGGGTCCGTTTCCTAGAGTCAAGCTCTGATCGGTACTTTCAGACATCTGGACTTTGGGATTACCTCTGACTTCCATGTCATCCTGCGCTTTGGGAGAGTGTTCCTCGGATCCTTCATACATGGCTTCTCCTTCCTTTGCAGCTTTGGAGTTATACTCCTCTTCATATTCCGTGGAGAACTTTCGGAAATCTGCTGACGTCATCGATTCATCCGAGGATGCGGGTACGTCGGTGTTTGTTCCGATTGCCTCCAGCACAGAGTCGGTGTCGTCTCCGGGATCAGCAGAGCCGGATCCGGATCCCACATATCTGACGAAGTGCGATGCATGCTTCCTGAGGTACCTGCGGCTCTCGCGATCAGCTTCATCGAAACTTTTGATGGTCTCGAGAATTGCGTCTACGCCTGAGTTTTTCATTATCATACGTCGCAGCGTGTACCTTAGGAAAGGCATGTCTGTCCCGGCGTCATCAGAGCCGGAATCAGTGTTGTTGCTAAACTCCTCCTGGGTTTCGACTTCAGCAGGTGGGTCGATCTAGGATTCGGCCTCTCCAAGGAGATCCACTCTGGATTCGACTTGGACCGCTAGGTCTTCTTCAGGCTCGGATTTCTCCACTATCTCCGCAACTAGTGCGGGTTGGGTGGGATTAGGGTTTTCTGAGATCCGGAACTCTGCCGCCTCCGCGGACAAAGGGGACCCAGAAGATTCTTCTGCCTCTATCATCACCGCTGGGGTGGGTGGGATAGGTTCAGCAAAACCGATGTAAACATCGATCTCGCCAAAAGACATGATGGTGTAGGCAGTCACAGCCTCCCTAGCCGGAATCCAGGTCTCGTCGAGAACGATGAGACGGACGTCACTGGCGTACAGGATGCGACCGACGACGATAGTTTCGCCGATTCCGATTCTTGTAGATTCCGCTCAGAACGCAGATCCGAAGCTCACTTGCCCCACGATGGGTGCCAACTGTCATCGGATTGATGACAAGTACGCCATGAGGAGGTCCTCGAGGCGTGCGAAAGAGAGGGGTGTGAGACGTACGGTGTTCCGGGACGGTGAGCACACAAGTTTACCCAGGTTCGAATCCGTCGGCTTTGGATGGATCCTACTCCTGCTAGCAATCCAGTAATACGGCAAAGCCGAAATATGGGTTACAAGGGTTCGCCTATGCGAGTTGAGATTGTAGACTATGAGGGTAGGTGTCCTAAAGGCTCTCCCTAGGACGGTTTATATAGATATCCGACCTAGGGTTTACAGGAGAGATAAGTCCGGCTACGACTAAGAGTTGGTTACAGAGTACATCTTGAGCCACAAACACTATGGGCCTAAGTCGGTAAGTCTTCTAGGCCTTCCCGTAGCCGGATTGGACTCCGTCTTTTCTCCCTGACTGGGCCGCCCGTGAAGCAAAGCTCTAACCCAAAGTGGGCCACCCTGGTTAGTGAGGAACTGTGAGGATACCCGGAAAGTATATCCCCAACAGTTACTGTTGGACAGTGATGAGCCGACAACTTATTCGGAAGCGATGGTGGGTTCTGATTCTGAGTCATGGCTTGGATCCATGAGATCCGAGTTAAAGTCCATGGATGAAAATCAAGTTTGGAACTTGGTTGATCTTCCAGACGGTGCAAGACCCGTCGAGTGCAAATGGGTCTTTAAGAAGAAAACTGAATGGATGGAAATGTTTCTATCTATAAGGCATGGCTTGTCGTGAAGGGGTTCCGACAAGTTCAAGGAGTTGACTACGATGAGACTTTCTCTCCCGTTGCGATGCTTAAATCAGTTCGGATCATGTTAGCTATAGCAGCCTATTTCGACTATGAGATATGGCAGATGGATATCAAGACGACTTTCCTTAATGGAAATTTAACCGAGGACGTGTATATGATATAACCCGAGGGTTATGTCGATCCAGCTAATGCTGACAAGGTATGCAAGCTTTAGAAATCCATTTATGGGTTGAAGCAAGCATCTCGGAGTTGGAATATTCGCTTTGATGAGGTAGTCAAATCGTTTGGTTTCATCAAGAGTGATCATGATTCTTGTTTATACAAGAAGTTTAGTGGGAGCAAAGTAAACTTTCTGATCTTATATGTGGATGACATATTGCTGATTGGAAATGATTTCTAGATGTTGCAAGAAACCAAGGAATCATTGGAAAAGAGTTTTTCAATGAAAGACTTGGGTGAGGTGACTTACATACTAGGAATCCGGATCTATAGAGATAGATCAAGGCGGCTCATTGGATTGAGTCAGAGTACATATTTGGACAAAGTGCTGAAGAAGTTCAACATGGAATTGTCTAAGAAGGGGTTCTTACCGATGTCCCATGGCATAAAACTTAGCAAGACTCAGTGTCCTTCGACAACTGATGAGCAAAGTCAGGTGAGTGCAATTTCGTATGCTTCTATAGTCGGATCCATCATGTACGCTATGATTTGTACTAGGCTGGATGTTTCCTATGCTCTAAGTGTTGTGAGCAGATACCAGGCTGACCCTGGAGAGATCCACTAGGCAGTGGCTAAAAATATCCTTAAATACTTGAGAAGGACTAAGGATATGTTCCTGGTTTATGGAGTTGAGGATGAACTCAGTGTAAGGGGTTACATGGATGCGAGTTATCTCACTGACTCGGATGATTCTTGTTCGCAATCTGGATATGTGTTTGTGATAAACGGAGGGGCTGTGAGCTGGAAGAGTTCCAAGCAAGATACGGTGTCTGCGTCTACGACAGAGGCTGAGTATATTGCTGCCTCGGAGGTGGCAAAGGAAGCCGTTTGGATGAGGAATTTCCTCATGGATCTTGGTGTGGTCCATGGCTCTTCCAATCTGTTAGACGTGTATTATGACAACAATGGTGCTATCGCACAAGCCAAGGAACCTAGACAACACCAGAAAAACAAACATATACTCATGCGGTACCACCTTATTTGCCAGTTCGTGGATCAAGGTGATATCAAGTTATGCAAGGTACACACGGATGCAAACATTGCGGATCCATTGACAAAGCCACTTCCACAACCAAAGCATGAGGCGCACCTGAGAGCTATGGGCATTAGATGCCTAGACATGTGATGTCGGATGATTGACTCTAGTGCAAGTGGGAGACTATTGGGAACATGCCCTAGAGGCAATCATGTATGATGTTGTTTCCAATGTATTCATAAAGTTATTGTCCATGTATGAACTACTGATATGTATCATTGAATATGTGTTTCGATTGTGGAACTATATATTCATGTTGTTTATACTAATTGTCCTTGGTCGTTGAGGTTGTGTTGGGCACACAACTTAGACTAATGTGAAAGTCGGCTGATGACTCGGTTCCACTTATCATGGGCATAGAGATGCTATTCCGACTTACACGGATTCGGCTAAAGAGTTTAGCGAGTCGGACTGACCCATATTGAGATACAACGAATAAGTCGTCATTTGTATATCTCAATCAATTTAATCCTTAGACCTGAGGTTATTGCACAATCCGAGTTGAGGATCGCCGACTTAGATTTTGCCAAATGTTGTTCTGTCACTGGGCAGTTATAAAGGCGGATTTCTGATCGACTAAGAATCAAGCTGCGTGATGTGAATAACCAAGATGGGATTTTTCCCCTCCGTCTGGAGAGATATTCTCTGGGCCCTCTCGGAAGATATGATTCGGAAAGCATGCCCATGCATGACTTGGTTAAATGTTAACCGAGGCAATCGACTAAGAGTTAGTCGGATGAATCACTTATCTCGGATCGAGAAAGAGAGTCGAACTATTTAAGGGATGACGGTTATTCGCATATAGTTCGACAAGATATATCGTGAGGCAAAAGGGACTCAGACGAAAGTCGCATTGGAAGGTATGTGTTCATGAATCTTTGGTACTTGGGAGTCAGCACGTTTTGCTAGGAGCCGCTACCTACTGATCGGTCACGCGTGAGACTTGGATCATGTCTGGGTCACCATGAGCCTGTCAGGTCACACACTTAAGAGCAGGAGCAAGTTTGGGTTAGACCCAAACATGAAATCTATTTGGGTTGGACCCAAATAGAGACATGGACTTAGTAAGTGAGTTGGACTCGCAGTGACTAATATAGGCCTTTTAGTGAATGTGCCACAAGTGAGTGGAGCCCACTTTCACTCCCTATATAAGCTGGGGTGCAGGTGCTTAGAGCACATGGTTAGGTCACTCCATGTGTTGGAAAGCCTAGCCGCAGTCCAGTCCCATCGCCGCCATACCGGACCTAGTAGTCCACCGTCGGTGCTCCTCCTCGTACGTGTGGATACTGGCGGAGGTGCTGTACGTTCAGCACTTCGACGATCGTGGATCGGAACGGATCGTGAGGACTGCACTGCATCAAGCGACGTGCTACATCGATTCCGCAACCGCGTGTCTAGTGGTAATTCCCGTGGCCTACTACCTCAGCTAGATCTTGGGGTCACCGCGTAGGGATTTTTTTTTGTTTATCTCTGCGTGGCCCAACAATTTCTTCACCAACGACCACCACTCCATCAGCTCGTCGCCGCTACCACCCCTTTCTAGCATCTATCGTTCTATCCGCTAGAGCCACCCTCGCATCCGCCAGAAATACTCCCCACTCCCTCCCAATCCGCCTCCTTGCCCATGTTGTCACCGCCGTTCCGCCTCCTGGTAGCTCCAAGCTCGCGACACAACCGCCCTACCCACTAGGTGTTCGACGGTTTGCCAAGACATGGATTCAGATGGGGAAGAGATGCTGGCCGCTCTGATGGACGATGAAGTCGCTGTTGCTGCTGGCGCCCGACATACCGTCGGTGATGACGATCATCTCATGATCGTTGCTTCCCTCCTTGGCATGATAGCCGACAAAATTGAACTTGTTGATTTGATAAGCAAACTTGTTGATTTAATAACCAAACTAGTTGATTTCATAAAAAAACTTATTGTTTCTTTTGTATGGGTGACATAGAGCTAGCGGCCCCCAAATCATGAACTCTAAAATCGAGTCGAGCCGGACGTCGTATTGGGAGACGAGAAGAGATGCTCTGATTCTTGTCGCGTACTGCCGGTCAGTCGCTGCTTGTATGACTTTGAATTGTGGATATCGTCAGCATCTGGATCCGGCTCCTAGACCATCCAGCGCTTGGTCAGCGGTGAGTAGCCGGGCCATGGCTCCTCCAGAGCCGGACTTCTCGGCCAACCAAGCCGGCTGGGCCACCCTAAGGTGATCCCGACAATTTGCTTTTGTTACTAATTTGTTTTTTTTGAGATATTGCTTTTTGTCAGCTTCACTATGCCGGACCTTAGAGCATCTCCACTCGGGTTCCCAGGACGCCGTTCTCAGGACGTATTTTTGGTCCGGACGGCGATTTTTTGTCTAGTCGCGTTCCTAGGACGTCGATTTCATCCGGATTTGGCCCAAAATACGTCCGGCGTTCCCAGGCCGAACCTGGGATGCTGGGAACCGCCTGGGAACGCCGAGCGCTGCTTTTTTTTGGGCGAATCAGGCCCCACTACGCTGAATTTTGAGTCGAATTTGGGCGAACTAGGCCAAACTATACCGAATTAGGCCAATTTTTGGCCAAATTTGGGCGAACTAGGTTGAATTTGGGCGAACTAGACCAAACTAGGCCAAATTTGGGTGAACTAGGCCAAAGTAGGGCAAATGTGAGACAAATTTGGCGAACTATGCCAAACTAGGCCAAAATAGGGCGAATTAGGCCAAACTAGGCCGAATTTTAGCTGAATTTGGGTGAACTAGGCTAAAGTAGGGCGAATTTGAAACGAATTTAGGCGAACTAGACCAAACTAGGCTAAATTTGGGCGAACTAGGCCAAAGTAGGGCGAATTTGAGATAAATTTGGGCGAACTATGCCAAACTAGGCCAAATTAGACCAAATTAGACCGAATTTTAGCCGAATTTGGGTGAACTAGGCTAAAGTAGGGCGAATTTGAAACAAATTTGGAGAACTAGGCTAAAATAGGCCAAACTTTAGTCGTATTTGGGCGAACTAGGCCAAAGTAGGACGAATTTGAGACAAATTTGGACGAACTAGCCGAATTTGGGTGAACTAGGTCAAAGTAGGATGAATTTGAGACAAATTTTGGCGAACTAGGCCAAACTAGACCAATTTGGACGAACTAGGCCAAAGTAGGGCAAATTTGAGACAAATTTGGATGAATTAGGCCAAACTAGGCCGAACTATGCTGAATTAGGCCAAACTATTTTGAACTAGGCCGAATTTTAGCCAAATTTTATCCGAATTCGGATGAAATATCGTCATTTTTATCTTACCTGAAAACGCGAGTGGAAAAATGGACGATTTGGTCCGATGCTAAATAGGACCGGATTTTGGCACGGGAAAGTCGAACCAGTGATGCTCTTAGACTTTTGCGTCGATGAAACGAGCCGGGCCAAGGCCTTGCTTCCGTGACCTACAGAAACCGGGCTGATGCCGGCCTTCCTAGAACCATTTCAGCCCGCCCACGCCTCGTCCCGTTCCTCTCCGACCACCCGCCACGCCGGCCGCCACCCACCGCTTCCGCCGTCCCATTTACCGCCCCACCGCCGCAGTAACAGCACCACGTACCTCCTCGACCAATACATGCTGAACAGATGCTACTTTCTTCGACCTGCTTCCTTCCACCGCCGCCACATCCACTCCTCCTCTCTGCCCCACTCCGTTGGCGAGGTCGGCGCCGCGTCCGACTCCACTCTACTGGGCCGTCTCACTCGTCTCCTTCTTCTCCACCGATTTTCCGCCGTCGTCCGCCTCCTCTCCACCTCCCCGCTCACGCATGCCCTCCTCCACTCGGCCCTCCGGCGTGTCCGCCTCGACCCCGACGCAGCCCTCCACCTCTTTCGCCTCGCTCCGTACCGCCCCTCACTGCTCGCTCACGCCCAGCTTCTTCACATCCTGGCTCACGCCCGCCGCTTTCCCGCCGCCCGCGCCCTCGTCGCCTCGCTCCTCTCCGCCCGCTCTATAGAGCCTGTCTTCCCCCACCTCGCCGAGGTCTACAGAGACTTCTCCTTCTCTGCCTCCTCCTTCGACCTCCTCCTCCGAGCCCATGCAGACGCTGGGCAGCTTACAGACGCCCTCCACGTGTTCGATGAAATGGGAAAGTTTGGCTTCCGCCGCACCCTGCGATCCTGCAACCGCCTGCTTAACCAGCTAGTACAGGCTGGGGATGTGGGCACCTGTGTCTCTGTGTTCGAGCAGATTCGGTGTACAGGTACACTACCAGACGAGTTCACAGCAGCCATCATGGCAAAGGCGTACTGCAAGGATGGGAGGGTGGCACAGGCAGCGGAATTCGTTAAGGAAATGGAGGGGATAGGTGTGGAGGTGAACCTGGTGGCCTATCATGCTCTCATGGAAGGGTATTGCGGAGTAGGGAAGACTGAGGTTGCAGGAAGGTTGTTGCTATCGCTGAAGGGTAAGGGTTTGTCACCGAATGTGGTGACATATACCTTGCTTGTAAAGGGTTACTGTAAGGAGGGGATGATGGATGAGGCTGAGAGGGTGGTAAGGGAGATTAAAGAAAATGAGAAGATTGTGGTTGACGAGGTTGCTTATGGTGCGTTGATCAATGGCTATTGCCAAAGGGGGGCAATGGAGGATGCCAATAGGATAAGAGTTGAGATGGTTGATGCCGGACTCCAGGTTAATATATTTGTGTATAACACAATGATCAATGGATATTGCAAGCTGGGGAGAATGGTCGAAGTAGAGAAACTTTTACAGGAAATGGAGAATAGAGGTGTGAGTCTGGATAAATATAGTTATAATACTCTAGTAGATGGGTATTGCAGAAAGGGTTCCATGAGCAAGGCATTTGAAACCTGTGATATGATGGTAAAGAGTGGGCTCACTGGGACAACACTAACATATAACACACTTTTGAATGGTTTTTGCTCGCGTGGCGCTATCAGTGATGCACTTAAATTGTGGTTCTTGATGTTGAAGAGGGGAGTAGTACCTAATGAAATTAGCTGTAGCACACTGTTGGATGGCTTCTTCAAAGCAGGTAAAACCAAGCAGGCCTTAAACCTTTGGAAGGAAACCTTAGCAAGGGGTTTGGGCAGAAACGTGATTACAATTAACATAGTTATCAATGGGCTGTGTAAGATTAAGAGGTTGACTGAAGCAGAGGAGCTATTTGGTAGGATGAAGGAATGGAGATGTCCTGCTGACAGCTTAACTTACAGAGCATTAATTGATGGTTATTGTAAAGTAGGTGACCTGGGTAGAGCTACTCAAATTAGGAATGACATGGAACATTTAGGTTTTGCTCCTTCAGTTGAAATGTTCAATTCTTTCATAAATGGACTCTTTGTAGCCAAGGAAAGTGACAAGGTGAAGGCAGTCCTTGTGGAAATGGGGACAAAGGGACTTTCTCCTAATACAGTCACTTATGGAACTCTGATAGCTGGACTGTGTAAAGAGGGCAATCTGCAAGATGCCTGCAATTTGTATTTTGAAATGGTTGAGAAAGGTCTGACTCCAAATCTGTTCATTTGCAGTGCATTAGTGAGCTGTTTCTATAGAGAGGGAAAGGTTGATGAGGCAAATCTTGTGTTGCAAAAACTTGTCTATACTGACATGATCCCGAACTGCCGAGCAAGCACACTTGATATCAGCAAAGTAGCACATGCCATTGAATCTGCTGCTGATGGAAATCATCAATCTGCAAAAATCATGTGGAACATTATTATTTTTGGGCTATGCAAATTGGGTAGGGTTGGAGATGCTAGAAATTTGTTTGACGATCTAAAATTAAGGGGATTCGTTCCTGACAACTACACTTATTCTAGCCTCATCCATGGTTGTTCTGCTTCAGGTTTTGTTGATACAGCTTTTGATCTGAGGGATGCGATGCTGGACATTGGTCTTACTCCAAATATTGTGACCTACAATTCTCTCATCTATGGGCTCTGCAAATCCGGGAACGTTTCAAGGGCAGTTAGTCTTTTCAGTAAGTTGAAGTCAAAGGGTATATCCCCTAATGCTATTACCTATAATACCCTAATTGATGGACATTGCAAGGATGGTAATACGACTGAAGCCTTCAAGTTAAAACAAAAGATGATAGAGGAAGGTATTCATCCTACTGTATTCACCTATTCTATACTGATCCAAGGTCTCTGTACTCAAGGGTATATGGAAGAAGCAATAAAGCTCCTGGATCAAATGATTGAGAATAATGTAGATCCAAATTATATTACATATTGGACACTGATTCAAGGTTACATTCGATGTGGTAATATGAAAGAGATTTCCAAGCTTTACAATGAGATGCATATCCGTGGACTTCTCCCTGCCAATTGGACTGGACACATAAAGCAAGCAGATCCCGTTGTAAACAACCAGAATGTAGATATATGCTGTGTAAATACATACAGACGGTGCTAACTTATTTCTTTACTTGGAAGATGCTGGTCAGTTATGGTTTGCATGAGAAAGCAAGCCACAAGGTTCTGCCTCCAACTTTATATGAATTGGTAAGTTACTGTTACCTCATGTTTTGTATAGGACTATTATGTCTATGACTTTAGCGTTATCTGTTTGTTTATTACTTATTTTTATTCGTATTAGTCTACTTAGTGTTAAAGATCTTGTCTCACAAACCAGCTTTCTATACCATTAGAAGCTACAGAGTTTTACTGAAAGTACATGTTCTGTTTCTCCATCGCACATTATCATTTTCGTTCTACATCACCGCCTCTCTCCCCCTCTATAGAGGAAGGGAAGGAGTACTCATGCACTCCATGTTCATCTTTGGATTTATTTTATTAGGCCACTGGCTCAAGAAGTTTTTTAAGGTCGTGGACCAACATGCAAAGTTCTCCAGTCAAGAAGAGGATGAAGGTAACATTATACCATCATTCAGAGTCTTCAAAGTGGTACTCTTTGTTGATTGAATTAGTGCATAATATGTTAATATCTATCAAGGTTATATAGCACCATAGTGTTATTCAGGTCAAGTAGGAACATACATAAATTCATCATTTATTTCTTAGGACTTTGAGAGAAAAAGGATGACTTATCATGAAGTAGAGGCCTCAAATCTTTTCGTACCACAATGAAAGGTCTTGTTGCAATTTTTTCTTCCTTTTCAATTCTTATACGACAAAATTTACATTGCATGCAAATGAAAATATGAACCAGGGTGTGTTTTTGCACTGGTGATAAAAAAGTTTGAAAACTTCTGCAGTTTACCCACTTGATGAAAATTACACTTGCATGGCCGTGGAGAGGTCATATGTCAATGTGACACATCAGAAAATGCAAATGCAACTAGCAAGATTTTGGGGATATGAAAGGTTATCGATCCTAAAACTTCTTTACTTTTCTCAATTTAAATTCAAATTAATGAACTGTAGTTTGCATATATGTACAAATTGGTCAATCACACTTCTTCATGTGATGCAGTGCCTGGTGTGAAGAGCTCTTGGGGAGACAGGGAGTAGTAATGGACCAGAGTTTGTTTCGTGTGATAATAGATTAGTCAAAAGCGCAGGAAGGATATCAATCTGATAAGATAACCTAATCAGGTGACGTAAGTCTGGCAAACAGTGTCTTGGACAAGGGTGAGTCTCCCTTCACACACCTTTTCTCACTCCCCACTTCCTCTTTGCTTGGTGCATCCCATATCCTCAAGATCTAGTCGTTTCCATTAGTTGATTTGCCGCTGAACAATTTTTTAGTGCAGTCTTGTCTGGAATCGAGTAGATCTTACTATTGATGTTCCTGTATGCCATTCTATGATTTCTGTTGCAAAATGACCTGATTTATGCTGTTCAACTGAGTGGGTGTGACGTTGTTGACACACACTGATGCATTTACCTTCTACATGAGAGTTTCAACAAGGAAAAAGTAGGACCTCCTGCATGAAAATTGTAGCTGTGATCACTGATCAGTCTTCGACAATTATATCATCTGAAAATATTCATGGTCCTGTCCAGGAATTTGGCCCCATGTTTCTGCCCCTATCCCTATTCAATTCCTTTCACATGTGCAGTGACTGATCTATGGAACTCTACAAATCATTGGCACTTTGGCATGCTAATGTTAAAATTTATGGTGTTTTTAATTATATTATGTGATTGGTGATGCTTGTTTGTTCCAAGATATCCTGAACCATACTGCCGCAGTTGATCTCATACCCTGTTGATCTCCAATCTCTAGTAGAGTCATACCATATATTTGTGATGTAGATGTAGGTGATCTCTAAAACATACTAGGTACTATCAAGCTGGTGTATTTTCTATCCGTAGATTAATCTGGAGGGATGGCACATAAAATATGTGGTGATCTTATAGTATTTATCAGATTTTAGGATTGGTTAGATGGAGAATTTCAAATTGTTCATCTTGTGTTTATATGTAAAAGAAAAAAAATAGAACTAATATGTAGAATTCTTTAATAGTAGTATTTCTTTGTAACAAATATCTACCAAAATTGTGTTTGATACTTTCTTTCTACTAGTATGTATGAAGGGATCAGAACATAAAAGGTAGTCTAAGTCCCAATGATCATACTGGCAATGCATTAGTAATTCCTGGGCCATGGCAGTGTAGGTACGTCCCTAGCCGTTGTGATCATGTCTTACCCATGCAACAGCAACTGTAATCCCCCTAGAACATGTTGATTTGTTGCCGCTAATGTGTACATTTCTGTTCTTGGTTCTGGTGTCTTTTGGAAGTGATCTACTGCTTGCTGTTTGGTTGCTTTAGCGTAAGCCTTTTGTCTTGCTGATGCTTGGTGCCCTTGTCCAGCAGATGAACATCTTCGTCAAGGCTCAGGATGGCCAGACCATCACTCTTGAGGTCGAGAGTTTAGATACATGCGACATTGTCAAGGCTAAGTCCCTCATCTTCTTCACGAGCAGCTGGAGGATGTCGGCATCTTGGCCAACTATAATGTCAAAGGGGGTCTACACTTCACCTTCTTCTCCTCCACCTCCTATCTCAAGAGATGCATATCTTTGCCAAGAAGGTGACCACGAGGATTATCACTCTTGAGTTTGAAGAGTAAAATACCATGTACAGTCAGTGTGCAGGGAAATGTTATTGGGGAGATAGGCATCTTTGCCTGCAAGCGGTGTATTTCAATGTCAGAACACTGGCCAGCAATAGTGTTGTCAGTCAGGTCTCTGGCTGGGCTCAGATGTTACCATCGACAATGTCAAGAAGAGGATTCACTACGAGATGAGCATCCCTCCTGACCAACAATGACTAGCAATGCCTCGCCTTCTTAGGGAAGCTACTGGAGAATGACCGCACCCTGGCGAACTCCAATATCACCCTGCCCCAGCAGCCATGTACATCTGCAGCCTGTTAACGCCTGGTAAAAACATTACAGTACAAGTTTCCTGGCATAGCAATCCAATCACATCCATTTTTCAATTCTATTATCATTGCTCAACTCACCTTCACTTTGTTCTGAAGGTAGGTTATTTACTTAGTGTCCATAAGTATTTATTTGCAGAATGTGACTGTGAACTCCTTAGTTTGACTCTTTCAGATATTTGGGTTGTATACATACTGATGCTTATGGATATTATATAGACCCGGATTTGATCACAAAATTTCATCCCTTTTCAGCCAGTTGTAGACTATTTTCAGTCCCCTGATTTCGTCTTTCCTCTGATTACCTTTTTAACGTTGGGGCATCTCAACCATTTTTTCTTCTTCAACGCACCCTGTTACGACTTACGAGGAGGCAGCAACTTGTGTATATTTCCGTAGACCAATACATAGCACATGTACAAGTGTTGTGTAATACATACAGTATCTAACAACCTCTCCCCAGACTCCATAGGTGTTTTATAAGGATACCAAAACAGTTATTATACTAGTTTTAGGACCCAGGTCACTTGAGCCATTCATTTAAAAAAAAGTGAAATCCATATTTATGATCTAATATTTTATTGTAGAAATAATTATACATGTATATATAGATACGTAGTACGTAGATCCCAATTTTCAAAATATTTTCATCCGTGATCTAGACAAGAAAAGGATAAATAAACTGATATGAAATTCTACACGGATATGAAATTCTGTACCCGATCCTACACGGATATGAAATTGTACTAACATGTACTAATCCAAACTCATGTATAGACAAGTCAATGCCTTAGACTTGGACTCCATACATGGCATGTGCGAGGACTTGAACTAAAAAAACTATTGCAAAGACGTATACACTAGAAACTAGCCCGAACTTACCTCCCATTTAGATTATTTTCCAACAATTCCCCCAACTCAGCTAACTCATTTAAGACTAGTCAATGACAGACTCGGACTTTGTACATGGCATGTGCAAGGACTTGGACTGACAGAACGAAAGCTAAACACTAGAACAATAACCCAAACTTATCTCCCCAGTTTTTGTTAACTTTAGACTACTTTCCAACAGTAGAAACTAGGGACATAAATTGGGTTTTTCAAACTTAGCAAAAGTTATATTCAAGTTTTGAAAAGCTCACACATGCAGATATTGTGTAGAAACTTTGACTTTGGTGAACACATATGACTATTTGTGACCTGCAGAAAATAACTGATTGAGTTATTGTACGGAACTACAATACCAATTATGTAATTTGTTCAAATTTAATTTCATGATTTTCATACGGATCAGAGGCATCATCATATTTCTTTTACAAAAAAACAAGAGTAAGTTGCTAGTACCCAATACATAGAACAATGTTTTTGACAACTGCAGCTATACTGTAATTTTGGGTATGACAAAATGTTCCACGGTACAAGCCTAATTCTGATCAATTCAGATGACAAGGCACGGCATAGATGCAACGTGCGTTATTAGGTGTTCTCCAGCATCTCACTGAAACTATTCACTGCAGTGCAAAGCTCTTTTCATAAATATGTTCAGACAGTACAAATATATACCATTGTGATACGATTGACAGTGGCAAGAAAATGCGTTGCATAATGTCCGTGATACTACTAGAGCACTCCTTTTTGGTTAGACTACTTTATTTACAATCCGCAGGCAGAACACAGCTACCATCATTACAGAAATTTATCTGATACACGAAGCAAAAGGGCTACAACGCATAGGAAGACAATGATGGCATCCATGACTGCATCTGAGCTCATTAACCATGCCATCATCTTTGTGAGGGTCTCGCGCCCGCGCATCTGCCAACATGAGATTTTGAGTCAGTAACCATGAAGTTAAAGAATGCACCTTTTATCTTCCTATCTTTCACACTCAGCTGTATTTAAGACTACATATATTTCCATTGCCTTGTATTCATTTGTTAATAACAAACTTTAGTGCTACAGTAAGAGACATGACGCTCGTTCTGCCTAAAGATTCTGTTCCGGACGTCATATCTATGATTGGCCCTAGGTTCATAATAGCCTGACCGTAGTGCTTTCTTACTCTGTATAAATTGTGAAGACAGGGAAGACAGTCAAACCTCTAAAAGATAATTCAGTTTCAAACGGAAGTTCTGCTCAGCATGTTGGATACAGTAACGCAGCATATCCACAACAGCCAAATCAGTTTGATAGTCCTCAGATCCTGTGTAGAATATAAATAAGGTATGGAATGTTGTTAGTTATGCATAGTAAGAACTTGAAAAAAACAACAGTGTACCTGGTATATCAAAAATTTGCTGGAGTGGGATGGCAAGTGTATCTGCTATCTCATTCTGAACATATGAACGCTGTTGAAACGATAGTCTATCTCCATGAGTGACCACAACAGCAGGCTTGTCATCTGCAATCACATTTATTACAGTCATTTGATGCTGACAGTACAACATACAAATTTATCATACAGATTGATGGATGGAACACACTGTTCGATAAGCATGCTGAGAATGAAAAGCAAACAATTCAACACAGCAAATATACATTACATGAATTGCAAATCTGTATACAAACATCGAAATAAAATCTATTTCAAACTATTTATAGGAATATTAGTAATACAATACATATGTATTCATTTGTATGTGTGCAAATAAATATATAATTTTTAACAATTGAGCACAATAAGGAACTAAATAAAAGTATAAGCATCATAGCTACCTGTACCTCCAAAAGACAAGAATGGATTCATAAATGTTTGACGGAGCATATCCATGTATCCTTTCTTGTCATCATCAAGTGATCTTAGGATAGAAATGCCATCAACCACAAATATCACAAAGTTGACCTTCCTGGTTTTGCAAGGCAAAAAACTGTATTGCCTCCCCATTGATTTGAGATTCTCAATCTTAGCACCATCATCTGTATCCCTGTTTAAAAATTGTGTAGTGAAAAAAAACTAGTGTGATGTTGAGTAGTTAGTTTTCATATGTATGCATGTCATCCGTTTAAGACTAAATAAGATCCACGAAACTGAAAAGGAAATGGTAAATAAATGTTGAAACATAAGAATAGATTGAACACTTTCTCTACGCATTTTTCGAAGGATAATACGTGGAGGAAGCACTTCAAGTAATTCAGGATAGTACATGAAGGAAACATTTCAAATAATTCTTCATGTGTCCCCTTTAACATACTAAAACACATTTTTGCATCAAATGTAATTGAAATCTCAAACAGAAAAAGGTTGTCAATCACAGATCTGCTGCCTGAAATAAACATTTACTTGATCATGTCCCGTGTGGAATTAAAAGCCTACTCATGAGCAGAATAACAGGTGTTGAATACGACAAAACTTCTCCGAAATGCAAAGCCCAATGCACATAGCACCTACTCCCTCCGGAGGGAGTACAAGACAACATGCAAACAAAATTAAGAGCCAGCTCTTACCACATCACCATCTCTCCATGGCTAATTCCCTTCGTCATCCAACCTTGCAGAATTTTGAAATCCTTTTCTGGGTTTTTGGACAAGCTCCTTGTATCATAAATACATATACCATCTGAATTTCTTGGAATTTTATACTCCCGAGCGAAGCATGTACCTTCTGATTTGGAATTATCTAGCAATGTACATCATCAGGAAAATCAGCTGCAATTTAACATATATCAAAACAATGAGCCCAAAATTGATAGGACTTACAGGAAACCTGTGCCCGCTCTGGGGCAAAACGATCATCATCCTTGTCAAAGACCTGAGTAATTCGGTTCACAAGTGTGCTTTTGCCAGCACCTCTAGGCCCCACCAACAGCAATGTGGTGATATCAGGCAACACATAATCCCCAGCTTTTGTGCTGCCCACTCCTTCAATCCAGTCCCCAGGCTTATACCTGCTCATAGATTGACTTCCAGTAACTTAGTGAAAGAACAAGTGAGCCATCTATCAAGGATTCACACCTTTGACCTAGATTTTTAGATAAGATTTGCTACGTCAGTGTCATGTCATGGTAGATATTATAGAATCTTTCTCCATGAGTCTTTAGATACCCACCCACGAACTTAAACCAAATCAACTCACAGGAGTAGACTATAATATATTGCTTTTCCCTAACACAGAATTCACTGGCGATTGTAGTAGGATCATCACGTGCAAAGACACAATGAACACATGTTCGTTGTAAAATTACATGTTCCAGCAGCAGCTCTCAATTTTTTGAGATACTTAAGGATCGGCTGGAATTCCGACAGTCGATTTTGAGAAACCCTAAACAAAATAGGTAGTGCTAGAATATTAACACAAAAGACTGCGGCCTATTTACAACAATCAGTAGTTGCAAATATCACAGCACTCTGAAGAACAGGGACATAAGCAAAGAACGATCACGCTACCTCCTGATGAGCTCTTTCGCCTCCCGCAGCGATCGGTCTTGCACCTGGACCCGGCTGCCGTAGAGAAGGGCCTCTACCCCGGGGTCGTCGCAGACAGAGCACCCGTCGGAGTCGCTGTCAGAGGGCGACAAGACGGGCACATAATCGGCAAAGGCTGTAACCACAGAAGCGGTCCATTCGCCAATGGGTCAAGAACAGAGGTGGTCGTACTAGCTGGAAATTGGGACCAATCGGTTACTAGCAGAGCGAATTACCTGGTGGAAGGGGCTCCGACGAGGACGAAGGGGAGGAGGAGGTGCTCGTGGGGCTGAGGTCGCCGCTGCAGCTTCCGCCACCCATGGATTTATGGTCGGGTTCGCGCGAATTGGGGTTTCGGCGGGTTTGGGTGGAGAATAACGAGGAGATGGCGGTGGCAGAGTAAAGTGTGACGGCATAAATATTCGTTTTTTGACTCCCCAGGAAAATGATTATATTACGGATCAGCTAATCTTCATCAACATTCGTTTTTCTGGCCGTCCGATCGTGTTATGTTCGCGCGTATCTTGATGCCAAACGTTTCGGGTATGGGGTCCCCTTTCGCCCGGTTGGGCCGGGAGTGACGATCTAGCCTAATTAGCACACTAAGCCCAGATAACCCTACAGAACAGTCATACGCGAGTGTTTCCCTTTTTATTCGTTTTATTTTGTTAACCACACCTTGTATGCCCCTCCATTCTAAAATATAAGATATTTTTGTTTTGTGAAATAAATGTATCTAAACATTTTTTAGTATGTAGATTCATAGTGAACCACACACTAAAAGGGTCTAGATACAATCATTTCACAAAGCTAAAACATCTTATATTATAAAATGGAGGGAGTACTTTTACAAAAACACACTTTCTATCACCTCTAGCTAAATTTTGAATGTCACAGACGATATGTAGATAGCGTGAACGATCACGTTCCTTGGAGAGGGCCGCCGAGACCAACTGCGCACAGTCTCCACATAGGTAGGTAGATCGCTTTAGTGAAGTGCATAGTCTATACCTTCACGACATGCCATGAGCTCAGCTTCATAGGCATCTTCACAATTATCAATCTTGAACGAACCGTCAAATGTCAACTTAACCCAACCTGATGGAGGTTTAATCAATGATTTAACAGGTGGTACCTTTTCCTTTTCCCCATTAGTCGAAGCAACCTATGGTAGATCACAGAGTATCTTTCCCTTAAGCAACTGATCCATCGAAGCACCAGAGATGGATCTTAGGGTTTTAACATAGCTGCAAAGAAATCTCTGAGAACCAGCAGTGGACGGCAGGGGTTTAACGTGAGTGGCTTCATTCCTCTCATACCAGGCCCTCCAAGCCACAAGCAGGGTATTGTCAACTAGGTGAGCAGGAACCAACTGGATCAAACATTTGAAGGAATTTGCAGATCCAACTCTGAAGGAAGTTACCAACACTCAACACATTGAGTTCCATAGCCTTCTGGCATGTGGGCAGAAGCCCAGCGCATGCGCCACTGATTTGGACTCTGAACCACAGATTTGGCAGCGGCTAGTAACATGAATCTTTCTCGTCTTCTTATTCTCCTCCATAGCAAGGGCATTGGAGGCAGCTCTCTAAGCAAAGGTTTTAACTTTCGGTGGCACAGATGCAGTCTAGATTTTTTGCTAGCAAGGGTCAACACCCAAAGGTTTAGAGCTCGAACTCCCAAAGCCACATTGAACCGACAAATCATTAAATGCCAAGAGATAATCTGAACGCACCATAAAAGAACCAAAGCATTCTGGAATCCTAGCCGATACATCTTTAGTAGCTCGTGGTAATAGCTTTATCCGAAGAATAGCCTCCGCGTCCATTGGATAGGAGGTGTTGAATTAATTGCACATATCAGGCACCCTGATCATCAATAAGTTTTATCCGAAGAATAGCCTCTGCGTCCATTGGGTAGAAGGTGTTGAATTGATTGCACATACCAGGCACCCTGATCATCAATAAGCTCGGAAACCCACCGCAGCCGATTGTTCTTTCTTGGTGTTAGGACCTTGTTACACGCTGCCCTTAGTAAACAAGCATCTCATCAGATATGAATTTTTTGACCCGTAACAATACACCAAACTATACCCTTCTTCAGTAACTCCAGGCCAAGTGAGATCGCTGTCTAGAAGGAAGAGGGATTCCCCGTGAATACAATATCTAAAAGGTTACCCTGAGGATAGTAATAAGCTCTCGGTAAGTGAGAACATAGGCTATGAGGATATGTAATCAGCCTCTACGCCTGCCGAGCTTATCGAGCTAACAGTGCTTGGTTAAAGAGCCTCATATCTCAAAATCCCATGCCACCTTGCACTTTAGATTGTTGCATAGTATTCCAATTGACCAAATGAGTCTTTATTTTCCCACGCTCCACACCCCACCAGTAATCCCAGATTAACTTTGTGAGTTCATCACACAAAGATAAGTGGAGCTTGAAAACACCCATGACATATACAGGGATAGCCTAAACTATAACTTTAATTAGAATCTCTCTTGCACTTTGGGCTAGCGGACTATCACCCCACTCCCCGATATACTTGCATAAACGTTCTCGCAAATTCACAAATTTACCTTTGTGCATTCTTCCATCAGGGGTTGGCAGCCCAAGATATTTTTTCTCAAATGCGTTACTATCAACTTGTAGGATAGAACAGATCTCCCGCTGAATAAGCCAAGGGCAACGGTTATTGAACAATAAAGAGCATTTAGCGGTATTAGTTAGCTAACTCGTCCCAGAAGTACATCAATAATATCTTTCACCTTAGAAGCTTCATCCGCGGAAGCGCGAAAGAACAATAATGTATCATTGGCAAAAAGAAAATGACAGATACCAAGGGCACTCCGGAAAATCTTAATAGGGACATACCCTTGAGTTTCACTTCTCTTTGAAGAAGAGTGGATAGACCATCCGCAACGAACATGAACAAAAAGGAGAGATAGGATCCCTGTGTCTCAAGCCGTGAGTAGAAGAGAATGCTTCTAGTAAGGTTCCATTAAATTTCACAGAATATCTTATGGTGGTAAGCGTGCCATTATCCATTGCACTCACCGGTGAGAGAAACCCATCTTCAGCATTATGGTCTCCAAGAAGAGTCAATCCACTATGTCATAAGCCTTTGATAAGTCCAATTTATAAGTACAATATGAATTATCCATAGATGCACCATGTTCCATGAAGTGAAGGCACTCAAAAGACAACAAGGCAGTATCAGTTATCATCCGCCCAGGTACAAAGGCACTCTGATTCTCGGATATGATGTCACCAAGAAGAGGCCTCGATTTGTTGACCAAACATTTGGAGACCACATTATATAGTACATTGCATGAACCCATAGGATAGTAATCTTTCAATTCCATAGGATTATCAATCTTTGGAATGAGAACAATAGACATGTCATTTGTACCTTCTGGCATAGAACCTGTAGCAAAGAAATGGTGTACTATTGTAATCACATCACTCCTCAATAAATTGGAGGGGTTCGTAGCAGAAAACAATAATTTTTCTAACTAGCGCAACACCTATGCCAAGATTTATATATGAGTTAATGTAGTAATGATAGAGCTTCAGTGACATACCCTTGTAGACCGAAAGTGATTAATGTTTCACGAGAAACATGATGATGTAGTCTTACTCGTAGCCGGCCTCAAGATCACGTTGCTCCTCGCACGATGTCTAGGTGCCACAACTGGAAGCACCTCCGTGGTCTCGCACACGTAAGATGCTGACAATGACTCCTGTTCTTCCTGATCCAGCCGAGATGTGGAAGTAGACCTTTTAGAACTAGGATCTAGCAGCGCAATGACGTGCCGAAGTGGTGTCGTCTCCCACATGCACAGTTCCTCTTAGAACCACAAGCACGAGAGCCAATCGGAGAGAGAGAGAATCCCCAAGGAATATTGACTTTAGGATTTTCCAAATTTATTGTGTATCTTCCCTCTCCCTGGACCCCTCTTTATATAAGAGAAGGGGAGGGATTCCCACATGCTAGTTGGCAATGTGGGACTAAAGGAGGAGGGGATGTGCCATGGGAGGAGGGGATGGCCAAGTGGTCCCCACCCCATCCCGCGTGCGGCCAAGGTCGACCGGGTGGGTGGCCTTGGGCGGATAGCCCCATAGGGGCCCTTCCCTCCGAGAAGTGGCCCATTAGGGAGGTTTTGCCCCAAAATTAATTTAAGTATTATTTTAAATCTTTAAATCCTATAGTTAATACTAAAAACATATTTAACATTTCCTCATGGTCAAAACTCCTTTTCGCATTCCGAACCACTTCTGACTTTACCCGGAACCCTTACGGTTTTCTCTATTGTTTCCATCAATGATCCCTATGATTCCAAAACAATCTCTAAGCGTTGCAGAACCCTTAAGTGTGTTACCCTACGCTTTAGGAACATCACAAACATGACCGAGACACCTCTCATATCAATGATCTTTAGTGGGATTTGGATACCTATAATGACCCTTGTGCATTCCACGATGTCTTATCGTTTGAACCATAAACATCGAGTCCAATTCCTTTTGTTACTTCGATACATAACTCATGCAAGATCTGATCATCGGTATCAATCATGCCTTGTTCAATCTCATTACTAAAAATTCTACTTTATCTCGTTCACATGATTTCACATCCTCATGACCTAGTCATTCACTGCAACTTCTTGGATGCAATCTCACCAATAAGGCCCAGTGTATCTTACCATCACACGGGAGAACAAATCCCTATATTGATGCATATGCCTCAACATATACCTCTGGAATACTTGATAGACACATTTATGATCACCCTGTTATGGTGTGACGGATGATGAAGTCAGGGCAGCCTCGGGTGATAGTGATTAGATATTTTATCATGGTCAAATGAGAAGGTCACTTCGTTTCCTAATTATTGCAATGATGAACTATGTGACTTGATCGTGTCGCAATAATTATGTTGGGTAAGCATGTCCATCACACAATTCACTTTAATTATATGACTTCATTGTTAATTGGCTTAAATGCTCCATGATTAGGAAACCTTGATCATCAGTTTCCCAGTGAACTAGTTGAATAGAGGCTACCAGGCACTTGGTTTGTTTACATACCACATATGTATCAATGTTTTCGCTTGATACAGTTGGCACGGTATAAAACTATTATGAACTAATTGAGATATGATAATAAACACCATTTATTATTTGCCTCTAGGGCATATCTCCTTTAGTATCCCACTTGCACTAGAGTACAAATAATCTAGTTGCATTTGTTGCTAATTATAAACACAATATTACATAGTGTGCTTTTGATCATGCTTGCTTATGGAAAACATTCTGTCAATGATCTGTATCTATCAGATCCATGTGTTCTTTGTAAATCGTTAATGTCACCTAATTTTGACATTTACGCCATTACCACATAATGTGTCGAAGTATTTGTTTGGTTGCAGCGTGAGACTTTGTTTCACTGTGTCTACAATGATGGTTGTTTAGCCAAGTGGATTTTCACTGTAGTCATGTATACCAAAAACACACTTAGTTGAAGTCGAACTTCCCTAACCAAACTTTAATATACTTGCCATTCTTGAAGTAGTTACCTACCTCTATATCAATGTTGATCCTTAGTTTTATCTACTTCAAGCTAAGAACATGGGTCACACATTCGTCGAGTATTTGCAATATGGTTACATGTGAAAGAACCTATGACTGAGGCATAGGAGATGATGATCACCCCTATTCTTCCCATTTAACCATTGTCGCACATACAAAGATAAAGTGTTTCAGCTAGTTTCACAAGTAAGAACCTCTTTCCTTGCTTGTTCCATTCTGAGTTTCTTCAGAATCTAAAACAGGACATTCTAAACTTTCTTCAGAATCTAAACCAGAAACATTCTGATTCTTATGTTCATTAAACTATCAATCTATCTCAATAGACATCAATATTTTAGTTCTTTGTTCAACTTTATTCTCATAATGTTTACTAACTTCAATATCACTAATATCAATTACACCATTCACCAGATGTCATTCACATTTGTTAGAATGTTGTCACACTCCCACTCAAATATGTTATCCACATATGGGAGACTAGGATACTCATTTAGCTCCCACTCAAATATGTTATCCACATATGAGAGAATATGATACTCATTTAGCTCCCACTCAAATATGTGTCATCCACACATTTGAACAAGAAACTATTTAGCTCCCACTTAAATGCTTCAAAATACAGGTCTTCTCGATAATTTTGTTAACTCCAAAATTCCTTTGATCATATATCAAATCGATATTTCCCAGTACGAGATACTTAGCATCCATATGGTTCAACAAAATCTGCTTGGTGTACAAATTACAACCTTCTTCAATCATGTCATTGAAGAACACATAGTTTTGACAACAACCTATCAATTATAAAAATTGTAATAATTGCTTAGTGTAAATCCAATAGACTCAAGCATCACAACATATTGCAGTCAATCTTTGAATTTGTCAAGACATTCTTTGTGATAAATCGAGCTTTATGTCTTTCTCTAAAGTTTCATATATTTCTTGTAACTTTGCAGTTATTGGGAAAGATCAAGTAACACATTTACTTAGTAAGATCAAGTAACACATTACTTCGGAATCTTAAATGTAACTTACTTTAGGATTTCATGACTCCTAATCATTTCTCGTACTTAGCTCCATCATCACTTCTTTGTACTTTGTAGGTGATAGCTCCAAATTTCATCACTTTTTACTATTGATTTTCCTCTTGTTTATTGCCAGATTTCATTGAAATTACTTATTTCTACTAACATTAATGTCGCAATTAGTGAATCCTTGGTTTTTTGTGTTGGTTTTCAGGTAATGAACACTTATTAAAGATCTGATAGCATTTTGAGCTAATTGCACCTAAATAAATAAATCCTCAATTGGAGCCCCTTTCATTGGAGGCGTTCAAAGAGCCTAACGACCAGCGGTACGGTCGGGATGCGCCCATATCGTCCGCCTGTACTACACGCTGCCAACTCTGTTATATCAACACAAGTAACTTTCATGAAGGGGAGAGTATGAAAAGGAGAACACAACCGCCACTAACTCATCCAGAGAGGGTTAGCTAGATCAGATCTGGAAGAGGAGAAGAACCTCCCCTCGTCCCTGGACAATTTTCAACTCCTCAACCACACACTCCACCACCATCCCCATCATTATCTAGAGAGAGATATTGGCAATTGTAAGATTATGATTTGATACTTTGATCTCGTTTGTTTTGATTTGATCTTCAATCGCTATTATGGTTTGCTACAATAACTTTGAGATGATTCCTATTTGTAATACAATTATGCTTTTGATTTGTATTCCTCTCATGTCCGAGTAAATCCCCATAGGCGTGGGAGATGTAGGGGATTGGTGAGATGTGTCGTGCCTCCTTTAAATCCATCCATTTGTGATTGTTGTGGTGTTTATTAAATAGTGAGAATGATTATCTATGTTCGCTTAATGCTTGTTATCTAATTTAAGGGCCCATGTACCATGATCCAAAGATCTCATAGGTATGAACTTGTATGCTAGCGAATTGCCGACCCCGAGTGACACGACCGATATCCATGAGGATCTAGCACTACTCGAGGACAACAAGGAACCGTCAAGATTAAAGCCTTGATCCGGTTGTAATACCTTAATTAATGTGCTGACCATTGTCATGGTAACAGGCAGGCGGATTATTGGGGCTGGGAAGAATTGGCCATGAGGACTCCTAGTCGGTATATTGGTTGCTTGCCTACTGACTTACAAATAAGAAATATCACTATCACTGATTCCACTTTATCCATTTGGCACTTTCACTATCACCATGAACCCTTTCTCTCCATGTCTAACTTCTCATCTACAGGACCTTTAAACGCCTTTCTCGTATTTACTTTCATGCAATTTAATCCTTATTTATTTCCTAAGCAAGTTTCCTCTATCTTTCACTCAAAACCTTCCACCACCAGCAGTTGCAGTCGATTCAGTCAAGACCCGTGATACCTTGAGTGTGACAAAAACGCTACATAAAAACACTTGCCAAGGCTACTTATCGGGATCGATATAAAAACTAGAATTAATACTTCTACAAAAACATTCTCTGACGAACATGTGCACTTGCAGGGCATCAAGATATTTTCTGGCACTGTTGCTGGAGAGCTAAGCGCTAAGTGTTGTTTCTTGACAAAAACAATTGTTTACACCATTCAGAATCTTTGTTGAAGACAGAGGTACCACTCGATCAACAAAACTTATCTACCTCTATATATTGATCGTGTTCTGATCAAGAGACGCCTAGAATTTATTGAAAGATTTTCTAACTCACGTACTATAGATGTGAACAGTTTGATTCCACTAATGACAGACTTGACCATCACTCGAGGGGATGAACCTAAGCTACCATTGGGAGAATATGGGAATCCATCTAGGCACTTAAGGAAAATGCCTATTCTTTGTCCTGAACTTGCAGGCCAGGAATTCAAAATATATCCTGAGCTAATTTATATGATGAAAGAAATTGCTTTCGTAGGAAAAGAAGAGGAAGATCATCGTGACCACTTGACAAGGGTCCATGACCTTTGCTCTACTCTTAAACCAGCAAGTTTACCAATAGATTTTGTACTCCTTAAACTTTTTTGCTGGTCCCTAAAAGATAACGATTTTCTTGGTTACAATCATTACCTAACCACACTACAAAAAGTTGGAAAGATTGCATCCGAGAATTCATGCATAAATATTGTCCATTCACTAAAATTATGCAGATTAAACATAGCATAACAAACTTTCTACAAAAAGTTGGAGAAAACTTTTATCAAGCATGGAATAGATTTTATGCAATGATTGTGAAAGTCCCAAATCATGGTTTCCACGAGCATTTAATTATTCAATATTTTTATAATGGTATTAATGACGAAACAAAAGAAATGATTGATCTATATGTAGGAGGATCTATATGCAACTTAGCACTGCCGGAATGTGTAAAGCTTTTCAAGGTAAGATCCTTTAATGATGAACAATGCAATCCAATTGAGGATGTTAAACCACGAAAAAGTATGATTCACATACCACCGGATCTTATACCCGAAGTCAAAAAGTCCATGGAAGAGAGAGGTATAGCCTCGGAACTTGTTAAAGAAAATAAAGTTGACATTCTTAAAGCTTATGTAATAGAGGATGATATAAATCTTGTAATGCAAAAGTTTAGATATCGACAAATTAGTTTCATGAGAAAAACTACAAACGTCTTATGGCACAAGAAAAGAATATAAGATACCTAACAGAAGTCTTTGATGACTTGGGTCATGCTACAAAACATTTAGATATATATCTAAGTATGGTTAAAACTCAATATGATCAAATAATCAGAACCCAAACTTGATTTTGAATCAAGGAAATTTCAATACTGTTTCTACTAACATTGTCACTAGATGTGGTACAGAAACGCAAGAACCACAAGGACCACCTTGGTATCAAGAAGAACAAGCTCGCAAGACAATAGGGACTCAAGAGATGAGTCAAGAAGAAGAGGACTTAGTGGATCCTCAAGATGACGTTGATTATGAGACCTAGAAAAGGGAGCATGAGGCTTCCAAAGCTAGAGAAGAAGAGGAAGCAGGGGATAAACATAAACTATATGATTCAGACTCTAAGACAATCGATTCAAGGAGAGAAGCTGGTCTCAGAAAGGAACAAGAAGAACAAGTTATCATCCCGCCTGAAGAACACACCCATAAGCAAAAATCAGCCACATGGAAAACCAAAAAGAATGCTGAACCAATAGCAAAGGTAAAGGAGAAGGTAATACCCACCAAAAAGAATTTTCCTTATCCTAATCGAGTTCAATATGAAATGGCTAAATCTATTTATGACTCTTTTGCTAAGGCACTGGGAAGCTTATGCTTAGAACTTCCTTTAACTTATGCTATTCAAGTTCCTACTTATAAAAAGTTTATGCGAGATATTCTTAATAGTAAGAAGAAGGTAACTAAGACTATAGTAGTAATGACAAGTTTTGGTGATAAGATGCTTGCTAAGCTTGGGGACCCAGGTGTACCAACCATCTCCTGTGCAATTGGGAAAACTAATATATTTGACGATCTTTGTGATTTAGGAGCAGGTGTTAGTATTATACCTTATTTCCTATTTAAAAAATTGAACCTTGGAGAGTACTCTCCCACTTCAATCACCTTAAAAATGGTGGATATAACAACTAAAAAACCTGTCGGTATGAGTGGAGATGTTCTACTTAGAATAGACTAACATGTTATACCCACTAGTTTTATTATTCTTGATGTTCATGAGGCTGACAAACTTTCTATCATCCTTGGAAGACCTTTTCTTAGCACAGCTGGAGCTAACGTAGACTACTCTAGCGGTAAGATTGTATTTAATATATATGATGATTAGATTGTTTGATACTTTCCAAAGAAATCGGAACATAATAGAAAATATGTTCCACCGCCTAAGCGTGTTCAAGTAGCAAGAATCAAAGATGAAGAGCAGTTTGAGGTAAACGCTAATGGTATGGAGTTTGGCTAGAACCTAAAATCTAGAACAAGATACTTAATGGGAGCTAACCCATTCTCAATAAATTAAGTTTAACTTTTTTATTTTATTTTATTTATTTATTTTGTGTATACTAATAAATTTATTTCAAGTCTTGGGTTGTTAAGAGGTCTTACCCTAGAGGAGTTAAGAAGCAAGAGAAAAATGAAGGGAAGAAATAAGATAGGGTTCAAACAGTGTAACAAGCACCGGTACGGTCAGATGTGCCCATACCGTGCACCCGTACTGAACTTTGACAACTTCACTCAGGGGTCGTCGTACCAATAACGAGTTGTGGTACGCCCGGATGCGCCCGTACCTTGCACCCGTACTAAACCTCGATGAATATGATCAGAGTTCACAATATTGGTAATGAGCATCAGTACTGCCAGTACGCACCCGTATCGTCCATCCGTACCAGACCATCTAGGTTTGATCTCAAACCCTAACCTTGATCCAACAGTGACGATCACTAGTACGGGCGGGATGCGCACGTACCACCTGCCCGAACCGACTACATCACCAGGTAAAGGCCGACGACGGCTGGCTCCCAGCCACCCTTCTTCTTCTTGTTCCTCTTTATTTCTTGCTGTTTCTCTGTCCACCACGAACCCTAGCCTCCTAGAACCTTCGATTTTTCATTGATTTCGTGTTTTTGATTGGGGGGATCTTCACATCGGTAAGTTTCTCATCTGGTCTATGCTCTATTTTCTGAAATCCATGGTTGAATTCCTCACATTGGCTATCTAGATGAGTTCATCATATTTTGAGATTATTGTTGATTCCTCACGTTAGGATTTGTAACTTCTACATGTAATCGTTTGTTCATGTGATAGAAACTTGATGCCTATATTTATCTTTGAAAATTTTGCAGCACAATGTATAACATTGGAAAGATTTTCCACCCAGGCAAGGGCTCGGGTACGGCAGGGGCCTCGGGTTCCACTAAGACGCCAGGTTTGAAAAAGAGGCGCTTGGAGGCAGACAACTTGAGGGACACCATGAGCCAAGACTTTGAGAGGGTGAGCAACCGCAAGGATTTACCCACCAAGTGGGTAGACCATGAGTTTCTCTCCTGCCAAGGTCTTTTGGAGGACTTTGAGCAGATGACTGTGCAAGTTGGCATGGTCCCCTTCTCCTACCTCTTCGTCAACACCTACAAGATCACCACGTTCGAGTTCCTATCATCATTCCATGATGTTCTCGAAGCTCAAGAGTGTAATTACACTGTAAGTTTTGTACTCAATGGGCAGCTCCGCAGCCTCTCCTTTTATGAATTTTGTGATTGTTTCAGATTCTCCCATGAGGGGGAGCTCAATATTAATGAAAATGTGCACATAGAGGCAATGCATTCTTGGGAGCAGATTTATGTCCACATGAACACTGATTATTTGCGCGAGAAGAGCACCACCATCCAGAACCCCACTATTCGTTATTTCACACCTTCCTAGTGAATTCTGTTTTTGGGAAAGGAGATGTCGGGGCAATGGCAGGCCCCGAGATGTGTGTAATTCATATGGCTTTGCACCCCGAGATGGAGCATAAGGTAAACTTAGGTGCCTTACTCATCCAACATTTTCACCGCCAAAGGGAAGCTTCCTCTGGGGACATCCGATGTGGTGGCTTGATCACACATATCGCTTACGCAAGTGGATTTGTCCTGCCATAGGAAAGAGCTGCGGCTGGCAGTAAGATTTTGGATGATATCCATATGGCTAGCACCAAATTCATGGGGGTCTATAGACCCCAACGCTCCCTTCGTGCTTACTAGCTTTATTTTGAGCCTAATAGTGATCTCCACCAAGTTTTGCTTCCTTTTGTCCAAGATTTTGGTTTGCCAGGTAAACAGAGTTGGGTCCTTACTGGGGAGGAGTTCCAGCAAGCACTGATCCTCTCAAGGAGGATTGCGCAGCAAGGAGGTCACCCCAATTGGGAAAATGCAGCAGCTGGCCAACAACAGCAGGAACAAGGAGGGGAAGATTGGAACGTAGGAGGCTGGGATGACTATGGTCAGTAGCACCATCACCAAGTGCCTTTCCCTCAGTACCATGAGCAAGGTATGCCTCCACCATAGCCAGGGTTCGACTATGTCCCAAGAAGTTATTTTAACCAAGTGGTACATCGCATCAACAACATAGAAAATACGTTGCAAGATGCAAACACCAACATAGTCAACCTAACTTAGGACTTCACGTCTGTTATAACCGACTTCCCAAACCGATACCTGAACTTCCCATACCAGCAGCCGCCACCTGATGGTGGCAACTTTTGATTCCAGATAGGCCAGGAGCCTAAGCTTGGGAAGGTTAAACCCCTCCCACCTTTTTGCATTCAATTTTTTCGTTCTTCTTTTGATTTATTTTGTTTTCATTTTAGTGCATGTTTACTTTCATTTTGCATTGATAAAAACAAAACCAAAAAAATTATACTAGCTTTTATCTTCATTTGTGCAAATTTCTCTCGGCTCTCATTGATTTTTCTACAGGCTATTCATTTCTAGTGATTTAAGCTATGGAGATGAACACAAAGAGTTGGCTCAAGCAGGAGACGAGCAAGTAAGAGGAGGCATCACATTTTTGTTTTCCCTCTTCCTATAAGTTTATTCCTGAACATTTTATATTTGTTCTGTTGCACTTGAGTTCTACTCCGCGCTTAACTCGTTATCTCTTAGGACTTGAGCTCACAGGTTTTTTCACTACTTTGGTTGAAACTTACGACAATTTATATCAGTTTGAAAAACAACCCCTTGGATTAAATTCCGAAAAAATTATGAATAAGAGAAAGTGTCTATCGACAACTTTGGTGCCATATTTTTGTCTTAAGTACTCAACCCCACATACTAATCGTTGACTTGATGATACCTTTTAAAAAAGAATTGTTTGATAGAATGAAATTTTTATGGCGGGAGAGGATGATACTAAAACCTGTTTTGCCTAACTAAAAAAAGGGGAGAGAGAGGAGACAGTTCTTTGTTTCTCATAGACACCTTTGGGATGCCAACAACTCCGCTAGCCTTTGAATGATCTATGGTATAACCCTGGATTTCGGCTATGAGTTGACATGAGCGGCATACGTGTCGCTATATGGGAAAATTATTGGCACTCTTAAAGGTTGCGTAAGCATTTGTAAAAAGAAACAATCATTAATCCTTGAAAGAGGAAGAAAAAAAGGGTGAAAGAAGAACTACCGCCAAGATATGAGCTGAAAACATTTTATACTTTTGACTTTGGCATCACCTCACCACATAAATTGAATAATTAGAGTTATTGAAAGACAAGGAAAAGAAGAGGTATTTGATAGCCACGATTATTGAAGTGGGTTTTAATGAAAAAGCTCTAAGTTTATCCTTCTTTTGACATCTACTTGTGCACCCTTAATTTTGCGTCAAGGGACCTCGCTTAAAACATTTTCACTCTCATAATAAGAGAGGCACTAAAAGAAATTGATTTGCAAGCCTAGCCAAATTTTTAACAATCTCATTTGAATTGTATCAACTATTAGCTAGCGAGTTACTTGCGTTTAGGAATTGAACTTAAGTGCAATTGTTTAGATATATTATGCTCATGTTCAAGGTTGCATGATTTGAGACAATGGAATATGATACAACCTCGAACTTGTAAGTTTTTTGTCTTGATTCAATTCCTCGCTATTACTCATTATAGCTTTGTCACTCGAGGGCGAGTAACCACTAAGCTTGGAGAAGTTGATAGCTCCAAATTTCATCACTTTTTACTATTGATTTTCCTCTTGTTTATTGCCAGAATTCACTCAAGATTACTTCTTTCTACTAACATTAATGGCGCAATTAGTGAATCCTTGGTTTCTTGTGATGGTTTTCAAGTAATGACCATTTATTAAAGATCTGATAGCATTTTTGGGCTAATTGCATCTAAAGAAGTAAATCCCCAATTGGAGCCCCTTTCATTGGAGGCGTTCAGAGAGCTTAATGACCAGCGGTACGGTCGGGATGCACCCGTATCATCCGCCCGTACTACATGCCGCTAGCTCTGTTATATCAACACAAGTAACTTTCGTGAAGGGGAGAGGACGAATAGGAGAACACAACCACCGCTAACTCATCCAGAGAGGGTTAGATTAGATCTGGAAGAGGAGAAGAACCTCCCCTCGTTCTTAGACGATTTTCAACTCCTCAACCACACACTCAACCATCATCCCCATCATTACCTAGAGAGAGAAATAGATTAGCAATTGTAAGATTAGGGTTTGATACTTTGATCTACCTTTGATTTGTATTTGATTTGGTCTTCAATCGCTATTGTGGTTTGCTACAATAACTTTGAGATGATTCCTATTTGCAATACAATTATGCTTTTGATTTGTATTCCTCTCATGTCTGAGTAAATCCCCGTAGGCATGGGAGATGTAGGGGATTGGTGAGATGTGTCGTGCCTCCTTTAAATCCATCCATTTGTGATTGTTGTAGTGTTTATTAAATAGTGAAAATGATTATTTATGTTTGCCTAATGCTTGTTATATAATTTAAGGGCCCAGGTGATATGATCCAAAGATCTCATAGGTATGAACTTATATGCTAGCGAATTGGCGACCCCCGAGTGACATGGACGATATCAATGAGGAGCTAGCACTACTCGAGGACAACAAGGAACCATCAAGATTAAAGCCTTGATCCAGTCGCAAGACCTTAATTAATGTGCTGACCATTGCCGTGGTAACAGGTAGACAGGTCATTGGGGTTGGAAAGAATTGGCCATGAGGATTCCTAGTCGGTATATGGGTTGCTTGCCTACTCACTTACAAATAAGAAATATAACTATCACTTATTCCACTTTATATATTTTGCACTTTCACTATTACCGTGAACCGTTTCTCTCTGCGCCTAATTTCTCATCTGCAGGACCTTTAAACACTTTTCTCGTCTTTACTTTTATGCAATTTAATACTTATTTATTTCCTAACCAAGTTTTCTCTATCTTTCACTCAAAACCTTCCACCACTAGCAGTTGTAGTCAAGTCACTCAAGACCTGTGACACCTTTAGTGTGACAGAAATGCCACGTAAAACACTTGCCAAGGCTCCTTATCGGGATCGATATAAAAAATGGAATTAATACTTCCACGAAAACATTCTTTGATAATCCTGTGCACTTTCAGGGCATCAGTAGGTATGTCTTGTTCCATTAACATGACAAGTGAATCAAAAATATAATTCTACAAATGGCACAATGTATTCTTGAATCCTACTTACTTTAGTAAAAGTACTTAGTTGAAACGTTATGATCATCATCATTAGTTTATCCTCTAATTTGTTGAGTTTCCGCTTTTGGGAAAAATTCTATTGCGCTACTCGACTCTAGGAGGTAAGGTCAAATATCTTGGTTTTGAACTTTTACTTTGTTCCACTAACGTTTTCATCTAGAAACTCTTTCTTAAGAAACAACATGTTGGGCAACATCGGGCTTGCCTTTTAGTTGTGGAAAATGTATTCATAGTTACCTATGAATACTCTACAAAGGTTTTCATATTCGTCACAATTCTGAATTATCAAAATCTCTAGAAACTCGAACATGCCATAACTATTATGGTGTTGTTTCCATAAATCTAGATGATTCCCTATTTTTGTGTTTTCTACTATTGACTTATAACTCTAAACTTCTATGGTAACATGGTAAGAGACAATTTAGACCATATGTATTCAATACTATATGATTATGATGTTTAGACATACCAATACACTTTGAAATATCCAATCATCACAATTTATGGAACAACTTTCACAAGTATTTTATGCCAAATTTTTAACTCAAATGCTAGTCACTTTGATCAAATAGTAGAGACTTGCAATTCTTGTTAATTTTATATCCATCCTTATTCTGAAAACTCTTGAACATTTCAAATGATTTTAGATTTGATTCATTTAGAAAATACTTATATCTACTTAAATCAACAATCCTGTTTATGAAATAACTATATCCACTATGCCGATGAATTATAATACATCACTAAGTATGAAATTCCACGACTTATCTCATATTCTGTTTTACCAGAATGTGAGGTTTTAGTCATCTTGCCCAACGAGGCATGGTTTTGCTTGTGTCAAAAGATTGAACGTCTAAAGACTTTAAGTTTCACCGTTATGAGACTATTTACATGCACACACCATCAAGACTTAAACAATAGTTTTATTCATTATTAAGTTTGGATATATTTTTATCTTTAAATGTTTTATAAATGTTTAAACCATTGTCATCAAGATTACAATAAGAATAATACATTCATAACCAAAAATGTGACCATAATTGAAGTTATTCATAATAATAGAAGAATTGGTTTGTCACTGACTTATATGAATAACCATCTCGTGAGATGCAAGACACACTAATAACTTCACACGCTCAAATTGATTACAAAATTTATTCAATTTCTAAACTAATCAAGACGATAAATGTAGAGGAAATAGTGTCGTCTGCCATCAACACGACGTGTCTCCTCATCTTATTCACACAACGCTCAAGTAGGCGGTCCCGTTTTCATAAAACAGAACAAGTATCGAATACTTAGTAAAAATACAATAAGTGTTTTTGTGAGAAATACATTTATAAACTATATATCATATATACCTGCTCCGTCAATGATTTCCCCTGTGATAGGTTCTACTTTGATAGTTCTCAAATGCACCATAAATTGATGAAATTTGAACGGTTCATCTCTCATAACAAAGCCTCTAACGACCTCTTTGTAGCTGGGAGGAAGCGAGTGCAACACTCCATCAATTGCAAATTGGTCTGGCATCCAATAGTCCGCACCATACACGAGGCGTGCATGAAACCCATGCATGGTCTCCAGGTGACTCACCAAGAACATATTTTCTTCCATCGTTTGTGAAAGAAACTTGTCCAATAGTGATGACTCGTGTATTAACGAGCTCGTTGGGGAACCCCAAGAGGAAGGTATGATGAGCACAGTAGTAAGTTTTCCCTCAGTTATGAAACCAAGGTTATCAATCCAGTAGGAGCAAGGAAACACCTCCAAGGTGTTGCTAGCTGGACTTTGGCAGGGCGCACTACCGGCGCTAGCAGCAACGTGGAAACCTGCACAACACAACCATAGAACTTTGCAACAACTCATAGTGAGGTTGTCAATCTCACCGGTTTTACTGAAAACAAAGGATTAAATGTATTGTGTGGAAGAAAGTAATAGTTTGTAGAAAGTAATCAGTAAACAGTTGATTGTAGATTGATGATAAAAGAAAGGACCGGGGTCCATAGTTCACTAGTGGTGGCTCTCCTTAAGATAGATGACATGTTGGGAGAACAAATTACAGCGGAGAATTGACAAACATCAAGAAAGCAATCATGCATATACAAATCATCTTGACTCCTTTGAGATTCGATTGGGCATTACAACATTATACATAGACCGTAATCCAACTGCATCTATGACTAATAATCCACCTTCATGTTATCATCAAAACCCCCTCAAGTATTAAGTTGCAAGAAACAGATAATTGCATTACGCATTGCGTGTAAATTACACAATACGATTGTTCTATGAATAAAGGATTGTTGTTTTCTCCCTAGTAGCAACAACACATCTAGTACCTTAGAGATTTATGTCACTTCCCCAGATTACTAGCGGCATGAACCCACTATCGAGCATAAATACTAACTCTTGGAGTTGCTAGCATCTACTTTGCCAAGATAGCTACTAACAACGGAAAACATGTAAGATCACAAATAACAAAGACATGATAGAATCAATAATCAATCTGAAATAGCATCTCAATATCCATCGGATCCCCACAAACACAACATGTAGGAATTACAAATAGATGATCTTGATCATGAACGGAGCTCACAAGATCTAAACATGATAGCACAAAGGAGGAGAACCAACCATCTAGCTACTACATGGACCCGTAGTCCAAGGATGAACTACTCACGCATCACACCGGAGGCTTGCATGATGATGAAGAAGGCCTCAGGGTGAATTCTCCTCTCCGGCACGGTGCCGGTAAGAGATTCAGATCCCTCCCGATCTAGGGATGGAGATGACCGCGGCTACAGACTCTTTCATGGAATTTTGATCGGGTACTTAGGATTTCTGTATCGGTGGCATCTTATAGGCAAAAGGGGAGGCCGAGGGGGTGCCTTAGGTGGCCGCACCACCCCCGGCGCGGGCCAGGCATGGAGGCACGGCCAGGTGGTGTGGCCGCCCCTTGGCCCCTCTCCGTTTCGTATTCTGGCTCCGTGTCCCCCTCGGTGAAAAACTGACTTTGGCTTTTGTCCCGTCCAATTCCGAGAATATTCATTTTCTGACTTTCCTGGAACCAAAAACAGCAGAAAATAGGCAGCAGGCACTATGGCATCTTGTTAATAGGTTAGTCCAAGAAAGTGTATTGAAAGTACTCCAAAGCATAGACAAAACATAAGAAAGTAGATAAAACCAAGCATGGAACATCAAAAATTATGGATACGTTAGCAACGTATCAACATCCCCAAGCTTAACTCCTGCTCGTCCTTGAGTAGGTAAGTGATAAAAAGAAAGAATAATTTTTGAGGTGACATGCACCATCATAAACTTGATCAAAGTATTTGTAAAACATTGATAGCTGGGATCATAGTACTTGAATCATAACATGAAAGACAAAGTTCTAACAATAAGACAAAGCAACTATGCTGCAACATGAAAATGCACAAACAAAAGATTCATGAATAACAATGCTTTGCAAGACGTTTGTTTGTTTCACATAAAGAAAACATAGCATAGTGGCATTCAGCTTGTCCCTCATAGAGTAGCAAACATAAATGCATAGGACACCTTCAAAGTTTATAAGAGTGACTAGATACAAATAGCTTAAAACAAGCAATATCAAAGCTATGCATCAATCAACAAGTCTTGGGACAATGCACATAGAACTAAGAATGGCCACTATGCTCTCAAAATAGGTGCATAAATATAGAAGGTGGAGACTCAACATAAAAGTAAAAGAAAGGCCTTCATAGAAGGAAGTAGGGATTCAAGTTTCATAAAGAGCTTCCAAAATTTATGGTACTTATTAGCTTTCAGCTCTCATTGCCCCTATCATAAGCATCTTGAAAGTGATTAAGGTTAAAGTTACACAACTAAGAGGATATGCTTGACAAGTTATAAGCTGAAATCTCATGCCCCTTACTTACGAAGACCGAACCTCATGCTACTCAACTTTAGTCACAAGTAAGCTCTTGTCATTGTAAGTACATATGTATCATAGAGAACCGCCAACGGGGTACCCCTTGCACATGATACAGGATCTATCCCATAATCAAAATGATAAGGTTAGCAGACAATGAGCATCTCAGCGATCTTTTTATTTGCTATTTGCATAGGTTTTTATTGAGGATGCTTCATAGAGTGCTCATTATGGTTATGCTGCAAGTTTCCACCATGATTAGGCATGGCTTAGGCTAGCGGCCCAGGCGTTTCTCTAACACAAATACAAACTCCATGATCTTACAAGTTCCCCTTTTATTTCACATCGCAAGGATCCATAAGCAAAAGACCATGATATCAACTAGGTACAATGTACAAGTGCAATGTTGAAAGTGTTCCCCATGATACATGGTTCTGCTAACTTCAACTTATAAAGCGCAAGCATATACGAAACAAAGATGAATGCAATGGTTCAAGTTTATTAAGTGCAAGAAAGTAAAGTGTGCCATTAAGTTCGTGAGAGCTTTAATCACTAATTTTCACATAACAAGTTTAATTCGGAAGGTAGATAAAAACATGAATATACTTGGAATAGCAAATTCTAATAGGTAGGTATGGTGGACTCTTTGGAATAACTTGGTTTTAGGAGTTGGATGCATAAGTGGAATTGATACATTGCAAATGTATCCATAATTTTTGATGTTCCATGCTTGGTTTTATCCACTTTCTTGTGTTTTGTCCACACTTTGGAGTACTTTTCATATGATTTCTTGGACTAACCTATTAACAAGAGCCACAGTGCCAGCTGCCTGTTTTCTGCTGTTTTTGGTTCCAGGAAAGTCATAAAATGAATATTCTCGGAATTGGACGGGACAAAAGCCAAAGTGCTTATTTTTCCGGAAGACTCACGGAGCCAGAATACGAGACGGAGGAGGGCCAGGGCTTGGCCACACCCCCTAGGCGCGGGTGCCCCCAGGCCGCACCAGGGCATGGTGTGGCCAGCCCAGGCACCCCATCGGTCTCCCTCTTGGCCTATAAGAAGCCTTCTGACCTATAAACTCCGGGGGGTTCGACGTTTTTCCAGAAGGAGTTCCGCTCCGCCGCCACCACCAGATTCCACGAAACAGCACCAGAAACTCCGTTCTGGCACCCTGCCGGGACAGTGCATTGGAAGAGATCATCGCCATCATCGTCACCATCACTTCTCCATCGACCATCCATGTTTCCCCCATCTATGAGTGAGTAATCCCCCACTGTAGGCTATGGGGATGGTAGGGATTGGATGAGATCGTTCATGTAATGGCATCAGATTGTTAGGGCATGGTGCCTAGTATATTTTATTAGTGCTTTATGACTTTGCTGCAACTTGTTGTGCTTAATGCTTGTCACTAGGGCCCGAGTGCCATGATTTCAGATCTGAACTTGTTATTGATTCATTATGATCATATTGTTTATGGTCTTATCTACAAGTTGTATACACACGTTGTTGTCCTGAAACAATGGCCCCGAAGTGACAGAAATCGGGATAACCGGAGGGAATGGCTTTGATGTGAGGATCACATGTGTTCATAGAGTGTTAATGCTTTGCTCCGGTGCTCTATTAAAAGGAGCACCTTAATTGCCAGTAGTTCCCTTGAGGCCCCGCTGCAAATGGGCTGGTAGGACAAAAGATGTTGTGCAAGTTCTCATTGCGAGCACGTATTGTTGGGGATATACTTTCCGGGTATCCTCACAGATCCTCACTGACCAGGGTGGCCCACTTCGGGTTAGAGCTTTGCTTCACGGGCGGCCTAGTTAGAGAGATAAGATGGAGTCCAATCCGACTACGGGAAGGCCCAGAAGACTTACCGACTTAGGCCCATAATGTTACTTGTAGTTCAAGATGTACTCTATAACCAACTCTTAGTCGTAGCCGGATTGATCTCTCCTGTAAACCCTAGGCCGGATATCTATATAAGCCATCCTAGGGAGAGCCTTTAGGGCAGACCAGACACACCTCAATAGTCTACAATCTCAACTCGCACAGGTGAAACCCTTGTAACCCATATTCCGGCTCTGCCATATTACTGGATTGCTAGCAGGAGTAGGGTCCATCCAAAGCCGGCGGATTTGAACCTGGGTAAACTTGTGTGCTCGCCGTCCCGGAACACCGTACGTCTCACACCCCTCTCTCCCGCACGCCTCGAGGACCCCCTCATGGCGTACTTGTCCTCAATCCGACGACAGTTGGCGCCCACCGTGGAATCTGCAAGAATCGGAATCGGCGAGACCATCGCCGTCGGTCGCATCCTCTATGCCAGCGACGTCCCTCTCATCGTTCTTGACGAGACTTGGATTCCGGCAAGGGAGGCCGTGACTGCCTATACTATCATGTCTTTTGGCGAGATCGATGTTTACATCGGTTTCGCTGAACCTGCCCAACCCACCCCAGCGGTGATGATAGAGGCAGAAGAATCTTCTGGATCCCCTTTGTCCGCGGAGGCGGCAGAGTTCCGGATCTCAGAAAACCCTAATCCCACCTAGCCCGCACCAGTTGCGGAGATGGTGGAGAAATCCGAGCCTGAAGAAGACCTCGCGGTCCAAGTCGAATCTGGAGTGGATCTCCCTGGAGAAGCCAGATCCCAGATCGACCCACCCGTGGAAGTCGAAATCCAGGAGGAGCACATCAGCGATACTGATTCCGACTCTGATGATGTCGGGACAGATAGGACTTTCCTCAGGTACACACTAAGATGTATGATACTGCAAGACGCTAGCGCAGAACCAATCCTCGAAACCATTAAAAGTTTCGATATGGCTGATCGCGAAAACCGCAGGTACCTCAGGAAGCACGCATCGCACTTCGTCGGCTATGTTGGATCCAGATCCGGCTCTGCCGATGCTGGAGAAAACACCAACTCGATGTTGGAGGCAATTGGAACAAACGCCAACGTTCCCGCATCCTCGGACAAGTCCATGACGTCGGCAGATTTCCAAAAGTTCTCCGTAGAATATGACAAGGAGTACAACTCCAAAGCTGCAGAAGATGGAGAAGCCATGGACGAAGGATCCGGGGAACACTCTCCCAAAGCACAGGATGATATGGAAGTCGGAGACAATCCCGAACTCCAGATGTCCGAAAGTACCGATCAGAGCTTGACTCCGGGAAACGGACCCAAAGCCGTCTTTGCTACCGGTGCTGCCAAGAAGGCAAAGAAGAAGAACAAGAAGAACAAGACCCCAGCAAAAGACCCTCTGACAGAGGAGGTGATTGCCGAGGAATACGAGGAAGACTCGGATGGAGCACTTATCCCAGACGAGCCGAAAAAAGAATCATCGATGGATGGACACGTGATCACTAAAGGTGCGTGTAAACTTATCGATGCCGCATTAACCACACCTATCCCTACAACTGCAGAACTTACTGCAGATGAGCTGGACGAAAGGGCCCAAGCCCTAGAAGCGCGTCGTCAACAACTCCTTGATGAAGCCAAAAACATCGAGGTGGAGAAGAAGCGCAGGTCAAACAAGGAGTATATGTCCCGTCTACATCAGAAGACACGGAAGCGTCACATAGATGACAACCAATTCCCACGTGTCCGTGCCGTCCTTTTTGGAGATGAGATGGGAAAGCCACAGAAGGATAGCAATGGAGATTGGGTTTACCCAACACCGGTGCAAAATACCGTGGCAGCTCGCGAAATTCTATCGGCTAATCCAGGACCAGAGGAGATAGGTTTGGGTATCAAGCTACTCAATAAGGGACTAGAACAACAAAAGGTCGCCCTGTCGGGAAGTCAAAAGCTGGTCTCGAATTCCGACCAATGTCGCATAGATCCGGCATGGGCTGACGTAAGATCTCACTATGAACGGGCGCAACATCGTCACCCCGAACGCAGGGAAAACAATTATTCAAGAACCGGATTATCAGGACAGCACCGCAGAACTACACATAACTGGAGCAACGTCGCTCCAGCAGCCGAGAAAGACGCGATCGCTGCACTGATTCCGAGGAATCCTCCCCGAAAAGGAGAAGATAAAGAGAAACGTTGGGAGGAGGATCGTCAGAAAATGCCACCTCCTAGACATGAAAACCGTCCGGCTGAGCCTCACCATGGTGGGAACGACGGACGAAGGAACGACGGAAACCACGCTGGCACAAACCGGCAGGGGGCTCGTCATAGTCAAGAACCTCCCCGGAACCGGAATAATGACGCTCCGGACGGAGGTCGGCGATCAGGCAGAAACAACCCAGCTGCACCACCCTCTCCACAGCACAGTTATCACAACGGCCCCCAAGGAGGTCAAGGAGGACGACATGGCGGAGGAGGTGGTGGCAGAAGCCGAAGTTCGGCTCTAAGGCACCGCAGCCACAGCCGATATTCAGGACGATCCCTATCCCCGAACGACGCAAGGCACATGATCAACTCCAACATAGAGGCTCGGCGCTACGAAAACGATGATGTGTACATGGGCCCAAAGTGCTTCGGACCATGCATCAGAGCTACAAAATTCTCGGAAGGATTTGCTATATCAGGACATATTCAAGCCTACGACGGCATTGCTCGGCCAGACACCTGGTTACAGGACTTCTTCCAAGCTTGCTGCATCGCCAAAGGCGGAAACAGCCTGGTCGCAACCTGATATCTCCCACTTATGTTGCGGAAGACGGCACGATCATGGCTCAATGAACTTCCGGCGAACACCATCCACAACTGGTACGATTTACAAAGTGCGTTCTTTCGGAATTTCGAAGGCACATATCGGAGGCCCTGTACGGTTGGAGACCTACAGCATTGCACCCAGAAAGCCGGAGAAACTTGCCGAGATTATCTTGGACGGTGGATTGACACCAAGAACTCCTGCGAGGGAGTAAATGATCAAACTGCGATTGAAGCTTTCATTGCAGGTCTCCCAATTGGTTACTGCGCCATCGCTTGAAGTGTGACAAGGTTACTGATCTGGGAGAGATGATAGAAACAGCGAGCAAGTATGCAGATGCTGATGACGATGCAGAGGGATTACTCAACGTCCTGGACATACCTCAGTCAGCAAAGACAAAGCAACAGGCTCAGAAGCGCAAAAACACCTCGGAAGAAAAACCCAACGTGGAGACGGCAGTAGTCACTACTGTTTCCGGGTCTGGAGGACGAGGAGGACGTGGCGGAGGCCGCGGGCGTGGCCGTGGGACATCAAGGGTCCAAGGTAGAGGAGAGCAACAACCAGGCAAAACCTACGCTTGGGCCGACATCGCCAATAACCCATGTGTGCATCACTTGGACGCCAATGGGGGCTCGTCCCACACCAACGCTGAATGTCAGTTTAACGATGACATCAAGAAAGATGATACCGCGGGCTACAAAGCTAAGCGGAAGAAGGGAAAGAAAAACCCCCAAAAATACAAAGAGACCAAGGAAGATTCTGACATGGAGGAAGCCGACGCTTCAAATCCCAAGTCAGAAGGGAAGAAAACTTTTCCTACCAAGAAGGACACTTACGTCACCTGCCTCAGATCTCAACCAGCAAAGGTCAAGAAAGCAGTTCTCCACGAGCTCAACGCAACAGTTCCGGCTGTCCCTCAGTATCTGGACTGGTCGGAAGTGGCAATAACGTTTGACCGCATTGATCATCCGCCTAAACTACACAGGCGAGGAAAATATGCCTTAATCGTCAATCCACTTATTGACGGTTATGGTTTCTCCAAGACCCTCATGGACGGTGGTAGCAGCATCAATATTCTCTATGTAGAAACGCTACGCCGGATGAAGATCTCGGAAACACAGCTTAGCCATAGCTCTGTGATTTTTCACGGAGTTGTCCTAGGAAGACAAGCTAACTCCTTGGGAGAGATCACTTTGGATGTTACTTTTGGAACACCAAAAAACTATCGAACGGAGGCACTTTCCTTCAAAGTGGTCCCGTTCAAGAGCGCATACCACGCTATATTCGGACGTCCGGCTTACTGGGCTTTTATGGCTCGTCCGTGTTACATTTACAATATGATGACAATTCCAGGTCCCAACGGCATGATCACCATCAGGGGAGACCCGAAGAAAGCGCGAGAGTGCGAGGATGGAAATGCCGCCTTTGCCGAAGCCGTGCTGCACGCTCAGGAGTACCAGGAGATCAAGAAGAGCATAGATCCGTCCGAGATGCCCGCGACGAAGAAGGAGGTGACAAAGACAAATCCGGAGTTCAAGGCATCAGAAGAGACGAAGACGACGCCATTGAAGGATGTTGACCCCTCCAAGGTGACCCAGATAGGCGCAGGCCTAAGTAGCGCATAGGAAAGCGCGCTCGTCAAGTTCGTCCGAGCAAATCAAGATATCTTCGCATGGCAGCCATCTGACATGACCGGAGTACCTAGGGAACTTGCCGAGCACTCTCTAAATGTAAACCCGAACGCTAAACCCGTCAAACAGTCCTTACGACGGTTTGGTGATGAAAAGCGTAAGTCAATAGCTAAGGAACTAGCGCGGCTCGAGTTAGCCGGATTCATAGAAGAGGTCATCCATACTGATTGGTCGGCCAACCCTGTAATGGTCCCTAAAAAGGACACCACTGATTTAAGGATGTGTGTTGATTATACTGCCTTGAACAAGGCTTGTCCAAAAGATCCGTTCGCTCTGCCTAGAATTGATCAAGTTATCGATTCTACGGCAGGCTCGGAACTCCTCTGTTTTCTCGAAGCATATTCCGGTTATCACCAAATCCGGATGAAGGAATCTGAGAAAATCAAGACTTCATTCATAACTCCTTTCGAAACCGTCTGTTATGTTACGATGCCCTTTGGGCCGAAGAACGCAGGAGCTACGTACCAGCGCACGATGCAGCGTTGCCTCCATGATCAACTCGGACGCAATATACATGCATACGTGGATGATATCGTGGTCATGTCCAAAAAGAAGGAAACATTGATTTCCGACTTAGAGGAGACTTTCGCCAATTTACGAAAATACAACATCATGCTTAACCCGAAGAAATGCTTCTTTGGAATACCAGCCGGAAAATTGTTAGGTTTTATCGTGTCTCAACGAGGCATAGAGGTGAACCATGACAAGATCAAGGCTATTCTCAATATTTCCAGGCCAACTCGCCTGAAGGACGTACAAAGATTAACTAGTTGCATTGCTGCGGTCAGTCGATTTGTAAGCCGGCTTGGTGAAAGAGCCGCACCATTATACAAACTCCTGAAGAAGACCAAGGCTTTTGTCTGGACTGACGAAGCTGAAGCTGCACTACAAGACCTGAAGAAAGTACTCTCATCTGCTCCTATCCTGGCAGCGCCGGAACCTCAGGAACCGATGTTGCTTTACATTGCTACGACAAATAGGGTTGTCAGTATAATTATGGTGGTGCAGAGACCAGAAGAAAATCAGGAGCACCTGGTGCAGCGTCCGACATACTTTGTCAGCGAGATCCTGACAGAATCAAAACAGCGATAGCCGCACTATCAAAAGTTGGCTTATGATGTTTTTCTAGCATCTCGTAAGTTACGACACTATTTTCAGGAGCATCCAATTACCGTGGTGAGCAAATCTCCCATGAGAGATATAATCAACAATAGCGATGCCACAGGACGCGTCGCTAAATGGGGTATAGAGCTTGCAGCTTTCGACATTGAGTACAAACCCCGGACAACAATCAAATCCCAGATCCTTGCCGACTTTGTCACTGATTGGACAAAGACCAAGGAGAACATGGTCCTCCATGAGTCGGAATATTGGACCCTCTTTTTCGACGGGTCCAAGGCTCGAGGGGGCTCGGGGGCTGGCGTGGTGCTCAAATCACCCCAAGGAGGTAAAATTTTATACGTGTTGCAGATCCACTTCACAGCGACAAACAACATTGCTGAGTATGAAGCACTACTGCATGGAATCCGGATTGCTAAGGATATTGGCATCCGACATTTGATGTGTTACGGAGATTCGGATCTTGTTGCTCAGCAAGTTTCGGATATTTGTAATGCAAATAAGCACATGGCAGCATATAAGGCTGTCGTGGATGATCTATCTAAATCGTTCGAGGGGTTTGAGGTTCAACACATCCCTCGAGCAGAAAACAAGGAAGCAGATGCACTATCTCGGATAGGCTTTGCACGGAAAGAGGTTCCGGATGGCGCATTTTAGAGCACCTCAAAGTTCCCTCGATAAAGGGAGTAGATGAGGAATATCCGACCAAATCCGACTCACCTTTAATAGCAGTTCTGGCTGTAATTCCCAGCTGGACTCAATCCTACCTTGATTACTTGGTAGATGGCAAATTACCCGAAGACGAGGTGCTGAGCCGGCAGATTATCCGACGAGCAAAATCCTATACTATTGTTAAAGGTGAGCTCCATAAACGAAGTGTTTCTGGGGTTTTTCAGCGTTGTGTATCTCCGGAAGAAGGAGTGGAAATCTTAAGAGAAATCCACAAAGGAGAGTGTGGTCATCACGCTGCAGCCAAATATTTAGTGGCAAAAGCTTTTAGACACGGATTTTTCTGGCTTACAGCTTAGGCAGATGTCGAACGATTAGTCAAGACGTGCAAGGGCTACCAAAAGTACACCAAACAAGCTCATGTTCTGGCTGATCAGCTGCGAACAATACCTATAACATGGCCTTTTGTGGTCTAGGGGCTTGATATGGTAGGACCATTTAAACGGGCTCACGGTGGATTTACTCACCTCTTAGTGATGGTGGATAAATTCACAAAATGGATTGAGGCCAAAACTATCACTAGTTGTGATGGAGCAACAACCAAAAGATTTGTCGAGGATGTTATAATCCGGTATGGTTATCCGCATAGCATTATCACGGACAACGGGAGTAACTTTTCCATGGGAGAGTTGGCTGAATTCTGTGACGAGCAAAATATCCGGCTTGACATTGCGTCAGTCGCACATCCACAGGGTAACAGACAATTCGAAAGAGCAAATGGTTTAATTCTACAAGGCTTGAAACCAAGACTCGAAGAACCACTAAGACGTGCTGCGGGGGCTTGGGCAGAGGAACTACCCTCTGTAATTTGGAGTTTGCGAACAACTCCGAACAGGTCAACAGGATATACACCTTTCTTCTTGGTCTATGGCGCAGAAGCAGTTCTTCCTAGTGATTTGATTCATACTTCTCCTTGAGTGGCCGCGTATATCGAAGAGGATGCCGAGATTTCTCGACAAAATGATCTCGACTTAGTCGAAGAAGTTCGCGTCGTTGCTAAAACGAGATCTACAGCCTATCAGCAGAAGTTACGCAAGTATCATAGCCAGAGAGTCCGAACTAGATCTTTCAATAAAGGTGATTTGGTTCTCCGGCTTGTGCAACAAAGAAAGCACAAACTTTCCCCAATATGGGAAGGTCCCTTTTTAGTTAGTCGAGTATTGCACAATAGGTCGTACAACTTAACTGACATGAGGCCAGTCAAAGAAAGACCTGCTACTAAGAAGAGAAACAGAGCTAGAGGCAGTACAAATCTAGATGAATTAGACAGACCGTGGAATATTGCTCAACTACGTCCCTTTTATTCTTAGTTTTATCTTTCTTTGTAATCATACATATGTACATGTTCTGTGAGAAATAAAAGTTTTGGTTACCTCAAAGTTTTCCTGAGAAGTTTTTACCATCTTATTTCCTAATGATCATGTCATAGTCGAAAATCCCAGAATGCTTGAAAGTACTTTATGCTCATGTTCGTTCTGGTTTAGATTTCCGATTCTAAAACTGCTACCTTTGGGTATAACTCTAAAAAAATTCTAGTCTTTACTTGGGTTATTTGTCTGATTGCTGAATGCGGGTATCTTCCGAGTAGTGAATTGTTGGTACTAGAAGCCGGCTTTGGTTCCGAGTTTAAACTGGTTTAGCAATTGAGCTCCGTTGGTCAGCAAAGTTTTCGGCTGAAGGTTTAGCCGGCTCACGAAAGGGACGAGGTGGAAAGCCAGATAAACGATAAGTAGAGGCGGAAAATTCTAAGTGCTTATGAAAATATTTTAGGCACGCAAATAGTCTAAGACAAAAGTGCTGAATAGATAAAAAACTTAGCACTAACAAAAGTCATAGTACTTAATATTTACAAAACACATCATGTCTTTCCAAAATAATACATAGTTTTCTGATCTATGATGCAGGAGGAGATGAAGGAACTGTCGGATCGCTGGTTACTCCGCCTTGATATCGTGCCGAGATGTCCGGATCCGAGGTGGTCCGTTCATCGTCGGAAACTTCTTCGGCGTCTTCTGGAGGAGGTGGCGGAGTATCCACGCGGGTGAAGAAGGGCACCTCGTAGCTGGTCAGGTCAGCTACGTGGCACCCATATCCGGCGCAGGAGTGCATGATAGCTTGAAGGTCCTGCTCCTGGCCGTCTTCGTCTACTTTGCAGTACCCTCTGGTCACTTGCCATATCTCCATGTTTCCATGGTGGCTCATGACCATGGTGGGAGTGTTCTGCGCAGCAGTCCGCGCGTAGGACATGTTGCAGTCCCAAACAATCTGCGGCATCTCCTTGGCCTTCTCCCGCACCTGGAAGTCCGACATGCTTGGCATGTCCGAAATCCTGAGAGACTCGCCAATGTCCTCAAGGGACTGGCGGTAGTCATGAAGAAGATCACCTACTTGGGTAAGCGGTGAGTGCGGGGTTCGGACGAGGAGTCCGTCAAGTTCAGAGGACCTATACACAAAACAAGGATATGAAAAAACCGACATTGATGAAAGTCGAAGAAATGATAAGTCAGATAGATGGAACATACCAAGAATGACGTCGTCAATCTTGGCTTTCTTCTCCCGGAGACTCTAGAGTTCAGCCCGGAGCGTGTGGGAGATATCCTTTTCTTTGCCAACCTCATTATTGAGGTCCGAGATAACCTTATCTTGAGCGGCAATCTTGAGATCACGCTCTTCAGTGGCCATGGAGGAGGACTCGAGGACTTGAGCTATGCTCCTTTCATGATCCGCCTTGAGCTTATCCAGCTCTTGGCGAAGTCCCTTGTTCTCCACCACTAAGGTTTTGAGGTTCTCGGCCTCTTCAATCATAGCGATGGATTGTGTCACCAACGCTGTAAGTCAAAAAGAACAACAGTTTGAATCTCGAAATGTTTTCCTTCGGTTTCATCCTTGGCTACCTTGAGCTCAACATTTTTAAGCCGGAGAGCTTTGATCTCTGTCCGCTTATCACAGACATTTTTTAACAATTCCTGGTTATAGGAACATACTTTCTTTAAGTCAGAATACCCAAAGTCAGAAAGCTACTTAAGACTCGGGCTAATATTTTTTGCTAAATATCAACACGAGCCTTGGGGGCTACACTAGTTCGTTCTTTGGCATCCTAATGAAAGCATAAACCCGGATTTCTATATCCTACTTCATGCTTGGGGGCTAGAGGATATGATATAACATAAGGTAAAAAACAAGAGTTGGAATTACGACTTACATATTGTTCGTGGGTGAGTTTGTCTAATCCCGCGTTCACCTCAGCTGCCACCTTCTCGGCGAGAGTAAGAGGAATTACTGGGGCTGTTGGAAGCTCGCTAGTCCTGATCCTCTCGTCGCGAAGGCGGACTTGGGCGAGAAGGTCAGAGAACTTGACGTCCTCTGCTTCTTGCGCTTCTTCTTCGGGGGAAAGATGGCTTTTGTCCAGGACTTGCCTGGCCAGCCGCTGGATCTCCTCTGCAGACTTCCGGGATAATCCAAACTTGGCAAGTTCGGGGTTGCTGAGGAGGTTGTCGGCGAAGACTTCAGCCAAGGGATCATTACCCGAAGAGGGTTCACCCTTACCTTTAGCTGACGCACCCACGGTGACATCAGTGTGCGATCCAAGGATCACAGGCGCCGTTGGAGGAGCCGGATCTTCTGCAACAACTGGAGACGGAATAATCGCTGGTGTTACAGAAGGTTGAGGGGCAGGAGTTGGAGGAGCTGTGGCAGGGGAAGCTATGGTAAGTTTCGTTTGTCGCAGGGGCTTCGCAGGAATGCCCTTCCCCTTACCCTTGATGAGAGGCTTTGCTCTGAGAATGTAGTAAAGTCGGAAACATTACATCTCAGAAAGAAATTCGAGAAAGGTACAAAGGCGGAAATTGTGAATGAAAGTTACCTCTTCACAACGGGCACTTCCTTTGTGCCAACAGCCACTGTCGGGGCTTTGCGCTTCTTGAGCGCAAGGTCCGGCAGTGGGACCACTTCAGTCTCTTGAGAAAACTCAGGAGGATATCCTTCGAGTGGAGCAAGCTCCGACTCGGGGAGATCAGCAAGCTGAAAACAAGAAAACATACTAGCATTGCAGTATATAACTTAAAGATTGAAACACGTAAAAGGTGTGCTGATGGAAGCTTACCGCTACCACGGGGTTTTCCGCCATGTGCATGTCCAGAGAAATCTCCGGAATTTTCCTCTCGATCCGCTCCTTGATCAGCCACTTGATTTGGCTTATGTAACCTTGGATGGTGTAGGCTTTGGGGCTGATGCGGAGAGAGTCTTTTTTGGAAGACGTGATGGAGTGCATCAGTCTATCCCCGTGGTACTGAAGTGGCTGGATCCGACGTGAGACCCAGCACTAGACTAAGTCGGATCCCTTCAGACCTTTGTGCTTGATAAGATATTCGATCCACCTCTTAGCGAGGATCAGATCGTCGGTGAGAGCCGGAGCAGCCTCATCCCAGGAAGGCTGGGCTGTGGTGGCTCCGTCGACAAAAGCTGGCAAAGCAGTAGCTTTGCCGGGAGCCGGAATATCCCTATGATAGAAAAAAGTGGCTGGCCATTGTTTAACCGAGTCACTGGCAGAAATTTTGGGATATACCCGGTCTCGTCTAACAGAAAAACTAATAGTACCGGTGATATAAGGAACACCGACAGTAATGGAATTTCTCTGGACATGGAAATAGTACCGGAAGAGAAGCAAACTCGGCCTAATGCCGAGAAAGCCTCGCAAAGCGTAGCATATGCGCTCATCTCTAGAAGAGAATTGGGAGGAAGATTATGGCGTTGAACTCCATAGTGGTCAATCACCTCGGAGAAGAACTCTGAGGGAGGAAAGGACAAACCTCAGTCCAGATGGGTGCCGAAGTGGACGCGTTCATTGGGGACGATTTCGCCGGAACCGCTCCGCTAGTTGCCGGCGGCAAGAAGCCCCTCCTTCTCCACATTTTTGAGGCCGTCGTCATCGAGGGTGCAGGGGATCTAGATTCCTCGGAAGCTCTCTTTCTCCGCAGCTGCTTCCGCCGCCGCTGCCGCCGCCGCCACCAGAGAGGAAGAAGAAGATGAAGCCATTTTTCTCTCCGGTGGAAAAGGTGACCTTAAAGTGGTGGCGCTAGGAGCTCCGTGGGAGGAGGACGAAAAGGATCTAGGCGCGCTGGAGGATTGGGAAGAAAGAAACGGCGAAGGACTGGTGGAGAGGAGAAGAAGGAATCTAAACCCCTTATATCCACCTACCTGCGCCAAGATTCGTGCAAACGCTACAATGTAAATTGCCACGCGTCGTGGAAAGAACTGGGAAGGGCCCGTGCGATGATTGCGTCGCCTCGATCTCCACGCACGCATTGAAACGGCGCCTCGGTTCCACGAACCGCGGACCCACCAACGGTCGTGCTGACAGAACGTCTGTCGGATGACATGACTTGACCATGCTTGTGTCAGGTGGCATTAGAGACCAAGTTCCGGCTTAGTTTAAAAGCGAGCTGGAAAATCCGAATAACTAATTGAAAGGTCCGACTTACTTTTAAGACCCGGATCGTATTTTTTGTTATAAAGTTTCAGGAACCCTTCAAGATTCTGCAAGCCGAAGATCAATCTGGACGATAATAAAATCCGACTTTGGATCTTGGAGGCCTCCGGGGGCTACTATTTGGGATATACTTTCCGAGTATCCTCACAGATCCTCACTGACCAGGGTGGCCCACTTCGGGTTAGAGCTTTGCTTCACGGGCGGCCCAGTTAGAGAGAGAAGACGGAGTCCAATCCGACTACGGAAAGGCCCAGAAGACTTACCGACTTAGGCCCATAATGTTACTTGTAGTTCAAGATGTACTCTGTAACCAACTCTTAGTCGTAGCCGGATTGATCTCTCCTGTAAACCCTAGGCCGGATATCTATATAAGCCATCCTAGGGAGAGCCTTTAGGGCAGACTAGACACACCTCAATAGTCTACAATCTCAACTCGCACAGGCGAAACCCTTGTAACCCATATTCTGGCTCTGCCGTATTACTGGATTGCTAGCATGAGTAGGGTCCGTCCAAAGCCGGCGGATTCGAACCTGGGTAAACTCGTGTGCTCATCGTCCCAGAACACCGTACATCTCACACCCCTCTCTCCCGCACGCCTCGAGGATCCCCTCATGGCGTACTTGTCCTCAAACCAACGACACGTATGACTATATATGGAACACATGCCTAGGATTATCTAGTACTTGGATGCTTTATCTTATTTATCTGCAATTGCCCTTTGTTCTGATTGCTATGTGAATTGTCTTGTCCATGCAACACCCGTCCATCCATCCCTATGCCTACCGCACTCGAATCCCACTGTTTACTGCTATTGTTACTACTGTCTTTACTTTAGTACTGCTGCTACTCTGTTGTTCCTACTACAAAACTGTTGCTACTGATAATCTGCTGTGAGCAAGCTTATTTCCAGGTGCAGCTAAATTGACAACTCAGTTGTTAAGGCTTATAAATATTCTTTGGCTCCCCTTGTGTCGAATCAATAAATTGGGTTTCACTTCCCTCAAAAATACTACGATACACCCCCTATACTTGTGGGTCATCAAGACTATTTTCTAGCGCCGTTGCCGGGGAGCATAGCTTTATTTATCAAGTTCACTTAGATTCTCTATTGTTCGCTGCTACCCATCGATCATGGGTAAGTCTCGTGATGGCAAGTTTCCTATTTTACCATCCACTACAAGAATAGGTACGGTTCTAAACACCTCTGCTGCTCTTGATTCACCATCTGTTATAAGTAAGCTCGTTACACCACCACATACACATGCTACACACACTACTACTACCGCTGAATCTAAAACTTCTGATGCTTATGATGCTGCTTCTACTATGCTTGATAAGAGTGGTTTCATTAGGTCCTTTCTAAGATGCTACGATTGCTAGAACTATAGCTGGAAATACTAAAACTCCTAATGAAGGCACTACCACACTTGTTAGTTCACCTGAGTCTAGTGAAAGTTATGATATTGAAGATGGTTATGTTGAGATGACCGATGAATTTAAAGAATGTAAAAACACCCATGATAGAGCGCCGCTAAGAGTCTCCTTGAGAGGCGTACTATTAGACCCAAATTGTCTCCTATTGCTAAGTTTGCTGCTTCTCCCATAAACATTACAAATAAAGATTATGATTTCTCTCTCGATCTATCTTACATAGCTATCGTTGAGAAAGAACCTTTTTGTGGGACTAAGAATGAAAGTGCGATAGCACATATGAATGAACTTTCTACCATGAGTGGCTTGTTTTCTGATGATATTAAGATGCGTAGTTACTTTGTTGCCAAGATCTTCCCCTTTTCACTGAAAGGAGAAGCTAAAACTTGGTTTAGTAATTTACCTCCTAGATCTATTGATAGCCCTGAGTGCTTGATTAGTACTTTCCTGCAGAAATATTTTCCTCCTAGTGCTAGACATGCTATTTTGCAGGAACTTTTTGATTTTAAACAGGGAGAAAAAGAGGTATTGCCCGAATCTTGGGCAAGGTTTTGTGCTTTGATTCATGCACAAGGTGGAAGTCCATTACCTAAGAATGAGCTTCTTGATATATTTTATAATGGACTAACCGAGGAATCTAGGACATACCTAGATAGTTGTGCTGATTGTGTTTTCAGGAATAGGACTCCCAAGGAAGCTGAGGAATTAATGGCTAAAATAAGCAAGAATTACGAAGATTGGACTCCTCTTGAAAAAGCTATACCTGAAGTAATTGTACCTGAACCTACTATACCAGTGTCTATTCCAACGTCAAAGAAGAGGGGAGTTATTGAATTGAATGATGAAGTGATGAAGGAAGCTAAGAAATGTCTTAAGGAGAAGGGAATTAAAGCTGCAGATGTCAAGAATTTACCTCCTATAGAATAATTATGTAAGCCTATTCCCTACTCACCCACTATTGAGGTACACTCTCTCCAACACTTTGATGAAGGTGATATACCTTACTCTAAACCTCCTGATCAATGCTTAGAAGAATTCGATATCTTTATTGTTAAGCAAGATAATTTTGATAAAAGGGTGCAAAATCATCTAATGGAAAACACTAGAGCTATTGTTGAGTTGAAAGATATTGTGGAAAAAACCTCTAATGATGTTAAAAAACCTCTAATGATGTTAAAATGATTGTTAAACACTTTCAAATGGTTCAAACTCAAATAGATCAACTCGTTAAAGTGCAAAAAGACTTGCTAGTTAATGCTACTAAAGAAAAACATGCTTATGCAATTAGAACTAGAAGTGGTGCTGCTACCCAGGATCCTCTATATCCTGAGGGGCATCCCAAAAGAATTGAGCAGGATTCTCAAGAAGCTAAAAATAGTGGCTCTACTCATAAGAAAAGGAAAAAGAAACATAAAACTGTTGTAGAACCCTCTGAACCTGCTATAGAGCCTAATAGTATATCTATCTCTGATGCTGAAACTGAAAGTGGTAATGAAGAAAATGAAGTTCCTAATGAAGAGAAAGTTGAGGAAGAACCTGAAAACCACACTAAGAATACTAAATACACCAAAAAAGATTTTGTTGCTAAGACCTATGCCTTTCCCTGATAAGAAACACAAGTCAAAGGAAGATGAACACTATAATAAGTTTTGCGAGTGGATGAAACCTCTATTCCTACAAATTCCTTTGATTGATGCTATTAAATTGCCTCCTTACTCAAAGTATATGAAGGATATTGTCTCGAATAAAAGGAAGATCCCTAATGAAGAAATTTCTACTTTACTTGCTAATTATTCCTTCAATGGTAAGGTTCCTAAGAAACTTGGAGACCTAGGGATTCCAACTATCCCTTGCTCTATTAAGAACGGTTATGTTAGAACTGCTTTGTGCGATTTAGGAGCTGGAGTTAGTGTTATGCCTTTCTCTCTCTATAAGAGGCTTCAACTTGAAAAATTAATACCAACTGATATATCTTTGCAAATGGCTGATAAATCTACCACTATTCCTGTTGGTATATGTGAGGATGTACCTGTTCAAGTGGCCCATAATTGCTTGGTATTGACTGATTTTGTTGTGCTTGAAATGCCTGAAGATGATAATATGTTTATTATTCTTGGGAGACCTTTTCTTAACACTGCAGGAGCTGTTATCAATTGTAATCAAGGAAAGGTGACTTTCAATGTGAATGACAAGGAACATACTGTCTATTTCCCCAAGAAGATTGAAAGGACTTATGGTTTGAATTCAATTGAGCATGTTGAGGGCATTCAAGTTGGATAAATATATTGTCCCATACCAAGAGAAAAATTTGGAACTATTATGATTGGGACCATTGCTATCAAGGTTGAGGTAACATAATCATTAGTAGAATACAAAGTTTTGTCTCATATGGAATTGTTTTGGTAGCAAGACCTGATCAACCTTGTTAACAAAAGGATTTCATTGAACAAAACAATGTTTTCACCATGATTATCTCCGCTTACTTCTATTCTATCCATTTTAGTTTTTGCTTATGCCTAACTTAAAGGCGTTAAAGAAAAGTACTTATTGGGAGATAACCCAAAAGTTTTAGATGAGTATTGGAAGTTATTACTTCAGTAATAACTGCTCCTTATCCATTTTTGCTTTTTGTACCAAGAGTAACCTCTAATGAGAGAGAAGTAATGATTGGGAAAGTTGCTGTCACGAAACAGATTTCTGTGCTTCACCGTAAAAATTCGTGTAAAATCTCTGAACGTCTTTCTGAGACGAGAATTTTTGTGCTTCTGAACCAGGTTGTTATCTAACTTTAATTAGTTCAACACTTTGTGATTTGAGAAACAGAAGGTCTTCGAAAAAATTCGTATTTACCTGCTGGTCTGTTTTGACAGATATCTGCCATTTTCTGCATTTGCTTCTTGTTGGTTCCTTTTTGAGTTCTTTTGGGGAACTGAGCTTTTTGAGGGAAGTGCTACAGTATTTAGTGTTCTAATGGAAGTTTATTTGGTGTTAGAACTGAACCTTAATACCTATTATCTTGAGTGCACTAATGTTGCTAATAAAGATTGTGTGAAGTTTTGTATGAAGGAAAATTTCAGGTGTATGGAAGGAATGAGTAATGAGATGAAGGATGGACTAAATCTCAAGCTTGGGGATGCCACGCGTGTCACCCAAAGAAATATCCAAGAAGTACAAGCGTAAAATCTTGGGGATGCCCAAGGCATCCCCCTCTTCATCAATAAAAATCCAAGGTTTCTTCCAAACGCTTCATTTTTATTGTTTCATGCATAGTTGTGTTGTTCTTGGAGCGTCTTCTTTTTCTTTTTTGTTTTGGTTTTTGTTTTCTTTGTTTGCTTAGTTTTCTTAATAAATTGGTTGGATCCCCTCTTTCGTACATTGGTGTTCAAATAGTTTGGTTTGGTTTGGAAAAGAGTAGGAAAGCTCATGCTTAAGTGGTAAAGAGTGCTTGTTTTTGATTGTGGCCTATGCTTTGTCATGCCATGCTTGATATTGTTTTGGCTTTATGCTTAGTATTCTTTGCTGTAGCATGACTTGTTGTAAACAATTGAGATTGCTTAATGTGCCTTGGATGAATCATGCGTTGTTTTAGCATATTAAAGCATAGTATAGTGGTATTCTCCTTTGATGCTTTATTTGGGTTGACTTGGCACATGCTCACACCATGTTATGACTATCCCAAGTCACCATAAGCCTTTATGATCCTTTAGTTTTCAACTTGTAGTATCACTTTATGCTTTGATCAATGATGTTTTGTTGCTCTACATGATTATGGCCATTATTGCTCTCTCGTTTGTCGCTCCCTTACTATTGCTAGCCTTCACTTTCACTGAGTATGTTTTGCTCATGTTTCCAACTCCCTAAAACCAAATATTGCCAAAGTGTCCACCATACCTACCTATTAGCATCATTTGCTACTTCCGTGCATATTCAATATGCCTTGTTTTCTTCCGAATAAAATGTTTGCTTGTTATGAGAAAGTTAGTTAGTAAAGCTCTCATGAACTTGATGGGACACTTTATTTTCTTGCATTTAATAAACCTGAACCATTGCGTCCTTCTTTGTTGCGTATATGCTTGCGCTTTATAAGTTGAAGTTAGCAGAACCATGTATCATGGGGAACGCTTTCAACATTGCATTGGTACTTAGTACCTCGTTGATATCATGTTCTTTTGCTTATGGATCCCGGTGGTGTGAAATAAAAGTGGAACTTGTAAGATCATGGAGTTTGTATGTATGTTAGAGAAACGCCTGGGCCGCTAGCCTAAGCCATGCCTAATCATGGTAGAAACTTGCAGCATAACCATAATGAGCATTCTATGAAGCATCCTCAATAAAAATCTATGCACATAGTAAATAAAAAGATCACTGAGATGCTCATTGTCTACTTGCCTTGTTATTTTGATTATGGGACAGCTCCCGTGTCATGTGCAAGGGGTACCCCGTTGGCGGTTCTCTATGATACGTATATACTTACAATGACAAGAGCTTACTCGTGACTGAATTTGAGTAGTATGAGGATCGGTCTTCGTAAGTAAGGGGCATGAGACTTTGATTTATAACTTGTCAAGCATATCCTTTTAGTTGTGTCACTTTAACCTTAACCATTTAAAGATGCTTATGATAGGGGCAATGAGAGCTCAAAGCTAATGAGTACCATACTTTCAGCATTTGGAAGCCTTTCAAACTTTTCAAAACCTGTTCACTTCCTTGTTGAGTCTCCACACATTCTATGAGCACTTTCTTGAGAGCATAGTGTCCATTCTTAGTTCTATGTGCATTGTCCCAAGACTTGTTGATTGATGCATACCTTGATATTGCTTGTTTTAAACTATTTGTATCTAGTCACTCTTGTAAACTTTGAAGGTGTCCTATGCATTTATGTTTGCTACTCTATGAGGGACAAGCTGAATGCTACTATGCTATGTTTTCTTTATGTGAAACAAACAAACGTCTTGCAAAGCATTGTTATTCATGAATCTTTTGTTTGTGCCTTTTCATGTTGCATCATAGTTTCTTTGTCTTATTGCTAGAACTTTGTCTTTCATGTTATGATCGAAGTACTATGATCCCAGCTATGAATGTTTTACAAAAAACTTTGATCAAGTTTATGATGGTACATGTCACCTCAAAAATTATTCTTTCTTTTTATCACTTACCTACTCGAGGACGAGCAGGAGTTAACGCGGCCAGGTGGTGTGGCCGCCCCTTGGCCCCTCTCCGTCTCGTACTCTGGCTCCGTGTCCCCTCGGTGAAAAACTGACTTTGGCTTTTGTTCCATCCAATTCCGAGAATATTCATTTTCTGGCTTTCATGGAACCAAAAACAGCAGAAAACAGGGAGCTGTCACTGTGGCATCTTGTTAATAGGTTAGTCCAAGAAAGTGTATAGAAAGTACTCCAAAGTGTGGACAAAACATAAGAAAGTATATAAAACCAAGCATGGAACATCAAAAATTATGGATACGTTAGCAATTTTGTAAATAGCTCAAACTTCAAAAGAATGACTTGCTGAATGAAGAGCGCCTCTAACTCATCGATTATCATATATGATTCGATGAGTTGAAAACGAGTTCGCAATCAGGTTCCATGGTGAAGCGCATGGTGCATTGGACACAAATGAACATGTCACGGCGAGCGCGGAATTCATCATCGTCTTCCTCACTTGCATTATCATTGGAACCATCTCCTAGTGGTTCTTGTATTGTGTAGAGTATGTCATTAATGTTAAGGATGTCCCTTAAGAGTTGACACCAGTCTATGAAGTTGGACCTGTCTAGTTTAAGCATCTCATCATGCAATAAATATCCATGGTCAAAGAATGCCATGATCTACAAGGATATTTGCAAGGACATTAAGACAAAGTTTATAATACTAGTTCAAGTTTTATAATAAAATTATTACATGAGCTCCCACTAAAACTATCATCCCTAAGACAACTTTAGTGATTACATGACCCAAATTAACTGCACCACCCCTGATCATCACCGCTGGTGATATAGCTGCAAAGGTGGACAATGCAGTGTCGATCATATAATTCATGTGACTCATGCTTGATCTTTCCAAGATGGAGTTTTCTTCCATTTGGTAGAAGTAAAATCTTCCATTTACTTATATCCCATGCGCCTAACCTGAGTTAGGAACATGCACTTCAATCCATTGAGAATATCAATTGTGTCGATTTCATGGAAGTGCACCCTCGAGCCCGATTCCATGGCATGGATAATGGTGTACTTGACGGTCACAAAGGTGTCACGGCGGGCATGAAGAGTGGCATCTTCACCACCGTAGGAGTCATCAGGGAAGTCTTCTAGTGGTTCACGTAGGACAAAGAGAAGATGATTTTCTATGAAGAAAACCTGGTGTTGGTACCAGTCGATGAAATTCGACCCATCTAGCTTAAGTTTCTCCTCGTTCATGAATGGACCAAAGATGTCTTGAACTCGGGGAATGGCCATGATCTATAAGACATTTGCAAAAACTTAGACTAAGTTCATAATACGAGTTCAAATTTGTAATCATATTAACAGACGATCTCCCACTAAAATTATCATTCCTAAGACGATTTAGTGATTACACAATCCCTTTACATAGTATCATCCCCGATCGTCACGACCTTTGATACAACTGCCAGGGTGGACTAAAACCCATCAATCACATTACTCATGTGACTCGTGCTTGATCTTTCGATCTACTTGTGTTCTGATGCCATGCCCGTACATATTACGCTTGCCAACTCAATATTAGTGTATTCATAGTGCATACATGGCTTGCACCCATCGTATGGAAAGGTCGATATGTCTAGCACCCGATCGTCATGACCTGCTTCATAACGATAGACTTTCTTGGTGGTGCACACTAATAGGAGAACACTACGGTTGGTATTAATTAGGGATCATCTTATTTAATGCTACCGTTGTGTATCTAATACTAGCAAACAAACAAGATGCACATAAAAATTAACATCACATGTAATCTATATGTGATATGACATGGTTGTCTTCGTGCTCCTTGATCTCCATGAGGTGCTCCAGCATGATCTCCATCTTCAGTGCGGCACTAAGTCCATGATGCCACCAGTCTTTTCGTTCATCATAATGATGACTACTGATATACAACTTAGTAACAGGAATGTAAACTACTTTACCTTGATCACGACTATAACCATATCACATCACAAGCCTTCCCTGCAACATAAAGTCAGACACCTCTACTTTATTTATTGCAAATTTTACATGTTTGTTAGGCTTTCACAAAAGAATCATATCTACCTACGAACTTCCAACCCCAATATGGACCCAATAGTTGTCTATACTACACCCCTTTCGGGGCACTCCATTTTAGATTCCATATCAACTACTATGAGAGAGACACCCGCTAGCCACTTATACTGTACAAGCCGTATGTCGAGAGTGGAGCCAGTCTCGCGTAGAATTATGCGTAAGGTCAGTCCGGGCTGCTTCATTAAATAGTATCGCGATATAAACAAATACACGTGGAAGGGTAACAATTAGAGGATCAATGGCCATATTCAGCATGTGTTTTATCCGTATTACCGTACTACACATAGATTAACTCTAATACCACTGAAGAGGTCCCGTGGTAGAAAACAAAAAATTTCCTATGACAGAACACACCTAGCCAGGATCTATCTAGGAGTAATGCAGTAACGGAGAGAGACATTGGTCACATACCCTTTGTAACGCCCCAGAATCGGGTCTATGCAGATCTCAGGATTTTCCGCCAAAATCCGCATAGAAACGATTCAAAGGCGCCCACCAGACACTTTTGTGTGGGTGGGGTTTCTTACAAGTAATTACAACACAATAGTTTACAACAGAATCCACAAAGACTTATATATACAACAACGACTCAACGAGTCAAGAATACAAATTATACATTTCAAAGATACAAATCTTGAGAAAGCAAAATATTGTCCGAGTACGGACAAGATCCAAATTGGACTAAGAGTCTTGAAGAATAACCAAGCGGTGTCCATAACCCTGCCCAGGCCAAGCCGGAAGGGTAACCCTACTAACATCGTCAATCACATACCTGTCAAAGCCAAAGGTGTGCCGACAAAGGGCAAAGGAAAAAGAGAGCGGTCAGTACTGAGGCCAGTACACAATGAGGCTAGAATTCAGTGGTCCTCGCCTACATAGGTATGGTGGGCTCAGCGGCAGCAAAGCTTGCACTATCTAACTTATAGAGACACACTACAACTTCGGCTATTAGAGAGAGATAAGAGAGCGATATACGATAGGTATAATATAACACCAAACATAACCCATCCGAAGATTTCCCCTCGAAGACCAGTCGAGAAGTCCTCTTGCAAAACACACACGGTGGTAATTTTAGTTAAGGAGGTGTTTAGTTGATAAGGCTAATTACTAGTCATATTATTGGGGCAAAGCATTCGTGGTGTTGTCTATGATCATGACACCGTACTCCTGAGGCGTCCATAACCATGGACACACGACTTCTCGAAAAGATTTACCCTGCAGGGGTGCACTATTGTACCCAAACGCATGTTCAACCCTTCAGGCAACATAATACGCATGCCTTCCGAATCTCACAACAAGAACTATCCCATAACTACGCGCGTATCCAGAGGTATCACCTACTCTATTGACCCAACCAGGAGGCACGGTGATTCTCAAGGGAGGTACAACGTTTGCGACCACGGTCGAGAAGGATCGGAGCTCCACTATGGAAGATGACCTCTCGGCCGAACCGCGTTTATGTATGTAATGCAGCTGCTGTCCACCAAATATCAAGTTCGAAGACATATTCAACTCACCCAGGTCATATCATGCGTATGCACCAAATGGAAAACCAATGTGTGACCCTCTGAATAAACGAATAGCGCCGGTAGTTGAGGGGGGATCCCAGGGGCCCCCATGTTTGGTTAGCACAATCAACTCAGAACTAGTATCGTAGAACAAACGGGTCCTAGGTCGGCTCAAGCAGTTCCCAAAGGTGGTCCCTGCCGGGGCCTGATCATTAGGTGAAACCATATCCACAACCAACATCACCAATTTAATTATCTTAGTATCAACCATATCCGGTTATCACGGTGCACCTGTATGAGAGCGGTACTAAGCATGCCTACGACTCACAAGGGCAAAACTAGCTACTCAAACAAGGCAGTAGGATACCAAGGCTATATAGTAGAGCAGGTAATTAAAGGAAACAGTACTAGAGCATCGATAATAAGGATAGCAATAGATCAAAGGAAGGAAGTAAAGACTATAAACACAAAATAGGTGGAAGGGGGGGGGGGAGAATGCTCGCCTGAGAAGATCATCCGAAGGCTCGTTGTATCTCACACCAACTCATCGTCCTATCCGATGAAGAAGCAAAGCACTAGAAGAGGCAATGATGCAATATTTAATACTATGGTAGAAGATTCGGCATGTTCATGATATGATGCATGGCATGGCAATATGCGGCCTATCTCAACAGTATTAAGCGGGATCAGGATCACGATGATTAATAGTATGGTTCAAGTTGTTTAGCTACCCCACATATAAAATGTTGAATTAATAGGGAAAAGCATGGCATTGATTCTCTACACAAATTTAAATAGAGGCAATATAAGACTAAAATAGCCCTCATATAGTCTCCATATTAATTATTAGGTAAGTCGACAAGATACCCCCCCAACAAATGAATATGTACACGAGTATGATCAATTTATATGCAACAAATATATGCCATTTATAAAATAGGGTCTGGGATAGGTAGGGGTCGTACTTCTCGGATCGAAGATCTTGGTGTTCACCGGGGGGAGGGGGGGTTCGACGGGGTTCAGTCTTTGGACTCCAGGATCGGTCTTCGGATCCATGTCGCCACACACAGGAGTCTTGACGTCTTCGGGTTCCATGAAGCCGGATCCGTGGAGTAGAACTTGGGTTTCGGCTTCGGTTGTTGATGGTGAACTTGGAACGACACCGATGGTCTTTGATTGGCATCACGGTGATTCTCATCGGTACCCTAGACAGATACTTGCCCGACATATAGGTCTTGTCTAGCTCGGAGGCCTCGGGCAACATCACCAGCTAGCAGAACCGGAACGGAGTAGTATCGCAACTAAACAACAGCACCGGGAGCTGATCAGAGAGCAACACGAGTAGCAAAACAAAGAGGCAGACATATGTCTTGAAACAGAAGGCACACACGACCTATAGAGCACCCAGCGGAGGCACTGGGTAGAGGCGGCACTGGTGCATGCGCAACGGAGCAGGGAGCTAGGCGACGATGTCCTGGACCGGCAGGAGCAGTTCAGGGCCGGGGCAAGGAGGAGGCTGCGGACGGCGCACGACAGCGGGTGCTCTGTGGGGTGGATGATGAGGAGGCGTGGCGCTTTGGCAACAAGGAGAGGCGCGGCCGGCTCGAGCGGGAGGGCAAGGTCGGACCGGAGGGGCTCCGCTGGCAGAGAGGGCGACGTGGCGGCACCAGAAGGGAGACGGCGGAGGAGAGGCGGCAGTCCTCGGTGCGGCGCGACCAGGGTGAGGACGAGCGCCTGCAGCGGCGCGCTGGCCGGGTTGCAGAGGGCGAGCGTGGCGCGCGGCGGCCGAGGCGACGAGCGCGGCTCGAGGCTACAGGGCAGAGGCGGGCCGGACCTCGTGACGTGGAGACGAGGCTTCGCGCGGCGACCGGAGATGGCGGCCTCGCTGGCGGCGGCGTGCAAGCCAGAGGGAGGACGGCGACACGGGATCGAGAAGGGCAGAGGAGAGAGGCGAGCGGGGACTTGATATCGCGCGGGGGTTGGTGACGAGCGATGTGTGGGGAGCGTGCGAGGTGGGGCCGGGTCGTCAGGTTCGCTTGGCGTGCTGTGAGTGCGGCGGCGGCTGGGTATGCCGCTGGGTAGCTAGGGTTCGGTCATGGGGTTGTAGGCTGCTGGCTTGCTGGGCTTTTGGCCTAGCAGGCCGGCGGTCTCCCCTAGAAAAAAATTTATTTATTTATTTTATTTGTTTTATTTTCAGAGAGACTTTTGGTAAATAGTTTTTAGACAAATAAAAGATCTAGAAAAGACCGTGGTTTTGATTTGAAATTAAAAAAGGGGACTAATTAGAAAACAAAATAGGCTTTTGGTGAAAATATTTTTAGGCAAAAATATGCATGATGTCATGATGATGCCTAGAAATAAAAAAATAACAGGCAATTTTAATTGGGGAATATTTTCCCGGGCATTACAACTCGACACCACTAACAAAGGATCTTGTCCTGAGATCCAAGCAAAGACACCGGGGGAAGAGGGTTTGATGATTGGTTCTTCTTGCATCGGGTTGATGGTCGCGACACCACAAACAAGAATTCTTGCTCCATCTTCAAATTATCGACACCACCAACAAAAGGGTTGTTGCTCACATTCTTCGAGAGAACACTCCGGAGACACAAATGCGGAAGTAAAAGTCTCAAAGGTAAGACCACCTTTAACTTCCATAGAAGGAGTTAAGTCACACATCTGCCTAGTTCAACATACAATAGAGAATAGAAAGAGTAGTCGGATGGGGGCCAATCCATCACGCACCTAAACTATTACTCCGTACATGGATAGGGAAACAGGCAACCGAACTCTCGGGGTTTAAGCCTAAAGATCTTACAAAGAGTATTCACAAGGATTCGGAAAGATGATGAGGTTGTCATCTCGGAAGTTGCAAAACACCAGAAACATAAGGAAGGGAATCTTGAACAAAGGAGAGGTCCATAGATAGAATGAAGTCAGACATAGAAACACCATTGCAAAAGGATGGAAGCGGAACCCTAAAGGTACGACAGAAACTCAACCACGAGAAATCCTGGACTTGAGGAAGGTAAGAGATCAGATTAAAACATGCAAAGATGAGAGGAGAAAGAATGGAGGTAAGGAGTAAAATCAGAGCTAATCAGATCTATCCAATGCATTTGTAGTAAAATAGTTTTGACACTAGATATCGGCCATTGGCATGGTTAACCTACATGCTGGACCAGTGGAGTATCGTAAACCTTTGCTCTGATACCACTTGTAACGCCCCAGAATCGGGTCTATGCGGATCTCAGCATTTTCGGCCAAAATCCGCATAGAAACGATTCAAAGGCGCCCACCAGACACTTTCGTGTGGGTGGGGTTTCTTACAAGTAGTTACATCACAATAGTTTACAACAGAATCCACAAAGACTTATATATACAACAATGACTCAACGAGTCAAGAATACAAATTATACATTTCAAAGATACAAATCTTGAGAAAGCAAAATAATGTATGAGTACGGACAAGATCCAAATTGGACTAAGAGTCCTGAAGAATAACCAAGCGGTGTCCATAACCCTGCCCAGGCCAAGCCTGAAGGGTAACCCTGCTAACGTCGTTAATCACATACCTGTCAAAGCCAAAGGTGTGCCGACAAAGGGCAAAGGAAAAAAGAGAGCGGTTAGTACTGAGGCTAGTACATGGCGAGGCTAGAATTCGGCGGTCCTCGCCTACATAGGTATGGTGGGCTCAGCGCAGCAAAGCTTGCACTATCTAACTTATAGAGACACACTACAACTTCGGCTATTAGAGAGAGATAAGAGAGCGATATATGATAGGTATAATATAACACCAAACATAACCCATCCGAAGATTTCCCCCTCGAAGACCAGTTGAGAAGTCCTCTTGCAGAACACACATGGTGGCAATTTTAGTTAAGCAGGTGTTTAGTTGATAAGGATAATTACTAGTCATATTATTAGGGGCAAAGCATTAGTGGTGTTGTCTATGATCATGACACCGTACTCTTGAGGCGTCCATAACCATGGACACATGGCTTCTTGAAAAGATTTACCCTGCAGGAGTGCACTACTGTACCTAAACGCATGTTTAATCGTTCATGCAACATAATACGCGTGCCTTCCGAATCTCACAACAAGAACTGTCCCATAACTATGCGCATATCCAGAGGTATCACCTACTATATTGACCCAACCAGGAGGCACGACGATTCTCAAGGGAGGTATAGCATTTGCGACCACGGTCGAGAATGATCGGAGCTCCACTATGGAAGATGACCTCTCGGCCGAACCGCGTTTATGTATGCAATGCAACTGCTGTCCACCAAATATCAAGTCCGAAGACATATTCAACTCACCCATGTCTGAGGACATCATGCATATGCACCAAATGGAAAACCAATTTGTGACCCTCTGGATAAATGAATAGCGCCGGTAGTTGAGGGAGGGATCCTAGGGCCCCCCATGTTTGGTTAGCGCGATCAACTCAGAACTAGTATCATAGAATGAACGGGTCCTAGGTAGGCTCAAGTAGTTTCCAAAGGTGGTCCTTGCCGGGGCCTTATCATTAGGTGAAACCATATCCACAACCAACATCACCAATTTAATTATCTTAGTATCAACCATATCTGGTTATAATAGTGCACCTGTATGAGAGTGGTACTAAGCATGCCTACGACTCGCAAGGGCAAAACTAGCTACTCAAACAAGGCACTAGGATACCAAGGCTATATAGTAGAGCAGGTAATTAAAGGAAACGGTACTAGAGCATCGATACTAAGGATAGCAATAGATCAAAGACATGAAGTAAAGACTATAAACACAAAATAGGTGGAAGGAGGGAAGAATGCTCGCCTGAGAAGATCTTCTGAAGGCTTGTCGTATCTCACACCAACTCATCGTCCTATCCGATGAAGAAGCAAAGCACTAGAAGAGGCAAAGATGCAATATTTAATACTACGGTAGAAGATTCGGCATGTTCATGATATGATTCATGGCATGGAAATATGTGGCCTATCTTAACAGTATTAAGCGGGATCGGGATCCTATGGTTCAAGTTGTTTAGCTACCCCACATATTAAATGTTGAATTAACAAGGCAAAGCATGGCATCGATTCGCTACACAAATTTAAATAGAGGCAATATAAGACTAGAATATCCCTCATATAGTCTCCATATTAATTATTAGGTAAGTCGACAAGATACCCCCCCAAGCAAATGAATATGTATGCGAGTATGATCAATTTATATGCAACAAATATATGCCATTTATAAAATAGGGGCCAGGATAGGTAGGGGTCGCACTTCTAGGATCAAAGATCTTGGTGTTCACCGCGGGGGGGGGAGGGGTTCGACGGGGTTCGATCTTTGTACTCCGGGATCAGTCTTTGGATCTATGTCGCTACACATGGGAGTTGTCAACACCTGGATTTTTAATCCCAGATGCCCGTTATGCCATACCTCACAATCCCAGGATTGCCATTTTTGCGAGACATAACAAATTGGATATCACAGTACATCATCCATTACAAACCATACATAAGGTCTTACACAAATAAGGATCTCATGATCCAGTCTTAATACAACAAATAGTGGAAATAAAAGATAAGCATAGCGGTGGGGTCCATCTTCAGGTGCACAGGCAATGCTAACGAAGGTAGTTAGTCCTAGTTATCATAGCCGTCCTGCTGGCCATCATCTTGATAATATCCTTAATAGTCTGGCCATGATAATAGCCAGTGACAAAATCCATGAGTACTCTTTAAGTACTCGCAAACTACCACTAACAAGTAGGATAGTTCTAAAGTTAAAGTGCTAACTCTATGTTTAACTATAAAGTGAAGTTTGAAACCTAAGCTGAGTCCAGAAGCAAAGAAAGATAAAGTAAAGTTCTAGAATCACTTAAGTTGGGAAGATAATGTCATAAACACAACCCTGTTATGATCAAGTCAAAATTCATCCTTCATTTCAAGTTATTTAGAAAACATCTGACAACAAAACAGTATGGCGATTCCAACTGTCCATAACCGTGGACGCGGCTATTTGAATAGTTTGACACTCTGCAGAGGTGGTACACTTTCACCACAAGATTCGATACATCTGTTAGGGATAACCCTGAATCATCATACTTAGTATGCAGATAATCAAACACACTAGTACAAAACCAGCCATTGGAGCCAGTTCTGGTACATGGGCCACAGCCGGTTATCCCATCCGCCTCTAGCCATGTGTCTCTAGAGATATCCACCCCCTCAGCCGGTTTCAGGAAACGGCTCTAAAAACAGCCCGCAACCGGTTGTTAAAAACAACCGGCTCTCCATCGTAGCTGGGCTACAAAAACAACCATCTCTCCATCGGAGACGGGTGAGAATATCACGAGTCTTTAATACGTTTGCATCAAAGACGGTTAATAATAACACGGGTCTCTAATATATTTTGCATCGGAGATGGTTGGAAATAATACCAGCCTCTAATATTTTTTGCATCGGAGACAGTTAAAAATAGAACCAGCCTCTAATATTTTTTCCATCCGAGATGGTGAAAAGTAACACCAGCCTCTAATATTTTTTCCATCCGAGACGGTGAAAAATAACACCAGCCTCTAATATTTTTTCCATCCGAGACGATGAAAAATAACACAAGCCTCTAATATGTTTTTCATCGGTGACGGTTGAAAAGAATGACATCCTCTAAAATATTTTTCATCGGAGACGGGTAGAATTTAAAGTCAGATCGTTTGTCCGGATGGTCCGGAATTATTCAGAGCCACCATTTTTACCCAGTAGCCCCTCAACACTATATATATGGCTATATGTAGGTCAATCAGGTTTCTTCATCGCACAAGATGCTCCAGTCAAATCACAGATTATTGCACCAAACCAAGTGGCATTAATACTGCACCAAACCAAGTGGCATTAATACTGCACCAAACCAAGTGGCATTAATACTGCACCAAACAAGTGACCAATTTCATGTTCATCACACACAAGATGCACAAATTCCATGGCAAAGTGTTAAAGATCGACCGACACATGAATACACAGTTTGATGACTTGACAGTTTTCTCTCTCACAGTTCACATGTACTAGTTTCCGTCATGGTGGAACTCTCCGTTTTCTTGGAGCACGTGCTGAACCAAAAATCCAGCAAGCTCCATGCGGATCATTGCTAGCTTTGTCTGAGGTAGTTCGTTCATGTCGATCCTCGAATGCTAGGAAAATGAAATCATGATCAAAACAGGTAAACGATTAAGAACAATATGTCAACATAAGAAAAGGATGTTTGAATACCTCGCATTCCGACTTAGGTGTCAAATCTCTACTCATCATGATGTTCATATGGTTGTGAACATAGAAGCCACAAAACGCAGTCGCCGGAGGCTGCTGGTGGCACTGAGACATACATAGGGCATAGAAATAACCAATCAACAAGATATGAATTCAATATGCATGGATATGTATGTACAAGTGGTAGCTAGGTAGAGGAAACTAACCGGAACATCCAGGTGATGAGTTAGGGATCTGTAGGCCGGTGCATGAACTCCTCGGTTGTGAATTACTTGAAGACATCTAAGAATGGCAAAGAAACAATTATACAATCTTTTGTATTACAAGGCAGACAGAAATATATGAACAAATTTTATTTTATTTTTCTCTCTTGTAGATATTTTGTAGATGGGCTATGCATCAAAATAAACTTTGTGCTATTTTATTTTACTGTTTTCAGATATGGCAGGAATAGAAAATCATAAAACCGAGAGATTAGCAGATGGATGTTTTGAATTTGTCAAACACAAAAAACCCTCACTGCCAAGTTCAAAATGTCAAATACAACTTCCAAAATCTCTAACATCAATTTTTGAAAAGGTGATCAATATTTTATGGGAAAATCACAAATTCCTAACAGGGCTGGCCTACATGTTTCACAGAATGACAAGACAACAATATTACCATTGGTAGAGGATTATATATACCTGTCCACAAGCTTGGTTACAACATCGCAGTTCCTTTCATTCCTCCCAAGATAAGAATCAACATAATTGATATTTCCATCCAGCAGTGAGATAGTGATAAGAATCTAGTGATCCCTAAAAGAACAAGAACACAAGTCAAATTGCACAACATCAATTTCCCTGGAAATATCATCCATTCAACAGTAACATTATCACTGTCAGTGCTATATTTTGCCAAACATTAGGAAATCTTTTCAGAAGATCAAAATTGTAAAGATATATAATAATTTAATGCAACAAAATTCAAAAATGTGCTTGGGCCACTGGATGAAGATAGCTTACTTTGAATTAAAAGACCAAAATACTGACTCCTTATGATCCTAGAAGCTCTTCTCTAACATATGGATGATGTAATCCTCGACAAACCTTTCGCAAGAATTCATACTTTGTTCAGAAGCTAGGTAGGGGTCGACGAAGACTATTTTTTTACCTGTTGCTCTGGCTTTCTGATAGTAGTACCTATACACATGTAAAGACAGAACATGAATGAAGTGTAAATTAAGATCTAGAGTTATTGATGCATTAATTGATAAATAATAATAAAATACTCACAATGCACTGCATTTCACTATGCTGGCGTCAAAGGATTTCAAATTGAACAAGAGAAACAAGTCCTCCCAAGTGACTTGGAACACGCACAAACCGTCGTTCAGAAAGTGTTCAGGTTTGCACCTAACCATGAATCCCGAGACTTGGTCATTCTCTGACTACTTGAAATTATTCAAGTAGTAATTCTGCAATGATGCACAAGCCCATCCATACTCTGAGGTAACACTCGTCGAATTGTGTATTAGCTTTTCCCCGGGCTTGTACGTCGGGTGTATATCAGCCTCCGACAGATCACTGACCTTATATATATAATCTGCCAGCGCCTTGCCAGTCAATTTGGAAGCGTCAACCGGCGTGATCTTTTGCGCTGCCCCCTTTTTACCCTTGGGTTTCGTTGCAGGCTTGGGTTTTGCAGCAAGTGGCGGAAGTATCTGTGCTTGTGAGGAGCGTGTCGTCCTAGCTGGGATTGCCAGCTGGGCAGCTTTAGGGGTTGTCGAGGAAACACAAGCAGGGGTAGGAGCTTTGGCTGCTTCTACAACAGCTGGTGGCTTGGGCACACTAGTAGAGGGGGTAGGAGCATTCTTGGGGGCTGGTGGCTGTGTCTCTATAGCTTTCTTTGGGGCAAGGGGAACCTTGTCAACAAGGACTCCTGTAGTCCTGCCGGGATGGCGCATGGGGGGGGGGGGGGGGGTTCTGTAAGGGGGGGGTAGGTGCTTTATCTTGTACAGGAGTTGGCGGTGTCGACGTCTCTGGCATGTTCGGTGAGGGGAGGGGCTCTTCCATAGTGTTATAAGTTGCTGGTGTTGGGAAGAAGTCAACTTGGACTCTAGTCTTGGCAGCAACACTCGTTGGGGTACTTGTCTGTTCAGCATCAACTTGAATATTTGGTGCTTCCTTGATCTTGGGAGTACATGTTGCTGGTGAGAGGTCAGTCAAGACCGGCTTTGGCTTTGGCTGGCCGCCGACTAGAAGGATATCTGCCTTGGGCCACTGGGTGAAGCTCCCCTTGGCCTCAGATGGAGTAACCATCTCTTTGCTAGGGATCGACAGCTCGATCTCACCGAACCCCGCAACGACATCATCGACGTTGACCCTAGCAAAACCGTTGGCAAGTTGGTTGTTGTGTATCTTCTGCCCTTCCTTTGGGGGATGCACTTGGCCCCAAGCAGCCGTCTCGAATACATCGGAGCCGACTTTCCTTGCTCTAAGCTGGCAGACGGTGGCCACCTACATATAAGAAATTCATGTCAACTATGATTTCATATATTTGAAAATGCATAATCTATACTTCAGATGATCAATGGGTTTAATTACCGTTATGCGATCACAAGGATAGCTCCTCGCCGTATCAGCAGTACCGGCTACAGTGGAAGCACAGCTACTCCGACGTAGGTCAGCAATGGGAAGAACATCCTCTGTCAACGTCAACGGTGGCGGTACCTTTCCTGTTAACTCTGCTATTATTTCTGCCTTAAGCCTTTTCTTCATGTTTTCTTCAAAAAGGGCCTGCTTAGCTCTTTTGCACGCACGCTTGTCTTCCAGAGACCAGTTGCGGCCTATTTTCCATGGGGCTATGGAACCTACCCCCCTCGTGCGACCAGGGTGCTCTTTGTTTCCCAACCCCTCTATGAGGACATCTCCATGGAACTCACCTTTTTGCTTCTTCTCATCAGCTTCCTTCTACATAAATATAAAAAACAATTAACTGAAGTGAAAATGCTGTTATGAAATCAATATATAAAAAAACAATTCATCATGCTGAAGACTTACCAATTTGTTGTAGACTGAAATGTCCTCAGTCCTAACCAAAGCAGGCACATGGCCCGTACTACCGTCAGATTTACTTCTAGCTCTAACAAATCTTCTTGCCCTCGCATCTTTAATTTCTGAAAATGGTGACGGGCGTCCGGCCGCCACTGCTTCCGCATCCTGCTTCTCCCATATGTCGGACATGTCGGCATACCCAGCAGTCCCCATTTTGTGGGGGTTGCTGTTTGTCAAGGCAAGGGCTCTAGCTGCATCACTTCTGGTTATTAACTCATCAGAGGACTTCAACTTTTTGAACTCATCCCAAACCTCTTTGGTAATCTGCGGCCACACTTCAAAGGACGTTAGATTTTGAAACACGTACTCATTCACGAGCTTGGACTTCCATGTCTTCCAGGCTTTGTTAGCGGTCATTAAAGCTGCCCGCTCAACACGCTTCCTGTCATCATCATCTCTGATGATGAAGTTCTTGAGGATCTCCCTCTTCATGAAAGCACGGTCATCCTTGGATACTTTCTTCCAGCTGGGAAGGTTGATGCGCACTCGTTCTCATGCTACGATCCCGCAAACAGTTTTGAACTTCTTTCTTGCGGCATCTGGCTTCAACGGACCTCCGTTGTCAGGATCAATTTCAGTCACGACATACCTAGATTCTGGCCTTGTAGATTTCCCGCGACCATCACCTGCGCGTTTTGCTTTTCTTGACCTGGTTCGCTTGGATATCGGCTGCGAGGTAGAACCACTCCTATACAAATCAAAAACATGTATATGAGATAGCAGCAAACAATATACACATATAGTCACTATATATAAATCAATAACAAAATCTGTGAAGCTAAAATGGCTAAACTAATAAGTATAATTCAGTGAGGCAACAATAATGTACTAGGCAGAGAGATCAATAAACCTATAACCACTCATTGAGAGATTAATTAGCACTACTCCTAAAATGTTAAGAAAATTATCTAAGAAGCCCATGGATGTTTCTAAATTTGACAAACACAAAAACCACTCACTGCCAAGTTCAAAAGTAGCAAATACAAATGTGGTAATTCCACACAGGCAATTAACAAAAGTAGCAAAGACAAATGTGTTAATCCCATGGATCAATAAACCTATAACCAAGCAAATTTCCACAAATTTTCATGTGATAATGTGATCAAAAACCAAGTCCTAGATCTATTGATTATTTTCAAAACATAAAACTAATAAAAAGCAGAAATGAAGTCGACATTATTGTGTGCCTTTGGTTCTGTATACATCAAAATAAATCTCTTCAAAGTATTTATCCTATTTTATTTTACTGTTAACTTTCAGATAATGGCAAGAGAACAGAGAGTCACTCATTGAGAGATTAATTAGCACTACTCCTAAAATGTTAAGAAATTAACTAAGAAGCCCATGGATGTTTCACATAGCATACAAGAAGTATAGGGTTCCTCACTCTCTGGTACTGTGCTACGAAGCATACATTTGGGCAAGAACAACAAGAAAACTAGCAGGAGCCAAGAAAAGGAAGAAACTAGCAGGAGCCAAGAGGAAGAACAAGGATTACCTGCTGCTAGGATCCGGCGGGTTGCTTGACGGCGACGCCGTGGTCTCTTCATTCCTACCCTCGTCCTCACTGCTGCTGTGGCTTGGCTCTTGCTCCTCGTCAAGGCCGACGGTGGCGACGTCCCTCTTCCTGGTACTGCGACGTGCCGACGGGGAGGCTTCCATTTGGGCGTGGAGAAGAGGGGGATCGGGCTGCGTCGAACTGCGTGGACTAGGGGGAGGGGGAGCACGGTGGAGGCGAGGGACGGCCGCGGCGGCATGGAGAAGAGGGGGATCTTGCTGCGTGGACCCCGTAGCGCCAGGGAAAAGAAAGGCAGTGGGCCTGGGGGGAGCAATGGGGGAGGGGGAGCACAGTGGAGGCGAGGGGGACAGGGAGCAGCGGGGGGAGGTGGAGGCGAGGAAGGGCGGCGGCAGCAGCGGCGAAAGAGAAGGAGGGGAATCGCGCGCGGAGAGAAAGAGGAACAACGGTGACGGGGAGGAGTTTGAGTGGATTTTTGTTTGAGCGGGCGAATACAAAATATTTCGATGGAAACTGAAAATTTCCAGTTTTGCCGCCAACTATGGGACTAGGATTTTCTCCCGCAGACGGCCGAAATTCACAGCCGTCTCTAACAATAGTCGATCTGGGCCGTCCAAGTGAAATCCAACGCCGCGTATCGAGCTTCTGTGGACCTTAGACGGTTCGAATTTTCACCCGTCTCTGCGGGTGAATTAGAGCCGGTTTGTATTTTCAACCTCCTCTAATATGTTTGAATATGTTTGACTTGAAAAAGTATCCCGTTCTTCCTCCTCTGTTCTTCAAGACAGAGGTATCCGACGAACCCTAGGCACCGCCATCGCCGTCACCGTCGCTGCCGCTCCCGTTACTGCTCCGGCGCCGCCGTGATCCTCCCCCTTGCTAGCCTCTGCCCATGCCGCGCTCGCTGTGACTGCGCTCCACCACCGCTGCCAGTGCCGCGCTCCTCTCCTTTGCAGCCCACGCCGCCGCTCTCCTCATCGTCACAATGTCTTCTGAATCAGGTACGTAACCCTTTCATGTAAACACATATTGTTTGCTTGCTGTCCTGCAATAGAATTTGCTGGTTTTAGTATTTACATCCTTTAGTATTGTTATTAAATGTTTGCTGGATCCTGTAAATTGAAATTATATGTGATTTTTACTTGCTTACACTGATAGAAAATGAAGCACTTACACTGATAGGTTGATATCTAAATTTTTGCAACAAAAATAGCAAGGTAATTCTTCTAACATTTTGCGAACTAATTAAATTCCTTTTCATATCTTATATGATAGGTTCAAGTGAGGATGAGCTTGAACAAGAAGAGGTTATGGAGAGGGCTGATGGTGTTTCTAGGAGGGCTAATCCTAAAAGAACCGCGAAGAGGTGTGCTGATTCAATGGTAGCTAGCTCATCAAATAATCCCCAGACAAAGAGGGCCAAGAAGCAGCGGAACTCCGTTGCTCGCACAGTATTGCCTAAAGCCCAAGAAACCTTGACGACAATGACTAAGTGGAAGTACGAAAGTCTTCATTGGGATCAGAATCAGTATGAGCTGAAGAAAGAGAGCAGGCGTGGCCCAATGTTCCGCACAGTAATTCAGCAGAAGATCTTTGAAGAGAGTATTCTTGCACTTGACACTAAGATTGCTCCTCAAAGAGCAATAGACTTTGAGCACATCAAGGAAAACATAAAGTTTGCCGGTATATTTGAAACTGTGATCGCCTAGGATTAGTGGACATCATGCAGTTCAAGCATCACTACGACGAAGACGTGGTGACACAGTTCTATGCTACCCTTTATCTTGAGAAGGATCATGACAAGCATTTTCGGTGGATGACTGGGAACAAAGAACACCGGGCTCCACTTAGTAAATTTGCTGAAGCACTGGGCCTGCATGTGGTGAAACAAAATGACATCAGTTTCTTCCATCTCCATGAGGATGAGCTCACAAAGAAGCCTTCTGAACTGGATGGGTGCTACTTTCCTAGTAGCACATCTGCTGGCCAAGGTTTAGTGCATGGGCATATCAAAGGCCTCTTGCCCTTCTTTCACACACTGCACAAGCTTTTTCGGTGGACCTTGTTTCCAAAGGCAGGAGACACCTCTTACATACGTGGATATGCAAAAAACCTCCTTTGGTACATCCTACATGGGAAGAAAGGAAAGGTTGATGTCATGGATCTCTTGTATCAAGAGATAAGGAGGACCATTGTTGATCGTCGGATGTCACTGGTCTATGCCCCATACATTCAAGCATTCATTGAGCATGTCACCAAAAAGACCTACACATCAGGCAAAGCCTTCAAGAAGCATGGTATTCACAAACCCGCCATTGACAAGCCACTCAAAGGTGCCACGAAATCCCTATGGAACAAGGCCACTAGAGATGTGGAGTATATGGATATTCCGGGCTCCGATGGCTATGAGAGCAAGAAGAGGCAGAACCGGATCATTCGTGGTCTCAGGACGTGGTATTGCATCTACATGGAAGATCGCGAGAAGCGCCATATGGATCGTGCTAGACTGAAGCAGAACAACAAGATGCTTAAAGCAATCATCAATCACTTCAAAATTGATATGCCAGTTTTACCAGGGTTAGAGGATGAGTGGAGTGATCAAGATGAGGAAGGGGATGTATTTGCAACTGATGATGAAGAAGCACAGTCACCGCCTTCTGGAGTAGCAACTGAAGACGAATGAGGAGTACAATCACCTGTAGTTGACAAAGGAAAGGTGCCACGTGCAATAGTAGCGACTGACGGTGAAGATGGCGATGAAGAGGACGATGAAGGGGGCGACGACCCGTCGTTCTAGGGTCTCTTGTTGTATCAAACTTTATTTCTGTGTGTTTCATGCTCGTGTGACGAGCGCTGGACTACTACTCTATATGTAACAGATTATGTGGGTGACTGGGTGTGGTAGGTACTTTGAACTGCATATGGAGATAGAGTACTATCTATTGTGGCTAATCAGTTTATTATATTTTCTGGTTCCATGCATGATAATGCCCCCATATATGCTTTACATATCTAGGTTTATTTTGCTTGTTTGAAGCCATAATCAAACAGCCCTATTCAACCCAAGATTGAAGCCATAAAATGGCCATATAAATCCCAGCCCTATTCAGTTCTTCACAGAATTTTTAATTATTATCTTTTCTGGTTCCATGCATGATAATGCCCCCATATATGCTTTACATATCTAGGTTTATTTTGCTTGTTTGAAGCCATAATCAAACAGCCCTATTCAACCCAAGATTGAAGCCATAAAATGGCCATATAAATCCCAGCCCTATTCAGTTCTTCACAGAATTTTTAATTATTATCTTTTCTGGTTCCATGCATGATAATGCCCCCATATATGCTTTACATATCTAGGTTTATTTTTCTTGTTTCAAGCCATAATCAAACAACCCTATTCTGTCCAAGATTGAAGCCATAAAATGGCCATATTAATCCCATCCCTATTCAGTTCAGCCCAAATATGAATATTCCATCCATTCAAGTGGAAATATTACCCAAAACCAACTTAGTTTTGCTGCCAATAGAAGTTCTAGAAAACATGCTAGAAACGGTCAAAAATTAAAACCGACTCCAATAGTACTATATCTGGACCCTCTGGCACAAAAGCCAGACACTCCGGATTTGGCCAAAACTCAAGAAATGCAATTTTTTCCAAAACAAAAGGGTTAACAATGGTTCCTATAGTCTTAGCATTGCTAAATGAAGTCCTACAACTAATATACGGTCCTTACGTTGAAGCAAATATATCACGTGGCAAAAACCTAGGATTCTACCCTGAAAGTTAAGATGACTCCTAACCAGATGTACTTGTTGAAACTCAATATTGGTGAAATTGTCCTAATTTTTTTGAATATATTTACCACACTATATAGGTACCTTAAAATGGACACTTGGAAAGTTTCATATTTTTTTTACATTTTTTAGATATTATTAAAATTCAAAATCCCTATAACTACCTATGTAGCTACAAACTTAGCCAAGATATCTAATGATTTCTATTGTAAGCTTATGAATTGAGCTAATGTACTTATACAGGTACTCAAATATGATTTTCCATCCATTTTAAAACTTTTTTTATGCATGCTTACTTCAAATATCAATTTATATCCACTAAATAGCCAAATATTCATTTAATTCGAAACAATACCAAATAAAATTTTAAAATATTCTATAAAATCACATTTGCAGCATTAAGTTGTAATTCAATTTTAAAAAATGTAACTACAAAGTATAGATTAATATTTCTCCAAGGAATGCTCATAGGGTGTGTTTTAGAGGGTCCGGGTTTTTATGGACCTTCCGGAAACTGTTTATTTCACAGAGTTTTGTCTTAATAAAGCCTAAAATTAGGTACATTTTGGAATGTATAAAAAAGACATTCTTAATTTGGAACCTAAAATACTTTTGGATAACGAATAACATGTACAAATTACATATGACTAGGTCCAATATAGTACACCACACATCAACAACATATATAACCTGTATTACAAACAGTATTTTACCCAACAAAGCAGGAAGATGCTGTGTTACCAGACACTATTTTGCTTGTTTGAAGCCATAATCAAGCAGCCCTATTCAACCCAAGATTGAAGCCATAAAATGGCCATATTAATCCTAGCCCTATTCAGTTCTTCACATAATTTTTAATTATTATCTTTTCTGGTTCCATGCATGATAATGCCCCCATATATGCTTTACATATCTAGGTTTATTTTGCTTGTTTCAAGCCATAATGAAACAACCCTATTCAGTCTAAGATTGAAGCCATAAAATGGCCATATTAATCCCATTCCTATTCAATTCAGTCCAAATATGAATATTCCATCCATTCAAGTGGAAATATTACCCAAAACCAACTTAGTTTGGCTGCCAATAGAAGTTCTGGAAAATATGCTAGAGACGGTCAAAAATTAAAACCGTCTCCAATAGTACTATATCCGGACCCTCCGACACAAAACCCATACACTCCGGATTAGGCCAAAACTCAAGAAATGCAATTTTTTCCAAAACAAAAGGGTTAACAACGGTTCCTATAGTCTTAGCATTGCTAAATGAAGTCCTACAACTAATATAAGGTCCTTACGTTGAAGCAAATATATCACATGGCAAAAACCTAGGATTCTACCCTGAAAGTTAAGATGACTCCTAACCAGATGTACTTGTTGAAACTCAACTTTGGTGAAATTGTCCTAATTTTTTTTAATATATTTACCACACTATAGGTACCTTAAAATGGACACTTGGCAAGTTTCATATTTTTTTTACATTTTTTAGATATTATTAAAATTCAAAGTCCCTATAACTACCTATGTAGCTACAAACTTAGCCAAGATATCTAATGATTTCTATTGTAAGCTTATGAATTGAGCTAATGTACTTATATAGGTACTCAAATATGGTTTTCCATCCATTTAAAACCTTTTTTTATGCATGCTTACTTCAAATATAAATTTATATCCGCTAAATAGCCAAATATTCATTTAATTCGAAACAATACCAAATAAAATTTTAAAATATTCTATAAAATCACATTTGCATCATTAAGTTGTAATTCAATTTAAAAAATACAACTATAAAGTATAGATTAATATTTCTCCAAGGAATGCTCAAAGGGTGTGTTTCAGAGGGTCCAGATTTTTATGGACCTTCCGGAAACTGTTTATTTCACAGAGTTTTGTCTTAATAAAGCATAAAATTATACTTTATTTGTTTAGTATTTCTAGTCCAATGCATGTGTTAATTTCATGCGTGTGGCCTCCCCGCTCCCATGGCCTGCCCATCTCTTTATTATATATAATCCCCCCTTTCCCAACTCTACATCTCCCCCTCCACTCACTTCCAATTCTTCCGCCGCCCTGATCCGCTCATGGTGGATCCACTCCTGACCCCATCCGTTTCCGCGGTTTGATATTCCGGTTGCCGCTTGATCAATCTCTGAGCTGCTGTACCCCGTCGCCGAGACGCGCCCCCCCACACCGAGAGCAGCCCCATCCCACATCCTGCTCTACGCTGTAGGTGAGTCACCCCTTCATTTCTGTAAGAATTGTTAGTGACTAAATGTATATAAGAATGGGTAGTATAAATTAATGCAAGGGTTTTATTACTTGATCATCTCCGCCAACCGTCCCTCTCGATCTCTCTGGTTGGTTTAGTTAGGGGATTTATGTTGTAGTTTATTGTAGATGAATTGATGAATAAATGTATATCAATTGTTATTTTCACATAGTTGATCTAGCTTCTTTGTTGATTTTAGTAGATATGGCACCGTGTCAAGTATGTTTCAGTGACTGCGACGGTTCTTCAACGGGCTCCCTATTTGGTGTCCATCTCATAGAGGGTCACTTTGAGCATTCACTGGTATATATGTAAGACATAAAATGCTTCTATAATATTAACCCTTTTATATGCTACTATTTACAATCTAATTTTTTCTCTTTCGTGTAAAGACTGTCCCGTGCAATGTAAGGTTGGAGTTTAATCGCATAACAAGAGCTAGCGTGCAATTCCGAGCTTTTGGGCGAACATACGAGGTTGAAGTGCACAAAGAGCAAACACTGACTCGCATTGCAGGTGTAGAATGGAGGAGGTTCATTAACCAGAACCGTCTCACCGCAGGTCTGTACCTTTGTTTTGCAATGGGAGCTCCTGGGCCAAGGATCAGTGTCGTCTATTTCAATAGCGGTGACGAGGAGGAATATAGTAGTGACGATAGTGACGAGGAGGAGGATGAACCCGTTCTAGTTATCTCTCAAAGATGCCATCTTACCCATAGTGAGGAGAATTACCTCAATGAAAACTTCCCTCCAAATAATTCCTTCATCGGGTTGCCATTTGTCACTCGCTTGACGAGGACAAATATTAAGCAAAGCAGGATGGTATGCTTTTCAAATTAATTACCACTCATGCATTTTATTTATTTTATTTTTTGTGTGGAATTAATTATAACAACCTATATCTAACTTTTGGTTTTTTAGAAACTTCTGTTGAGGATGGTTCCTTCTCTTGGAATTCCTGGAGAAGGCTTGGTTGGAGTACACGTTGGAGCAGGTGGCGTTAGCATAGTTCTGTACAAGACGAAAACAGATGGCCGTATCGCTTTCAACAAGGAGGCATGGAAGAACTTCATTCAAGAAGAAAATCTGCAAGTTGGACAAGCCATACTCCTTACTGGCAGGAACACTTCGTGTAGGAACCTTGAGATGATGTTCATCATCGAGCTACTCGTTTAATATATGCCAGATAATTCCCCGCGGGTGTGGAAGACAGCGTCGGAGTCATCATATATTACTGCAAGTGATAAAACTTGTTTCTAAATGTTTGTTAAGAACATGCATACATGCATGCGGCCCCTTAACCTATTGATTTTCTAGTTTCTAAATGTTTGTTTCTAAACTTTTCCAAACATACAAACCGTCTCTATTGATTTGCTAGTTTTAAATTATGTTATGAAGTAATGTGGTTATAGAATTACCCAAATATGAATATTCCATTCATTCAAGTGGAAATATTACCCAAAACCCGTAGCCGGTTCAAATTTTGAACCGTCTCTAAAACAAGTAAATCCGGACCCCCCGACACAAAATCCATACCGTCCGAATGCGGGGAACCCGGCCACAAAACCTTCCCTGTCAAAATCCAGAGTGAAGCTCTGGAATTATTCGGACCTCCCAGATTTGAACAGAAACAATTATACGATAATACAAACATGCTCAGTGGATAAACCGATACAAAAGTTCTCCCAAAGTCATACAAATATTATTACATATTACGAATTGTCCTAGAAATTACATTATCACGCACTTTCATGCTTCGGGATCTTCATCTCGAATGTATGGCTCTTCCGGAATAACCTCGTCGTGATCTCTTTCCTTTAACGAGGACGAAGATCCAGGAAACTCATCGATCTTGTTATACTCTTCCTCGGAGATCACACCGTCCACACCCACGATGCTCCTTTTTGATGGCATAACTACATGTCTACTCTTATTCTTCGGGTCAACTATGTAGAAGACTTGATGAACCAAGTTAGCTGGTATGAATGACTCGTTCTTGTAAGCTGTACGATCGAGGTTCACTGTAGTATGCCCATTGTCATTTGGAGTCACTTGACTCATAGTAACCCAACGACAATGGAACAATGCAAATTTGAAATCCACATAGTCTAGCTCCCAAATCTCTTCTATGTATCCGTAGTATAGATCTTTCTTGTCATCTTCTAAGCAGACACCACTGTTTTGTGTTGTTGTTGTGCGATCTTTCTTCCTCGTAGCAAATGTGTACCCGTTGATCTTGTACACCTGAAATTGTCTGACCTCCCATGTTAGGCCTCTCGCTAGAGAAGCAATGGTTGGATCTTTATTTTCGACATTACGTAGTCGCTCAGTGAACCATGTGTTGAACTGGGCAATGTGGAGTTTCTCGACAGAACTTCTATTGGGATGCATTGCTTTTAGAAGGGCAGTGTGTTCTTCCATGTATGGAGTTACTTGGACCATGTGATTTAGCACACAAAAATGAGCCTGAGCATATAAAATGGCACTCGAAGTGATCTTGATCTTTCCACTCGTTCTGAAACCAGTAAGCATTCCCTCATGGATGGACCTAGGCACGCCTATCGGGTCAAGGCGTGCCATGTAATCCATGCAGAACTCAACAACCTCTTCGATTACATAGCCCTCGACGATGCTTCCCTCCGGACATGCTCGATTCCTTACATAGTGCTTAAGAATTCCCATGAAGTGTTCAAAGAGATACATGCTTCGCAGATAAACGGGACCACACATCTTTATCTCATACACAAGGTGGACAATGAGATGCACCATGATATCGAAGAATGACGGAGGGAATATCGTCTCCAAATTGCATATAGTCTCCACCACATTCCTCTGTAGCTCATCCAGTGTATTAGGATCAATCACCTTCCGAGAAATTATGTTGAAAAATTCACACAACTTCGTTAGAGTATCTCGAACATGTGGTGTCAAGATACCCCTTATTGTGACAGGGAGCGTCTGTGTCATCATGATATGGCAATCATGAGACTTCATGCCCGTTACTTTGTTTTCTTTCCTTGAAACAATCCTTTGCATGTTGGCGCCGTAGCCCACTGGAAAATGCATGCCATATAAAGATTCACATAATTATTTTGCCTCTTCTTTGTCGCAGACATAACTCACCCTGGGTGGCCTTTTTGTTGGTTTATCCAACTTAATAGATGGTGTTTCTTCCCCTCTGATTTTCAGAGCTTCAAGCCGTGCGTTCACACTATCTTTTGTTTTGCCCTCTATGTTAAGCAATGTCGATATTATGCTTTCAAGCACATTCTTCTCAACATGCATCACATCTATGGAATGCCTAACACTTAGATGCTCCTAGTAAGGCAAGCCCCAAAGTATCAATCTCCTCTTCTAGATAGGTTTTTTCTTGGGAGGCTGATCTTCAATAACTGTTTCCGTTTCTTTGTCCCTGGATTTGGCTTTGGCTTTGGCTTTGCCTTTTCCCTTTCGTTTGAACTTTCCCGGCTCAACTTTCAAGTGTCTAAGCTGAGCATAGATCTCGGAACCTTTTAAAATTGGAGGAGCCAAACCTTTCTCAACGGTGTTATCAAACTCTTTTGTCAACCTCCGATATCGATGATTCCTTGACAAATACCTCCGGTGCCTCATGTACACCGTTTTCTTGCAGTCTTTCAAATACAAACTTGTTGTATTGCCTAGGCATTGGACACATGCATTTGTCCCTTTTATAACCTGGCCAAAGGTGTTTCCATAAGCCGGATAATCATTGATGGTTATGAACAATATGCATCTCAGGGTAAAGTTTTCTTTCAAGTGCGCATCATAAATTTTCACACCTTCAACCCAAAGAAGTTTTAAATCTTCCACCAAAGGTGCAAGGTAGACATCTATGTCGTCACTAGGTTGTTTTGGTCCCTGGATTAGTACCGCGAGCAAGATATGCTTCCGCTTCATGCACAACCATGGAGGAAGGTTATAAATGCAGAGATTCACAGGCCAGGTGCTGTGGGTGGTACTCATGTTGCCGAACGGGTTCTTTCCATCAGTGCTCAGCGCAAACCTCACATTCCTAGGATCCAGGCCAAAAGGATCACCACCATTGCCCAAAGGTACAAGTCTATCAATGTTTCTCCATTGCGGGGAGTTGGCAGGGTGTCTTAGCATTCCGTCCTGATAGCGATCCTCTGCGTGCCAACGCATCAGTTTTGCAGTATCTAGGTTTGCAAATAAACATCTCAGACGAGGTATAATAGGAAGGTACCAACAAATTTTGTTGGGTATGTCGACCTTCCTCTTTTTCCTCTCCTTGTTGCTAGCCTCATCCATGTCATCATCATCATCATCACTCGAAACCTTGAACCTAGGAAATTTGCACTTCGGGCATTCACGCATTTTGCTATATTTATCACCACGGTACAAAATACAATCATTCTTACATGCATGTATTCTCTGGACTTCCATTCCCAACAGACACACAATACACTTAGCTCTGTATGTACTCTCTGGCATGTGGTTTCCATCCGGTAGAAAGTCATGTAAGAATGTTAACAACGTGGTTACACTCTTATCCGACCATCCAAACTTTTCTTTCATCTGCAACAGTTCAAGCACAGTAGCTAACTTTGTGTATTGCGGCTGACACCCAGGGTACATTGGTGTCTCCGAGTCTTTGACCATACGAGCATACTTCTTGTACATTTTCTTATCTTTATAGTTTTCTTGAACGTCCCGCAACATTTGATCCAGAGAGTCTTGTTTGTGTGTCATGTTCCCTTGCGATGATGTGTCCATGTCCTCGTGGTTTGTTTCATGGCGAGTTGATGTAAATGAGGTGGTATTCTCATGAACATCAAGCATTACTACATCATCTTCCCTGTTTGCATGGCACTCCCCTGCACTCTGATCATCACCATCATCATCATCATCATCATCATCCTGTGCACTTTCTTGTTCGCCGTGTTCGCTCCAACATTCATACCCCGCCATGAATCCCCTTTTGATCAAATGTGTTTGGATTTGTGAAAGGTTTGTGAAACTCTTGATGTTTTTGCAGTCATAACATGGGCAAGGTACCCATGGGTCATTTGTGTCAACCACAAGCTTTTCGGCCACATTCAAGAACTCTGTGACACCATCGAGGTACACCTCGGTCACACGATTCCCGAGATACATACACTCACGTGTCATCTGCAAAATTAGACACATTAATACTCATAAGTAATAATATAAGAATGTTAAACAACCCACCCAAAATCTAATGGGCTAACGTGCCCGAAAAAATCCCCCAAAAAATAAAAGTCTGGACAACTCTGCTAAAATCCGGAGCGTTTGAACTCCTCTATTTATCCCTAAATCCCACCCCCGAAATCCCTAAATCCCCAAATCCCTACCTTTGCCGGCCCCGTCTCTCCTCTCCGGAGCCGCCGCCGCCGCCTGCCCCCGCTCGGCCTCCACGTGCTGCCCCCGCCCGCCACCCGCCATCCACTGCCCCGCCCGGCCGCCACCCGATGCCCCCGCGCTCCAACCGCGCCTCCGTCTTTCTCTCGTCCGCCGCCCTGCCCTCACCCGCCTCCGCCCGCAAGTCGCCATGGTTAGGATCAACGACAGCGATGATATCGACGTCGTCGTTACCTATTCCTCCTCGTCCGATGAGGTACTCGTTTTAGAAATTTCGAGCATGATTTTGTTTATGAGCTTATCCCAATTCATTTTGATTTGAAAATTTATTAGGAATCAACCTGTGAATGCGGTATTCGTGATGGATGTGCGCAGTTTTAACATTGTCTACAGTCAAAAATTCTTGTTTTGGAAGAGTTATACAATACAAGGGAGGAGAAGAGGAAGACCGACGAAGAACTGAGGAAGACCGGAGAGAAGCTAGGTCTAGCACTTGACACAACCCGGAAGATGGAGCAAGGAATGAAAACAATGAAGGAAAAAATGGAAAGAGCTGTGAACGAGAAGATGGAAATGGAGTTGCAATTGGCCGATTTCGTCGATGGACACAAGATCAATGCCCAACAAACTAAGCAAACAACTAGGATGAAGATGAATAAGATCAAAAAGTACGCTCTCCGCAATGAAATGTGTCTACAATACTCCTTCGCTGCCATTGTTATCCTAGTCGCGGTCATAATCGCTATGTTAGGAACATTCACATGCGGGAAGAAGTAGTTGTTATGTTGTAGACCAATGAGAGCAACCATGTGTTACATTTGAACTAATTGTGGGCATGACATTGTGGTGCATTTGAACATGATGAAAGTGTTGTTTTGTGCCATAATATTGTATGCTAGCGAATTATTTATGATTTCATCAAATCAAGTATGCCAATATATGCTGTGTCTCCATTAAAAATAGTGATAGTACAAAATAATAGCCGTGGACAAGAGATTTCATACCTTTTAACACAGTCCGGATTAATTCAGACCCTCCGGGTTTCAGACAATCCTCAGCACTGTGTGCTCCATCTTGCATGTACTGGGGCGAGAAGACAAATTTCGTTAAATATGTTATGCCTGTGAAATAGACCGCAAACGGTTAATATTTAAAACCATCTCCGCAATACACTTTCGTTAAATATGTTATGCCTGTGAATGCCAGATTCTTGTTAGGCCAACTAATTCTAATGCTACTAAGAAACTTGAGGAGGCACTACAATACACTTTCAAATTTGATGAGAAGCGTGTGAAGATCTACAAGCTAGTACGCCTCGATCTTCTTCCATTGGTTGAAGACACCTTTCAATTTTATCATTCAGCTGTTAAAAGTCTCCCACTTCTAGTAGAGGGTTGTGATGATTTATTCATTGACCTGGAGACAAATCAGAAACCAATAATGTCTGTGACAACCATGAGTATATTAGGTATTGTGGAGGGACAACACAACCAGGGAGTGTTGGCTGTGAAAGTTCATTTTGTTTACTCTCCTCACCACATCACTCATGCTTATCATGTGGTTCATGTTTGGCCTTAGAAGTACAAGTTGGCAGTTGATCAGAATGGCAGGGTGTACATGAAGTTTGACGATCCTAATGACTGTAACTATCTGGCAAACAACCAGTTCTTGTCAGGTGGCTTCGTGATTAAGTTCTTTTTAGTTCAGAGTGTGACCAAGGCTCATGAGACAAGGGACATTGGCAAGACATGCCCTATTTATAGTGCTGATGATGATGTGCACTACTCTGAGCATCAGTTTCAATAGATCAGCATGAGATATGTTGAATCCTTTTGCCTTTTGTTTTCTGCAGTCTCTAATGTTGAATCTGTTGGTGGATAAACTTTTGTATGTATGGTTATGTTGAACAGTACTGCTCTGCTTTTCTATATATATGGCTATGTTGAACTTATGTTTAATCAATTTGTTATGCAACTTCTGTATATATGGCTATGTTGAATCTGTTTGTTATGCAACTTTTGAATAAAGGGAATTTGAATTAGTTCTATTCTGGCGGGAATAGTACTCTCTGGCATCTACAGGCAAAAATAAGAGCTCAGCCAGTTACTATTATCAGCCGTCTCAAGTAACGGAGACGGTTGTAATATCAAACAGGCTATGAAGGTGAGGCAGACGGGTGCTATTTTCGTCCGTCTCAAGTAACAGAGACGGTTTTTATTCTCATCCGGCTCCACCGACTCAGCGACGGCTGGAATAACAAACCGTCTCCAATAGAGAGACGGATGTGATAACAAACCGGCTAAGCATGTCGGGCAGATGGCTGTTTCTTTCGTCCGTCTCGAGTACCGTAGACGGTTATTATTTCTAACAGGCTCTAAAACTCTTGGAGACGGGTCAGAAATTTAAACCGGCTGAGGTCCTGGGAGGGCGACGGTTCAAATGTTGTTTGTGTCAAACTGGCTCGGATCACAGTCTCTAATGCCTGGTTTTGTACTAGTGACATAACCTTCCCGTTACACACCCTAGTATAAGCACCTCTCCTATGAGCATGGCCTCCCAACCATGACCATCAGTCATCTTGGGCACTACATAGGTGGACATCATGAGAGATAGCCTCAGCTCAAACCTCTCCCGCGAGGGAACTAATACTAATGCATATAAATTTCCAGCTAAGCCTTACCCAATTCAGGTAGTGTGGTTGTACGGTAAATTTGGAATGGTATCGCATCCGAATCCAACCATCGGTTTATAAAAAGGGTTAAGGCACATGCCTCAACATTTTCATCATCATAAACCATTTGTGTTTCTCAACACATGTCAAAACATCTCAATAGAATGATTCATCATTCCAAGGTTTTCATAATTCATTTTCACCAAGTGTTCCCATCTAAAGTGACTCAAGTTTTTATCTACTCTAAACTACTAAGTTAAGAGTGTTCACTAAGGTGGAAAAGATGGGTTCAATCTCATGCCATAGAATGACATCTAAAGGGTTCTAAATAGGTCAAGTTTTATACTCTTTATGCTACCTTCAAAACAAGTGAAGAACTTTGTGTAAACTAAGGGAGGTAAAACTTGTAAATAAGACTTGGGGTAATTAATAGTCAAAGGAGTGTGATCAAGGCATGCCTAAAGCATCTTTGCTAAATCATCTAGTTTGATCCTAGCTTGCTAAGCAGGAAACTTGCAAGGGTTAGCTTGCATTGTGAATGGTGGCTTGCCTTGGTTGGTGTAGTGGTTGAAGTTTTCTTCTTCTTCTTCTTCTTCTTGGTAGAACTCCTTCTCCTCGAAAGCTTGGTCGGTACTATCGTCTATAAATACATACAGAGTACACCATCACCAAACAATACTTAACTAGGTTAAATAGCATTCTAAGACACACATTTGATGATCTATTATCATCACAAGCATCACAAGTTTAAATCACTAGTTTCATTCTTTTTAAATTAGAAAAGTAATTTCTACTCATTGAAAAATTAACTAAGATTTAATATTCACCACTTAAAGTATGGGATCATGCTGACATATGTCATCACCACATATTCTAACATGTGGGAATGAGATTTAAAGGTTGGATCATAATTACTTTGGTTTAAGTTCATTATTTAATGATTTAAAGTGACTAGAAATGCCTATATAGCATTATTTTGGTACTAGTCCAAAGTCACTGCATGTAAACCTTAATATTATTACATATTCAGATAGATATGATGAAATGTGATTTTTGAGAGTTGGAATCAACTCAAAACCTATCTTAGTTGATTTTATAAAAATGTTGCAAGGTGCAAATGCTTCTGTTTTGTTATTTTTACTAGGAGAGATCTATAACTCTAATTGAATTAAATCCAACGGGCTTGGATAGATCATTTTAATACCTTTCAGGCAAAATTGGTTTCATGCCAATTGGATTCGTAAAACTCCCAGAATTGAATTTTACACTAGTGGACAAAAACTAGCTTAACTCTAAAAAGAAAAAACTAGATTTAACTCACGCGGGAACTAACTGGGCTGGCCCAGCTACGCACTGTGAGCGCAACGGGCTGCCTGACGAGCGGGCTCCACCAGTCAGTGGCACAAAAACACCGAAACGGTATCTAGCATTCTAGGCCGCACGATTAAAAGGGGATCTAACAGTGGGAGTTCATCGTCGTCGACGGATTACTCCGGCGAGAGTCTGACCTAGACGCGGTGGTGGGGGTCGATTGGGGGCGTACCAGGGCTCCAGCAAGGTTGGTGAGGCGGGCAAACAGGCTGGAAGACGACGGCGAGATGCGGCGGGGTTGCGGCGGAGCTTAGGGTGCCCTAAATCGCAGGCGCCCTTCTCCTCCTGCTGTGGCAGCTTCGGCTCCAATTCCGGCGAGGCAAAGCTCGAGCGGCGTCGGCGAGAGGTGGATGAGGTTCAGTGAGAGGTGGGGAGTGTGGGAGTGTGGAGAAATGGTGCTGGGGTGGCCGCTTTATATAGGCTCGATGGTGAGACCGAGCAGTGTGGGCAGGCGACTCCGGCGAGGGTGGCACAGGGGGCTAGCGGCGTGGCTCGAGGTAGGGGACGGTGGCATGTCTCCTGGCGGTGCTTTGAGGCTTAAAGGCGCGGCAAGGCGAGCTCTGTGCTGGTCGGGAGCGTCACGCGCTCTAGGCGGCAAAGGCTACGGGTTCGACGGCGAGCGGTGGCTGTGGCGCGTTGGGCGGCCAATGGGGGTGTCTGGGGTGTTCCCTGGGTCATGGCGAAGCGGTAGGCGCGGGATGCGGCCGAGGGGCGGTCTGTGCACGCGGGGACAGGGCGCGCTCTGCGGGCGACGTCGTCATGGTCGGCTGGGGCTGGTTGGACGGTGGCGGTGGACCATGGCTAGCGTGTAGACATGGCGAGAGAGCGGGAAGCGGTCTGCTGCTGCGAGGGTCAAGTTGGCCGGCAAGGTGCTCTCGGCATGGCCTTGAAGTGCAGCTAGGAGGTAGGGGATGTGTTGGTGTTGGTCTGGTTAGGCTTGAGGGAGACAAGGGTGATCAAAGCACTTCAATTGGCTAGACAATATCAATCCCAAAACAGTAATAGTTAGGACACTTTGATCTTGCCCACAAGGTGTTTGACAAAATGGCCGAAAGAGAAAAACTTTTGAATTTTAGTTCAAAATTTTTGAGTGTTCTCCACTAGTACTAGGTAGTCTCTGGTTGCAAGGGTTTTGAAAGTGGAGCTCAAATTGATGGTTTTTGAAAAAGTGGGATCTTCCCATATGAAATAGATTCAATTTTCCAATGCCTTTTAAATATAGTGTTTGAATGTTTTTAGCAGATCAAAATGTGGGCCTTGGTACCTCATTATGTGTACTAGCAAGGGGTGTAAAGATCTAGAATTATATCTGTTGAGAAATGAGTGCTAGGAACACTCAAAGTAGTGTAGTGGATTAAAATGGCCAAAATGACCATTCCTCCTTTTTAATTGTTTTTGATTTGATTTTCTTTGGGAAAAGTTTGGGAATGATGTAGATGATGTTTAAATCACCTAAGAAACATTTTACAACCAAAGAATCACATAACCATGGCAATTCAATTCAATTCCTAATTTAAATGCTCATACACATGAATGCTTTCATTTTTAATTTGAAAAAGTTTTTGTTAACCCTAAATTTGATGATTTGGATCTTGATAAGCTTGGATTGAAGTTTTGGGATGTTACAAACCTTCCCCCTTAAACAAAATCTCATCCTGAGATTTACAAGGAAAACTAGGAACTAAAGAGATCTGGGAACTCTGTCCTAATGTAATCTTCACGCTCCCAAGTGGCTTCCTCCTCGGTATGGTTGCTCCATTGAATCTTGAGAAACTTGATGCTCCTGGTTCTGGTTGTTCTGTAGGCTTCTTCTAAGATACGGATGGGCACTTCCCGATAGGTCAGGTCATTGTTGATTTCCACAGCTCTGTGATCGATGTTCTTGAAAACTTCAGTCTTCTCGGGCACTTCCAGACATTTGCGAAGTAACGAGATATGGAACACATTGTGGATGGCTGACATCTCTTCAGGCAGTTCCAGTTGATATGATACTTCTCCTCGACGGTTCAGAATTTTGAAGGGCCCGATATATCTGGGGGCTAACTTTCCTTTCAAACTAAAGCGTTGAGTTCCCTTCAATGGTGAAACCTTGAGATATACAAAATCTCCGACATTGAAAGTCAGGTCTCTCCTTCTCTTGTTAGCATAACTCTTCTGTCTGGATTGGGCGGTCTTGAGGTGCTCACGGACTTTGTGAACTTTCTCTTCTGCTTCTCGAAGAATGTCGGGTCCAAAGATCTGACTCTCTCCTACTTGCGACCAATTCAAAGGGGTACAACACTTTCTTCCGTATAGGAATTCAAATGGTGCCATCTGCAAACTAGCTTGATAACTGTTGTTATATGAGAATTCTGCGAAAGGCAGGTAGTCTTCCCATTTTGATCCGTATTCCAACACACAAGCTCTAAGCATATCCTCTAGGTTCTGGTTGACTCTCTCAGTCTGTCCATCAGTTTGCGTGTGATATGCGGCACTGAAGTTCAACTTGGTTCCTAATCCTTCTTGGACTTTCTGCCAAAATCTTGAGGTAAACTGGGTTCCTCGATCTGATACTATGGTCTTGGGGGTTCCATGCAGACTAACAATCCTAGCAATGTACAACTCTGCTAACTTTGCACTCTGGTAAGTTGTCTTGACAGGTATAAAGTGGGCTACCTTGGATAGTCTATCAACTATGACCCAGATTGAGTCATTTCCCCTACTAGAAGTAGGCAAACCGGTGATAAATTCCATTCCGACGGAATCCCATTTCCATTCCGGAATCTGCAATGGTTGCAACAGTCCTGCAGGTCTCTGATGCTCTGCTTTGACTCTTTGACAGATGTCACATTTGGCGATGTAGCTTCCGATTTCTCTCTTCATCTTGTGCCACCAAAATTGCTCTTTCAAATCCTGATACATCTTCATTCCTCCGGGGTGGATAGGATAAAGAGTATCATGAGCCTCCTTCATGATAACTTGCTTCAGCTCCGAATCTGCTGGCACACAGATATGTCCTTTGTACCACAGTACACCTTATTCGTCTTCGGTGAATCCAGGTACCTTTCCTGTACCAATACAATGTTTGATACCGTCGATACTTTCATTCCCCTTCTGGGCTTCCTTGATTTGGCTAATCAAAGTGGGTTGAAGTTCAATGCTAGCGAAGAATCCTTTGCTAACTAATTCAGTCCTGAACTGCTCCAACTCTTCGTACAAACTTGGTTGCTTCTCCTTGATCATGGTGTTTAGCCTACATGGTAATCTGCTAAGAGCATCCGCTACCACATTGGCTTTTCCGGGGTGATAGTGAATGTCAAGGTCATAATCCTTGATTAACTCTATCCATCTCCTTTGCCTCATATTCAGCTCCTTTTAAGTGAAGATATACTTCAAGCTCTTATGATCTGAGTAAATCTCACAGTGATTACCCATCAGATAATGACGCCATGTCTTCAATGCTAGAACCACAGCTGCTAGCTCAAGATCATGGGTCGGATAGTTCTGCTCATGCTGCTTTAGTTTTCGAGATAGATACGCGATGACTTTGCCTTCTTGCATCAATACACATTCTAGACCAATCTGGGAATACGCTGTTGGAGATATGCCCAAGAGGCAATAATAAAAGTGGTTATTATTATATCTTTATTTTTATGATAAATGTTTACATCCCATGCTATAATTGTATTATTAGGAAACACTAATACATGTGTGTTTTGTAAACATAAAAGAGTCCCTAGTAAGCCTCTTGTTGAACTAGCTTGTTGATTAATTGATGATCATGGTTTCCTGATCATGGACATTGGATGTGATTAATAACAAGGTTATATCATTAGGAGAATGATGTAATGGACACACACCCATAGTAAGCGTAGCATAAAGATCAAGTCATTAAGTTCGTATTGCTATAAGCTTTCAAAAGCATAGTAACCTAATCCTTCGACCATGAGGTTATGTTAATCACCATCACCGGATGGATACTTTGATGACATCAAACACCGCTTCGTAACTGGGTGGTCATAAAGGTGTCATTGGGTATTCTAAAAGTATGTGTTGAAGCGCATGAACCAAGATTGAGATTTGTCCATCCATATGACGGATAGATATGCTCTGGGCCCTCTCGGTGGAATGTCATCTAGTTAGCTTGCAAGAATGTGACTAGGTCACAAGGGATGACACATCACGGAACGAGTAAAGAGTACTTATCAGTAACGAGGTAGAACTAGGTATGGAGATACCGACGATCAAACCTCGGATAAGTATAGTATCGCGTGACAAAGGGAATTGGTTTCGTATGTTAATGGTTCTATCGATCACGAAGTCATCGTTGAGTATGTAGGAGCCGTTATGGATCTCCAGATCCCGCTGATGGTTATTGATAGGAGATGTGTCTCTGTCATGTCTGCATATTCACGAACCGTAGGGTGACACACTTAAGGTTCGAAGTTGTTTTAAGTAGATATGGAATGTGCGTTGGAGACCGAATGTTGTTCGGAGTCTCGGATTGGATCCGGGACATCACGAGGAGATCCAGAATTGTCCGGAGAATAAGATTCATATATTGGGGATCATTTTCTGAGTTAGGAAATGTTCCGGAGTATTTGTATGAGGTTTCTAGAAGGTTTCGGAATGTTCCGGAAGGTTCTGGAAGATTTCTTGGAGTTTGCTTGAAAACCAAGAAAGGATCAAGGAGTCCTTGTGGGGTAAGACAAGGATTCGTGGGGGGGGGGGAGGACTCCTCCCCCCACCTCCCAATCCGCCGGCCATAGGAGGAAGGGGAGTCCTACAAGGACTCCCCCTCCCATGGCACCTCCCCCCTTTAAATAGAGGGGTAGGGGCGCCCCCTCCAGGCCCTCCGGTACAACTCCCAATCTCTGCCGCCTCTCTCCTCCTCCTTTCTTCTGCACAGGCATAGGTGAAGCCCTGCAGAATTCTCTACTCCACCACCACCACCACGCCGTCGTGCTGCTGTGATTCCGTGGAGAAGATCTACTACCTCCGCTGCTCGCTGGAATGAGGAGAGGAAGGTCTGCTTCGACTCCGCACGTGTGACCGACTGCGGAAGCGCTGCCCGAACGCGGCGCCGGAAGGATCGTCCACTTGACTGACTGCGGAAGCACTGCTGAAACGCGGCGCCGGAAGGATCGTCCACTTGACCGACTGCGGAAGCGCTGCCGGAACGCGGCGCCGGAAGGATCATCCACACAATCTTGAGATCGGCAAGTGATCGACTACATCAACCACGAGATCTAATCTCGTTAACGCTTTCGGGTCTACAAGGGTTAGTACCGATCTATCTCGTTGCACATGTCTAATAGATTAGATCTTGGCTTTTATCTAGATTAGATCTGGGATTTGTTCGTTCTTGCGGTAGAAATTTTTTGTTTTCCATGCTACGAACCCATTAGTGGTATCAGAGCCGTATCTATGCGTAGATCTATTGCACGAGTAGAACACAATGTTTTTGTGGGCGTTGATGCTTTTGTTGTCGGTGTCTTAGCGTGTACTTTGCATCTTGAGGCATGGTGGGATGAAGCGGCTCGGGCTAACATTACCTCTCATCGCACATAAGACTTGCTCCACGCTTGTCGTGCAACTTGCTTTGCACAAGTGGCTTTGCGGGTGTCTGTCTCTCCCACCATAGTTAAGATTCAATTTACAATGAGCATCTGACAATACTTGTATCAACGTTGTGGTCCTTGTTCGTAGGTAAGATCGGTCTTATGCGAAAGCCCCAAACCACGTAAAACATGCAAAGAAAATTAGAGGCGTCTAACTTATTTTTGCAGGGGTTTTGTGATGTGATATGGCCATCATGTGATTGTGATGTGCAGGGGTTTTGTGATGATCCTTGTTGTAATATGGCAACCGACAGGAGCCTAATGGTTGTCTTCAATTCTGATAAGACATGCGTGTCTATTCATCTTGTAATAGCTTTGTTCCAAGTAGTTGTAATAGTTGCTAGTGATGATGGACAACCATGAAGCGGCGCCATGGACCTTGACGCCATGCTGGTGATGATGGAGATCATGTCCATGCTTTGGAGATGGAGATCAAAGGCACAAGAAGAAAGGCCATATCATATCACATATTATGAATTGCCTGTGATGTTAATCCTTTATGCACTTGTATTGCTCAGATCGTGACGGTAGCATTATAAGATGATCCCTCTCACTAAATATCAAGTAATAAAGTGTTCGTCCTTAGTTGGCACTGTTGCTAAGACTCGTCGTTTCGAAGCATCTCGTGATGATCGGGTGTGATAGACTCTACGTGTGCATACAACGGGTGCAAGCCAGATTTGCACATGCGGAAACTAAGGTTAACCTTGACGAGCCTAGCATGTACAGACATGGTCTCGGAACACAGAATACCGAAAGGTAAAGCATGAGTCATATGGATGATATGATGAACATGTTGATTGTTCGCCTTTAAAGCTACATCATCTCACATGATGATCGGATTTGGTGTAGTGGATTTGGTTCATGTAATCACTAAAACAACTCGAGGGATGTTGTTTTGAGTGGGAGTTCATTTGTAATTTGGATTAGTCGAACTCAATTTATCATAAACACAATCAAAGTGAATTTGCATAGTTTGTTGTAGTCATTGGCATCCGTTCACCACCTTACGCTTAGTTATAGTTGAGATAGTGGAACTATAGAAATTCTGGATATTTACTTTACGAACTGGTATCGTATTGTTTTGAATGTCAATTTAAAGTTTATAAGTCCTATTGCAAACTTTCAGCAAACTCAATTTACTCCATGAAGTTTAATAAGCAGTATTAAATCAAGAGTAAGAATTCCAATGTTAGTATCTAAAGTATCATGTTTGCCTCCATGATTCTTGATACTCAAAAGATTGTTTTTAATATCAAGTTTATCTAAGAGCTGAAAACAATGTTTCAGAAACCATCATATGTGAAAGGTATTGCGATATCTAAAACAATGTGTTGGTTACAACATGATAGAGTATACGTCCTCATATTTGATGAGAATTTGTGAAGGTTGGAGACGCTAGTCGTCTTAATCCTCCAAAAGGTTTTGAAAAAGAAACATTATACTCGCAATTCACCTTTATAAGCTATAGCAGCTTGATCATGAAAGTTGTCATGATAAGGATGAATAGAAGATGTAAGTAAAATGTTTACTACACTAAAAGATTACTAAAGAATGGAATTTTGAAAGAATGCCAAACATTTGATGAAGGTGATCCACTTCAAAGTGGAAGTCCAAAGGTATTGGTATTTGACTATACACACTTTGTACTATGTTGTCATGTTGATGACACCACTATTGATGTTGATAGATTCTTTTAAAAGAAAAGGAATTGCTGAAAGAGAATCTATAAAATATTTGGCAGAAAATAAAAGGTTGGAGATGTCCAACTTAGGCATATAGAAGATATACATGTTATGGTTGTATTACTTGCTTGTTAAACAATGTGGTTCTCCGGTATTGGACACCGAATTGGTTGGTATGAAGTGTCATATAGGACAACACAATTCATGAACTGCAATGTCCTAAGTAACTAGCAAGAGAAAATGTGATGATGTTCATCGAAAACAAACAAAGGGTTGTTGTGTTACTCGTTAACATCAAAGCTTGCCTTCAAGATTTGTTTCAATAATTGTTATTTTGATGAGGTATTATGACGGCAAAAGGTTATTACCGTATTCCATAATAGATGGATGATATACAAGTCTGGTTGGAAAAATAACGACCATAAAACTAATGCTAAAATATCGCAAGACAAAGGATTGAAAGATCACTTGCGAAGTAACATCGCCGTTTAAATTATATTGAAAGGATATATGAAGAAACTCCATGTTGATGGATTTTTGGAGTCTTTGATTTGGATCAAATGACGCTTGTGATACTTTCCTGGAGATAATTAAAACTCCGTTCGTAGGCCAAAAGAGGAACGGACGACTAACTGATTGGAATTTGTACATATTGATGTATATAGTCCATTATGTGTAGTCATGGGCGATGGATTTCAACTTCATATGCTTTCTCCGAAGATTTGAGTGAGTATATGTATATACTTACTCAATAAGGAAGAAGTATGAAACATTTAAAAAATGTTCAAAGACTTTCAAGATGAAGTGGAAAATCATTGTAACAAGAAAATAAAAGAGTTTATGATTGGATCATAAAGAAAGATGTTTGAGTTACAAGTTTAGCAAAACACCTAAAATTTGAGGAATCGTTCCATGATTTGTATTTCTCGATAAACCATAGGAGTATGGCATATTCGAGAGATGAAATCAAACCATGTTTGAGATGGTAAGATCAAGGGTGTCATTTATAAAACTGCCATTATATATTAAAGATTAAAGCTTTAGTGACTACCGCTTTTACACTGAAAAGAGCTCCATCGTGATCCGTTGAAATGACACCATATAAGTCATGGTTTGGGATAAAACCCGAATTGTCTTTTCTTAAATTTTGGTATGTTATGCATAAGTAAAATGTTTACAAACCAAAGTCGGATAAGCACGTCTTTGTAGGTTATCCCAAAGAATTTGTTGGGAATTTCTCCATAACACCGAGGACAAAAGAGTTTGTTACTTGGAACGTCAAGTTTCTTGGGAAGGAATTTTTGGTGAAAAGTTAAGTGGGAGGACAATAGAACTTTGATAAGGTTGTTGAACCTTAGCTATATGTGCTAAGTAGCGCAGCGCCGGAAAGTGTCCCGGTGACGGCCACAATGCTCATGGCTCTCGTGATTACAAAAGGTGTGATCTCGGAGATTAGAGTTCCTATAGAACCGTGTGGGTCAGTAAGAATCAAATAGTAAGATTTGATAAGCAAGTCGTTATTGTTTTGACAATGATGAACCGACTACATGCAAAGAAGCGATGATGGGCCCTGACTCCATAAAATGACTAGAAGTCATGGAATCCGTGATAGTATCCATACACGAGAAATCAAGTTTTTGAACTTAGAAGACCCTCCGGAAAGGCGTGAATCCTATCGGTCGTGTTGGATCTATAAAGAAATAGACATGGATGTTTCAAATCTATGAAATAGTGGACTTGTCGGAAAGAGTTTATGACAATGTTCAAGGAATTGACTATGATAAGATTTGATCTTTCATAGCGATATTTAGTCTGGACGGATTAATGTAGCAACCACTACATATATTTTGGTATATGGTAGTTGAACAAACAAAACAAGTTCTTCTAAAAGAATGGTTACCTAGGACGTGTACATGACACGATCCAAAGGGTTTTGTTAATTCAAAGGATGCTAAAAGAGTATGCAAAACTTCAATGGTTGAAGTGAGCATCGCGGAGTTGGAATCTTCACTGTGATGAAACTGTTAAAACGTTTAATTTCATCAGAGACGATGAAGATGTTTGCATTTTGCAAGAAATTAAGTGGGAGCGCTAAGACATATTTCTAATACATTATGTGAAAGACATATTGTTGATTAGAAATGATGTATCTTTTATTGACACAGGTTAAGAATTTCATTTCGATGAAAGACTTAGGCATAACTTAAGAATTAGGCGTCAATGTCTATTGAATAGATTGAGGCGCTAATATGGTTTTGCCAAATGTACATAGATAAGATGTTGAATGAGTTCAATATGGAAACAACAAGAAAGGTTCTTGACGCACGGAAAGGACTAAATCAAGATTCAAGTGTGTTGACACGAGATTCAAGTGTTTTGACACTTGGTGAAATCACAAGAATATTTTGATCAATCATTCTTTGAGATGTACACATCCAGATATGTCCTATGCTCTAAATGTTATGAGCATATACCAGAATGATTCATAAGATGATCATTGGACAATAGTAAAGATATTCTTATGAGATTTGGAAGAACTAAGAATATATCATGTATAAGTGACAAATAGTTAAAGGTAGTTCATTGTAAAGTGTTACATTGATACTAGTTTTATCACAAGATACAAATTAAATTTATCTCAATTTAGACTATGGGTGGCACAATATAATGGAAAGGATGTTCCATGATGGATTTGGATGAATTCCAAAGTTGAGATATTGTGACGGATACTACAACAAAAGGCTAAGTATATAACTGCTATAGTAGCAGCAAAGGAGGGCATTTGTGTTAAGTAGTTTGTTATCAAACTAGGTGTGGTTCATAGTGGGATAATACTATGAAAATACATTGTACGACAATTGTATCAACACGATTTAATACCAAGGAACTAAAGGTCTCACCAAAGGACCAAATTTATACAATGCCATCTCACAGGAGAATGAGTAATGCGTAGAGACGCAAGGACATGCAAATACACACGGACCTGGAAGTGTCAGATCCAAAGATTATGTTTACCACTAGAAATAGTGTCTATACAACACCAGAAATCCATAGGTGTTGAATGCACAAGTTTTTAACTAGATTATTGACTCTAGTGCAAGTGGGAGACTGTTGGAGATATGCCCAAGAGGCAATAATAAAAGTGGTTATTATTATATCTTTATGTTTATGATAAATGTTTACATCCCATGCTATAATTGTATTATTAGGAAACACTAATACATGTGTGTTTTGTAAACATAAAAGAGTCCCTAGTAAGCCTCTTGTTGAACTAGCTTGTTGATTAATTGATGATCATGGTTTCCTGATCATGGACATTGGATGTGATTAATAACAAGGTTATATCATTAGGAGAATGATGTAATGGACACACACCCATAGTAAGCGTAGCATAAAGATCAAGTCATTAAGTTCGTATTGCTATAAGCTTTCAAAAGCATAGTAACCTAATCCTTCGACCATGAGGTTATGTTAATCACCATCACCGGATGGATACTTTGATGACATCAAACACCGCTTCGTAACTGGGTGGTCATAAAGGTGTCATTGGGTATTCTGAAAGTATGTGTTGAAGCGCATGAACCAAGATTGGGATTTGTCCATCCATATGATGGATAGATATGCTCTGGGCCCTCTCGGTGGAATGTCATCTAGTTAGCTTGCAAGCATGTGACTAGGTCACAAGGAATGACACATCACGGAACAAGTAAAGAGTACTTATCAGTAACGAGGTAGAACTAGGTATGGAGATACCGACGATCAAACCTCGGATAAGTATAGTATCGCGTGACAAAGGGAATTGGTTTCGTATGTTAATGGTTCTATCGATCACGAAGTCATCGTTGAGTATGTAGGAGCCGTTATGGATCTCCAGATCCCGCTGATGGTTATTGATAGGAGATGTGTCTCTGTCATGTCTGCATATTCACGAACCGTAGGGTGACACACTTAAGGTTCGAAATTGTTTTAAGTAGATATGGAATGTGCGTTGGAGACCGAATGTTGTTCGGAGTCTCGGATTGGATCCGGGACATCACGAGGAGATCCGGAATTGTCCAGAGAATAAGATTCATATATTGGGGATCATTTTCTGAGTTAGGAAATGTTCCGGAGTATTTGTATGAGGTTTCTAAAAGGTTTCGGAATGTTCCGGAAGGTTCTGGAAGATTTCTTGGAGTTTGCTTGAAAACCAAGAAAGGATCAAGGAGTCCTTGTGGGGTAAGACAAGGATTCGTGGGGGGGGGGGGGGGAGGACTCCTCCCCCACCTCCCAATCCGCCGGCCATAGGAGGAAGGGGAGTCCTACAAGGACTCCCCCTCCCATGGCGCCTCCCCCCTTTAAATAGAGGGGTAGGGGCGCCCCCTCCAGGCCCTCCGGTACAACTCCCAATCTCTGCCGCCTCTCTCCTCCTCCTTTCTTCTGCACAGGCATAGGCGAAGCCCTGCAGAATTCTCTACTCCACCACCACCACCACGCCGTCGTGCTGCTGTGATTCCATGGAGAAGATCTACTACCTCCGCTGCTCGCTGGAACGAGGAGAGGAAGGTCTGCTTCGACTCCGCACGTGTGACCGACTGCGGAAGCGCTGCCGAAACGCGGCGCAGGAAGGATCGTCCACTTGACCGACTGCGGAAGCGCTGCCGGAACGCGACGTCGGAAGGATCATCCACACGATCTTGAGATCGGCAAGTGATCGACTACATCAACCACGAGATCTAATCTCGTTAACGCTTTCGGGTCTACAAGGGTTAGTACCGATCTATCTCGTTGCACATGTCTAATAGATTAGATCTTGGCTTTTATCTAGATTAGATCTGGGTTTTGTTCGTTCTTGCGGTAGAAATTTTTTGTTTTCCATGCTACGAACCCATCATACGTCGGGGTATTCACAGACTACTCTGACTTGGTCAATGGTGGGCAGGGCTACACTCTTGTTGCACTTGAATTGATGGGGTAAGGTTTCAGAGATATGCTCTACTGTTACTCCAGAACTACTGGTCATGGTGATGGCTTTCTTAGCACAGTCTATCAGTCCTTTATGCCTTGACATCCAGTCCATACCTAGTACTACTTCCAAACCTTTGGTTCCAAGTACAATTAGGTTGGCATAAAAATCTATCTCATGTATTCTGATAGGCACAGCTTTGCAAATTTTTCTAGCTTTGGTTGTTGAACCGGGGATTTTAACTATCATGACATGCTTCAGGTTGGTTAGATGAATCTTACTAGTGCATGCAAATTCTTCGGTGACAAATGAATGCGTTGCTCCCGAATCAAACAATACTCTTTCTAAAACTAAGTTGATAGAAAACATACCCAGCACTACATCTGGCGCTTCCTGGGCTTCTTCTGCGTTCATGTGGAAGAGACGGCCGTTGCGGTTGTGAGGGTTCCCTGGGGCAAATCTCCTTCCTGGTTGAACATGACGCTACTGCTGAGCTGGGGCATTCACATTGGCATTGGCTGCAGTCTTCTTGGGACACTCATTGGAGTAGTGACCCTTCACTCCACACTCGAAACAAGTGATCTGGGACTTGTCCTTGACTGCGACAGGCACAACATTGCTGCCAGTTCTGGGTGCAGTGTTGTTGTTGTTGCTGTTGTTCTTGGGAGGTGCACGGTTGAAATTGTTGGCATTACCGGAGTTGTTGTTGGGGGATACCCCTGGGTAGGGTCACGTCGGGGTATAAATGCCGAGTTAGCCGAGGTTCGGCAAGGTCAAAGCAAATGTTGGCCGAGTCACCTCAAGGCAAGCCGGATCACGGAGTAACCCGGACCAGGGACGTCTAGCTTAAATGGTCTCAACCGACTTAAGCCGTAAGTCGGTAAGATATATCTAACTTGTATGCAGGAACAGGTATGTCCGGATCTTCTATGCATGATCCGGGTTATATCAAGCTTGCAAGAGAAGGAAGGTATCTCGCTGGTCAAAAGTTGGCTGCTGTACACGAAGCGTGAGCGAAGCGGACAGAGGCTAGACCACCGAGGCGTAGCCGACAAAGGTGACGAAGCCAATGTCGGATGACGCAGGCGCCGCAGAGGCTCACGTAGCCTCTGCATGGGTGACGCGGGGGAAAAGTAACCCGGTCAGCTTACTATTTTGGAAGGAGGCATATTCCCTGGAATATGCCTCCACGTATGCCCTAAGTGGAGACCTAGCCACCCCTATATAAGGAGGGCTAGGGCTTCTGTAGAGGGGGTTGATTCTTGACTGATTGGTTTCTGGGAGATTGCTCTAAGGGCTAGCTAGTGGCGAGAGTAAGAGAGTTCTTTCTTCCTCCTCTCCCCAATACAGCTCTAGGAGCATTTGTAACCTGTGAAGGAGGATCAAAGACAAAGCTTCTGTGTGTGGAATCACCACACTATACCTCCCTGGATTCCCCTAGTGCATTTAGTCCCCACATTTAGCCTATACATGGCATCTGCCGTGACACCACCACGACAGTTGGCGCCCACCGTGGGGCTAGCGACGCTAGCAGGGGTGAAGATCCGGACGGGAAACCTCATCAGCACCGGCGAGAGCATCGTCTCCGGCCTCGTTCAGCGCTTTGGAGTGCTGGATTTCGTCAGCGACAACGCTGGCTACTTCGACACACGTCCTCTTCCATGCAACGGCCTCTTCATCAAGCTCGGCGCGCACAAGGTCTACGTTGCTGTCGATGTGTCGTGCGTTCATCCGCGGCACGTCGTCGAAGGAGGCGAGCCACCCCTTAGCGTGGTTCACAGGGCGTGTATCTCTCGCTCCCCGGACCGTGCAGAGGTGATGATGACTGCGCCAGCTGCAGGTGCGAGCAAGGATCCGGCACCAGATCCAGAGGTAACACCTAAGGCACCGAGGAAAAGTAGAGGTCCTCCACTAGAGAGGCCTGAAAATGTACTGCAACAGGCGATGGATAGCTTGGCCAATCCAGTTGCAGTAGTAGTAGATCCGGCTCAGGCACAGGTTGAGCTAGAGGAAACTAGGCAGAAAATACTGGAGGGTGCAAAAAAGATAGCCGCGGCTCAGTAGTCGTTGAACATGACACTGCGTGAGTATGCAAAGGCAAATAAAGTAGATGCTGTAAAACTGAAGGGGAGAAATCTCATGAGTGAAATGAACAAAGAGGGTGATACTAGGATTGAGGAATCAGAGAACTGTCTGTCCGTGTGGCTGCCGAAGTACAGTACCCCAGCAAAGAACCTTAGGGCAGCAGATGCAGCCGCATCCGAGTTAGAAGGTCTGACGGGTGAAGCCCGCCAAAGACAGCAAGATAGGGTTAACGAGTTGGTTCGGATCACGAACAGGCAGAACGAGGAATTGCTCAGGGCTAACCCGGAGAGAGCTGGGGCCTCCAAGATCATTCATTCGGTGGTGGGTAACCCGGAAAAATCTGCTGGAGCCGCATCGTCTCTTCATGGTGATCCTAGGAGAGAAGAGGTAGTAACTTCGGCCAGGAGGAATAAACAGATAGTCCCGTATGACCCGGCAAGGGAAGGGAAAGGAAAATAAGTGCAAAGAAATGAGGATCGAAGGAGTGTGAGCCGAGGTGAAGCGGGCCGAGGTAACCGCGACCAAGGCAATGCCAGTCAAAGGAATGCTGTAAACGGCAATGCCGGACAGCATAATGCGGAAGGTGTAGGTCAACCGCAATAGCAGAATATGCCACGGCAAGAGCGCAGTGCCGGCCAAGGTATGCAACAAAGGGCAGCTCCACCGGAGCAAGATATATACAATGATGGTAATTCAGAGATGGTGAATGCTGGCTATCCCAGGCCGGACTATCATGTGATAGGATCAAGGTTGGGAAGCAGAGACTTGATCAGATGACGCCCGGTTAAAACTGGATCGGTTGTATAGGTCGGAGAAAATTGAGTGTCAAGGTCCTCCGGGTCCAACATGTTTTGGGCCCCGGATCATGAAGGAACCTCCAGTACCTAACTTTCAGTTACCTAGAGGCACAAAGACATATGACAGCAGCACTAAACCAGAGGATTGGTTGATTAACTATGCTACTGCTGTAAAAATTGCTACAGGCAACTTGAGGTGGGCTGTGAGATTTGTACCCCAGATGTTGGAGGGGCCAGCAAGGGTAAGGCTAAACAACTTGCCACCCGGAAGTATCAACTGCTGGATCGATTTTGAGGAGATGTTCGTTAGCAATTTCTCAAGTACGTATCAGAGACCCAACAGGCCACAAACCCTAGCAATGTGCAGGCAGAGACCGAATGAGACAGACCAGGAGTTCTTAACCCATTGGTGCAATGTGCAAAACTCGTGTGAGGGCGTGATTGAATCATAGGACATAGCTTGGTTTGCGCAAGGATGCAGATATGCAAGCATGCTATGGCAAAGGTTACAGAGAGATATGCCAACTACATTGGCAGAAACGATCCGGATTGCTGATTCATATGCTTTGGGTGATCCGACGCAACCTAAGCTCACCTCGAACGAGTCAAGAGAGGAGTACTACAGAGAGATGGAGCCGGGTCATCCTAGAGGAATGATTACCGAGGTAAAAGAAGAGATGACAGACAAGATTACCGGTACAGTTCGCAACAAGTTGCGGCTGGGAATCAAGATCAACCCGGAGAAGGAAGCAGTCAACGTCAGAAAACTGGAGGACAACAATGGACGCCAAGGAATGATGGGAAGAAAACTTGGACGCCAGAGCAGAAAAAACAGTGGCAAGAGAAGAAAGACCGTGCGAGGTATACTTATGAAGCAATGCTAGATCAGCCATGTAAATTTCACACGCCTAATCCGAGTAACCCGGCGGGTCACACAACTAGGCAGTGTGAGTGGATGCGAAATATAGAACAAAGTGGTTCGGGGAATGCTCAGGCACCTCAGAATGATCAACCTCGGCAGGAGTTACCCCGGCAGCAATTGCTCTCCGGAGCGAACACGCAACAGTTAATGTTGCCTCCCCCTCCGCCGAGGTATGACAACCATGAGAGAAGGGATGCAGTGCATCAGGTGGAAAACCAAAACCAGCAGGATCAGAGGTACCCCAGAAATGAGGGGAGAAATGAGTACAGAAAACACCATCAGAGCTACTGTATGTTCACTACGGAAGAGACAGACAGGAAAAGCTTGCAGCACTGACATATGGAAGTGAATGCGGAAATGCCAGCTGTGACAAGGTACATGCCTTGGTCGGACCAGGAAATCACCTAGAGCATCAAAGATCATCCCAAGCTTATGCACAGTCCGGGCTCATATGCACTGGTGTTGGACCCAACATTCATTGGGCCTAACATCAATGTAAGATTCTCCAAGGTACTGATTGCCAATGGTAGTAGCATTAATATCATGTATGCGGATACGATGCGCAAGCTGGGTATCTCGGAGAACATGCTCCAACCTACAAGGACAACTTTCCATGGCATTGTGCCAGGCATTTCTTGTGAGCCCATAGGCAAGGTCCGAGTCGATGTTTTGTTCGGCACAAGAGACAATTGCCGAAATGAGAATCTAGAGTTTGAGGTGGTGAACTTAGAAAGTGCGTATCACGCGTTACTCGGTAGACCAGCTCTGAACAAGTTCATGGCAAGCTGCCACATCAGTTATCTAAAGATGAAGTTGCCTGGGCCAAATGGTGTGATCACTATAGCCGGAGATTTCCGACGTTCTATTGAGTGTGCGTCAACCGGGTCAAATCTAGCCGAGTCACTCATGATAGGACAAGAAAACAGAAAGATCCAAGAGGTGGCGGCATTAGCTCAGTCCGCCCAGCAGTATATGCCGGCATTGAGTAACCCGCATGAAAGCGTCTCATTCCAAGCGACAAAAGATACCAAGAAGGTGCCTGTTGATGATATGTTCCCTGAGCGTACCGTAACAATTGGGGCCGGGTTAAATGACAAATAGGAAAGCGAGCTCGTCAACTTCCTCCGTGAGAATCGGGATATTTTTGCCTGGTCCACACAGGACTTGCAAGGTGTTCCAAGGGAGTTGGCCGAGCACTCTTTGAATGTGAGACCCGGAGCTAAGCCGGTGAAGCAACCTCTCCGCCGCTTCGCCAAAGACAGGAGAAAAGTCATAGGAGATGAGATAGCTCAGTTGTTGGCTACAGGGTTTATCATGGAAGTGCTTTACCCGGATTGGCTGTCTAATCCGGTGCTGGTGGAGAAGAAGAAAGATGATCCGAATGTGGCAGTGGTGTGGCGTATGTGTATCGATTACACGAACCTGAATAAGGCGTGTCCAAAAGATCCGTTCCCACTGCCAAGGATAGACCAGGTCATAGATTCCACTACTGGGTGTGAGTTGTTGTCGTTCATTGATGCATATTCTGGTTTCCACCAGATACCTCTGAACCCGAATGATCAAATAAAGACTGCGTTTATCACCCCGTATGGGGCTTATTGCTATCGCACCATGCCTTTTGGTTTATGTAATGATGGGGCAACGTACCGGAGATGTATGCAAAAGTGTTTGCATGACCAAATTGGTCAAAATGTGCAGGTGTATGTGGATGATGTTGTGATAAAGACCAAGGAAAGCAAAACGCTCCTTGACGATATCAGGCAGACGTTCGCGAACCTAAGAAGGTTCCGGATGAAGCTTAACCCGGAGAAATGTACCTTCGGTGTCCCGGCTGGAAAATTACTCGGATTCCTCGTCTCCAGCCGAGGTATTGAGGTCAATCCAACTAAGATCCGGGCCATAGAACGAATGGAATTGCCAAAGTGTCTTAACGATGTCCAGAAGTTCACTGGTTGCCTAGCGTCGTTGAGTCGGTTTGTATGTCGGTTGGGAGAAAAGGCACTCCCTCTCTATCAACTCATGAAAAAGTCGGATAAGTTCATTTGGACGCCGCAGGCCAATGAAGCCTTTGCTCACTTAAAGAAAATGTTAGCCACTGCACCAGTGTTAGCCTCTCCACTATCAAAGGAGCCAATGTTGCTCTATATAGCCGCAACCAACCGAGTTGTAAGTGCAGTAATTGTGGTAGAGCGCAACGAAGAGGGTAAGTTGGTGAAAAGGCCAGTGTATTATCTGAGCGAGGTATTATCAGCCTCAAAACAGAATTGTCCTCATTATCATAAAGTGGCATACGGTGTGTATATGGCAGCTAAGAAGCTGAAACACTATTTCGAGGAACACCCAATCAAGGTAATATGTGAAGCTCCCATATCCGAGATAATGAGTAACAAGGATGCAAGTGGCAGGATTGCAAAATGGGCAATTGAACTAGCACCTTACGTGCCACAATATGATAGAAGAGAAGCAATTAAATCTCAAGCTGTGGCGGACTTTTTTGTGGATTGGGCCGAGGTGCAATACGAACAACCATTGCCAGATCCGAACTACTGGAGAATGCACTTTGACGGGTCAAAAACGAAAACCAGGTTAGGTGCCGGAGTTGTGCTTACCTCGCCAAAGAAGGACCAGCTGAAATATGTGCTACAGATCCACTTCATTGCATCAAACAATGTTGCAAAATACGAAGCACTTATACATGGGCTCAAAGTGGCAAAGGAGGTTGGTATACGTAGGATCCAATGCTTCGGTGACTCGGATCTCATAGTCCAGCAGGCCTCTGGGCAATGGGATGCTTTGGACGTGAACATGGCGTTATACAGATTTCATGTGCAGAAAATATCTGGTTACTTTGAGGGATGTGAATTTCACCATATACCTCGGGTGGAGAATGAGGCTGCCGACGTACTGTCGAAGCTCGGTTCAACCCGACAAGCAATTCCACCAGGTGTAGCATTGGAGCACCTCAGGAAACCCTCCATCAGGCCATCCCCGGAATCCGACTCAATTTTTATCCCAGAATCAGAAGCTGCGCCCATGGACATTGATGAGGGAAGTGGCTCGTGAAACCCGAGGACTGCCTTGGCAAACCCGAGGACTGCCACGACAAACCCGGGGACTGCATAACGCGATCCGGTAGAAGTTATGCTGGTGGATCTGATGGAAATTGATGAGGAAATATTCCCAGTGAGGGCTGTACCAGCTTGGGCATTGCCAATATTCCAATTCCTAAAAGACGGAACCTTACCCACTGAGGAGGTACTTTCCAGGCAAACTCGGAGGAGAGCGAAAGCATACACAATCATCAATTCCGAGTTATACAAAAGAAGTGTGACTAATGTCCTCCAACGATGTGTTGATCCGGAGGAAGGACTTGAAATCCTCCAAGATATACATCAAGGGGAATGTGCGCATCACGCCTCATCTAGATCCTTGGTAGCAAAAGCTTTTCGTCATGGGTTTTATTGGCCAAGTGCCTTAGAACACGCGGAAGATCTGGTGAGAAAGTGCAATGGATGTCAAAGGTATGCGACAAAAACACATATGCCAATGTCGGAGCTCAAGACCATACCAACTACATGGCCATTTGCTGTATGATGCTTGGATATGGTCGGCCCGTTTAAACCAGCAAGGGAAATATGACTCACATTTTGGTCATGGTGGACAAGTTTACAAAGTGGATTGAAGTGAAGCCAATAAGAAAATGTGATGGAGCTACGGCCGTAACATTTCTCAAAGACATCATCTTGAGATACGGTTATCCTCACAGTATCATAACAGATAATGGCACAAACTTCGCTGAAGGAGCATTTGCACGTTTCTGTCGAGATAAGAAGATCTGGCTGGACGTTGCCTCGGTAGCCCACCCCGCATCGAACGGACAAGTGGAAAGATCCAACGGATTAGTATTATCCGGGATAAAACCCTGGCTCATTGAGCCGCTTCAAAGATCAGCGGGGTGCTGGATAGAAGAACTACCAGCGGTGCTGTGGAGTTTAAGAACAACTCTGAATCGATCAACAGGCTATACGTTGTTCTTTCTGGTATAGGGGCAGAAGCTGTATTACTAGCCGACATAGAGCATGATTCGCCTAGGGTCACCCAATACACAGAAGCCGAAGTGCAAGAAGCCCGGCAAAATGATGTTGATCTACTAGAAGAAGCGAGAGAATTGGCATTGTCCAGATCCGCCATATATCAGCAAAATCTCCAACGCTATCATAGCCGAAAAGTAAGCCCCCGAGTTTTCCAGGAAGGCGATTTGGTACTCCGGTTGGTACAACATACTGCTGGCATGCACAAGTTATCCCCCCATGGGAAGGGCCATTCATTGTGAGCAAAGCATTACACAATGATTCTTATTATCTTATCGATGCAAAGCCACAGGAAAAGAACAAGGCAGACAGGTCCAGCGAGGAATCTAAGCGTCCATGGAATGTAGCACTACTTCGTCCTTTCTACACTTAGCAGAAGTGTATGTATCCGAATTCCTCATATGTCGGTATGTATGCCGGTAATGAGCCTATCAATGAAATCTTGGCACCTCGAGCAGTAACTCGGGGACTGCCTCAGTAATTTTAGTTGTCTTCTGCGTTTATTATTTTTACGTCGGCTGGCGTAAGTCGCTTCTGCTTAGGTTGGATTAGTAATGTGTGAGCACCAAGAACCTAACTCTTCGACTTGCTGCTGTCCAACAAGATTTGGCTTCATGGCAAGCAAGAGAACAAGTTTGGAATTGCGTAGCACATGAAAAACGACTAAGGGAAAAACTTAATCGAGCCGACGTTTGTTTTTCGAACTAACCATATGTATACTTTAAATTTATCATGCTAAATTATTTTGAGCTAATCCCAAAGTTTCCAAGTATTGTTAAGACAATTTTTGAAGCTCGGACTCGTAAGTCATAAAACCGAACCAAGGTAGACGCGAGCCGAGCCAAAAGATTGGAAGAACGAGAAAATGAAACTCGGGGACTACGCCCAAGTCAATCCAGCATAAAAACTTAGTAGCAAAATATTACTTGTGCACTTGATACAACTGCACCCGGCATACCAGGGATCTGATAAACTTTAAAGTTTTTCGATCAAGGACCGGCAGGAGGAGGAAGTTCGGCGTCATCTTCGCTATCTTTGATGTCCGAGGCATCGTCCTCTTCGTCTTCATCCGAACCATCTTCTGCGTTTTCAGCATTTTGGCATCAGCGGCACCAAGGAAGCTCGGACCCTCGTTCCATTCATGAATGGGTGCATATTTTATGAGACTATGGGCGCAGGCCTTGCGCCGAGCAATCCACTCCGGGTCGCTGGACCATTTGGATCCGGTGCGCATGCGCGCTAGGAGGTTGAGGTCGATCTTCTCGTACCACGTAAGCACGTAGTGGAGAACGGTTTCAGCTCCGGCACGGCCAGCGGATTCCCTCCAAAGGTCGAGCTGGGTTTCGCATTCCATCAGTTTGTCGACGAGAACTGCGGTCCCCTCCGGAGTATCTTCATCAGGCCAAAATACATTGAAGATCCGAACTGCCACGTCAAGGATATCTTTCCATAGTTCTTCACGATTTCCACGCGAGAAGACAAGCTGACCAATAGGTCCTCCATGTCATAGGGAATTTCTTCAGCATCAGGAGCAATGGGGGTACCCCTCTCTCGGCGGAACTTACCAACAACGGTGCTCGCAATGGTGTTGCCCTCTGGAAATTTGCCTGAAAACAAGACAGGAGAAACAAGTAAGGAAAAGACATGAGAAGCAACCCGGAGAAGTATGCCGGACGAAGGAAAATAACTTACGGGAAATATGGCTATGGATCCGGGTTAACTCCTTGGTACAGTCATCGCGCCTTTTGCGAAGCTGCACAAGTTCAGTGTTCACCGACTCGAGTTTGACGTCCGCCTCCTGGAGAAGCTCTTGGTCTTTGGAAATCTGGAGGGTGAGACGCTCCCGCTCTTCAGTATAGTCCTGGCCAGCTTTTTGAAGTTCGGTTTGGTGCTGCGCCTTTAGCTTCTTTATATCTGCCTTGAGCTTGGCAATCTCATCATCTTTGGATCGGAGGAGGGCAAGCTCGTCGTCTTTCTTCTTAAGTTCAGCCTGATGTTGCCCTGCTTGTTCGAGAAAATGCAACATCATATCAGGCACGGGCACACTATCTTCAAGAGATGCTGAAATACTTTGTTGACCCGACAGAGCCGAGGTATGAATGTTTGCCGAGCCACGGGGAAAAAGAGATAGAAAGCATAGCAAAGTTGAGCAAAAATAACTTACCCTTGATCTGGTCCAAATTCTTCCTCATGAGGATATTCTCAGCCTCCACCCCAGCTGCGGAAACCGAATGATGGGTTAGCTCGGCAGAAAAAGACGAAGAAAAACAGGAAAATGCCAAGGAAGGAACTTACCCCTTTTCTCGTATTCAACGAGAAGTGCATTATGCTTTGCGCGCAACATCTTGTGAGTGTCCAGCAAACGCTGAAACTCAGCGCTTCGGCGGTTGGTGGTCACCTAAAAGGAATACAAAAAGGTAGCTTAGTCTTGTGCATATTCGAAGTGTACAAACATCCGGGCCAAGTGGAACTTAACCTGGCTCTAGGTGTGTGCATATTCGAAGTGTACAAAGATCCGGGCCAAGTGGAACTTAACCCGGCTCTAGGTGTGTGCATATTCGAAGTGTACAAAAATCCGGGCCAAGTGGAACTTAACCCGGCTCTAGGTGTGTGCATATTCGAAGTGTACAAAGATCTAGGCCAAGTGGAACTTAACCCGGCTCTAGGTGTGTGCATATTCGAAGTGAACAAATCCGTGCCAAGTGGAACTTAACCCGGCTCTAGGTGTGTGCATATTCGAAGTGTACAAAATCCGGGCCAAGTGGAACTTAACCCGGCTCTAGGTGTGTGCATATTCAAAGTGTACAAAATCCGGGCCAAGTGGAACTTAACCCGGCTCTAGGTGTGTGCATATTCGAAGTGTACAAAATCCGGGCCAAGTGGAACTTAACCCGGCTCTAGGTGTGTGCATATTCGAAGTTATCAAGGAGCTACGTTAATTTGCTAAGGAGCATCCGGCCGAGTAACAAGTTACTCCCCCGGAGGCTCGGGGACTAATGGTTATATCGTTAATATCTACAACATCTTAAGGAAAACAAGAGCTAACTTACCTCCACCATCCGACCCACGAGGTTAATTGCCTTGGCGGCAGTATTCATCTGTGCTGAAAATTCGGCGGGACCGAACTTCTCCAGGAGGTCTTCGTTGTGGACGAACTCCGCCTTGTTCTAGTTGTTTACGAATTCAATCAAGGTCGGAGGGTATCGTTCGCCGCTAGGCATGTGGGGCACTACCAAACCCTTGGCATGCGCTTCCCTCCTCTCAACCTGAGCAAGGGCCGGGCTGGTGTGCAAAAGAAGTTGTTGCGCATCAGCTGGCTCGGCAGGGGTGCCCTTCGGTGGCAGAGTCTTCTTCGGGAGCATGGACGCGAGCGTGCGCTGTCCAGCCTCGACGGACGCTGTCCTAGTGGCGTCAGGGGTCTTTTTGCCTTTAGGCTGCTTCTGAGAAGTGGAAGTTGTTGCAGCAGATTTACCCTTGGGAGCGACCTTGGTGCTTTCTCGCCGAGACTGAGAATACTCGGACGAGGCGGAGGGGCTTGGTCCCGCTGCTATTGCTTTTGTTGCTGGTGCTGGAGTTGGTGCTGATACTGGTGCTGGTTGCTTCTTCGTAGAGGTACTGAGGGAACCTCAGTGGTAGCAAGTTGCAGCGGAGCCGAAGTCGTGGTGGCCGTTGCCTCGGCAGAGCCGGTCTCCCCCGCTCCAAGGTTGCCCTCTTCTTGACGAGGTGGGCTGGAACCTGGAGCAGCCGCTGGACCCTCTGGGATTGGGCTCAGCGGACGTGAATCCTCGCCGCGAGGGGTAGAAGGGCTGTGTCGAAGTGGGGAGGCAATGCCGGATCCACTTTGTGGGACCTCCACCGCGGCCCTGCCAAATCAAGCATTGTTGAATAAGAAGATGTAATAAAAGAAGGACAAGAAAATAGTAAAGGGAGAAGAGGCTTACTCATCCGACGTCAGGGGCTCCTTGGGCTTCTGAGCCCTCTGAGCTGTGGCCTTGGTTGCAGGCTTGGTGGTAGTTTTGTCTCCGGACTTCTTTCGCCTTTTGATGGGCTGAGAAGGTCTAGAGGAAGAGGTTGATGCGGCTCCCCTTTTCTTCTTCGGCGCAAACGGAACAGGATCACCCACGGCGAGGGGAGGATCTTCATGGATCTGCGCACCGGGGTTAGCTGATGCCGGAAAAGCATAAGAAAGGGGGACATCGTCAAATGCTTCCATCACCTCAACATCCGAATCATCCTCATCGTCGGGCCAATCTCTAATAGAAGAGAGTTTACCGCTAGGTCGCTTGGTCGCGTCCAACATCGGAAGGAACATCTCCTGATCAGGTTCTTCCTCGGTGTCCCGGTCAGGCGCCCATTTGAGGGTAGGGTCGGTGCCATCCTCGATGGCTTGCTGAAGAAACATCTAAGGAAAAGGAAAGGAAACAGGATTAAAATCTACAACAAAAAGACCGACATATGATTCAATTTGGAAGAAAGTTTGGGGTGCGAGACTTACCAAAGGAGGAAGCCTATCCCGGCAAAAGCGTTCAATCCCCCACGTCCACTCAGAGGAGAAGTCCTTGTGGGTGGTGAACAGGGCCTTGACCCGGCGGTAAATCTCTGTATTGCTTAACTCGAAAGACGAGGTCTGGTTGGGGTCGCGGCCCCAGCTCATGTGGCACACTTTGTGTGTGTGTTCCTGGAGGGGGAGATCCGGTTGCGGATGAATGTGATCATGGCGTCCTCGTTGCGCAATCTGAGGTCCTTCAGCTCCTTGAACCTCTTGTTGACTTGGTTGGCCAGCACTGTGGGCTTCTTGGGGATAACGTCCCACAACTTCGGGTTAGGAGGACCCGGAGAATAGGGGCGCAGCCGGATCAGATCTTCGGTGGTGCTGTTCCAGACATAGAAGAAGGTCTGGGCCCACCCCTTGCAGGAGTCTAGCCCAGTAACTCGGGGGAAGATAGACAGCCTCCAGGGAGAAATTGACGCAGCACCGAACTGCGTAAGTTGTTTATCCTCCGGATCTAGTTCTACATTCGGAATTACATTCCGGCGGAGGCCAAAGAACCGGATCCATAGCTCCTTTGTGGGCCATAATCTGGCATAACCCTCGATGATGGAGGCGAAGGCGGAGAGAGATGTGATGGCGTTGGCTGGAAGGTGATGCGACTGGAGCTCATATGTGTTCAACCAGTCGTGGAAAAAATCGCTAACTGGCAAACTGAACCCTCGCTGGAAGTGTCATAGGAACACAAAAGCTCAGAGGACGCGAGGCGCGCGACGACGCCCTCGGGGATGCGACTGGTCCAGTAGAGCCAGTCTAGGTCGTCCTGGCAGACCCAGGAGCCTGCCCACGCGCCGCGGTCAGTGCTCATAGCATCTTCCTCCATCTCTTGCTCGGCGACGGCGAGCTCTTCTTCTGTCATCTTGAGGTCACTGCTCTCACTAGCGCTAGCGGCGGTGGGTGGCAGCGGCATGGACTGACGGGGACCCATGGCAGAGGAGGTGCACAGAGGCGACGGCGGCGCAGGTGCGCGCGGAAGCAGAACGGCGGCGGCGCTGTCGCATGGAAAGATGAGGAAGAAGAGGGGGCATAGGGGCGCGGAAGTGAGGAACGGTCCCAAGGGGCGCGCCCCTCCCCTATTTAACCGCTACCTCAGGAGAGTAGTAGGATCACGTTTGCGGACAGGCCACACTGTGTGGCTGTGTACAATCCGGATTGACCAATCAGCATCGAGCCACACGGAAGGCCACAGAGCGCAGCGGATCCCATGACGTGACGTTATGATGCAGATAACGAGGAGGCAGGCACGATGTGACGTGCGCTGTAGTGATGATTGAGAATTACTGCGGCGGTTGCTGTGGCTGGCCCTTAAAATGAGGTGATGTGATGATTAGCCTCCACATGGGGAAGCGTACGAGAGAAGGAAGAGAAACCCGGATGAGTATGTGGTAACCCGGCCAGCAAGTAAAAACATGGAATATGCCAAGGGAAAGTAAATCCATAGAATCCGAGATAAGAGGTAACTCGGAAAAGGAACACATAGCTCAGTAAAGTTGAACTTGTTGTGGCTTTAGCGGCTAAGGCAGCTAAGACCGCACCAGCTTCGGGGACTAATGTTGGGGGGATACCCCCGGGTAGGGTCACGCCGAGGTATAAATGCCGAGTTAGCCGAGGTTCGGCAAGGTCAAAGCAAATGCTGGCTGAGTCACCTCAAGGCAGGTCGGATCACGGAGTAACCCGGACCAGCGACGTCCGCCTTACATGGTCTCAACCGACTTAAGCCGTAAGTCGGTAAGATATATCTAACTTGTATGCAGGAACAGGTATGTCTGGATCTTCTATGCAGGATCCGGGTTATATCAAGCTTGCAAGAGAAGGAAGGTATCTCGCTGCTCAAAAGGTGGCTGCTGTACGCGAAGCTTGAGCGAAGCGGACAAAGGCTGGACCACCGAGGCGTGGCCGACAAAGGTGATGAAGCCAATGTCAGGTGACGCAGGCGCCGCAGAGGCTCACGTAGCCTCTGCATGGGTGACGCGGGGGAAAAGTAACCCGGTCAGCTTACTATTTTGGGAGGAGGCATATTCCACGTATGCCCTAAGTGGAGACCTAGCCACCCCTATATAAGGAGGGCTAGGGCTTCTGTAGAGGGGGTTGATTCTTGACTGATTGGTTTCTGGGAGATTGCTCTAAGGGCTAGCTAGTGGCAAGAGTAAGAGAGTTCTTTCTTCCTCCTCTCCCCAATACAGATCTAGGAGCATTTGTAACCTGTGAAGGAGGATCAAATACAAAGCTTCTGTGTATGGAATCACCACACTATCCCTCCCTAGATTCCCCTAGTGCATTTAGTCCCCACATTTAGCCTATACATGGCATCTGCCGTGACACCACCACGACAGTTGTGATTGTTTCCTCTGGACTTCACATTGCCCCCGCTATGGTTGGGGTAGCTTGGGCGAGACGTTGGGGGTCGGTTGTTCCTTGGTGCATATCCTGGTGAAGGGTTGGGACGGTACTTCTGGTGACTATTGGATCCATACTGCTGCATCATACGACGCTTGCGGTTGTCGTTTGCCTGGTTAATCTTCCCTTCCATCTAAATGGCAGAGTCAACTAGCTCTTCGAGATCCTGGAAACGGTTGTTGACGAGGACAGTCTGCATTTCATCATGCAGTCCATTCAGGAATATCTCCGTCTTCTTGGCCTCCGTGTTGATCTCATCCGGTGCATATCTGGCAAGTGACAGGAATCTATCACGATACTCCACCACAGTCATTCTTCCTTGCTTCAATTCACGGAACTCATCTCTCATTCTGTTGACTAGACCTTGCGGCACGTGGGTGCGGCTGAATTTGACTTTGAATGCTTCCCATGTCATCACTTGACCATGGTTCATATTGCGGATGCTATTCCACCAAGCTCTTGCATCTCCTGCCAGATAGTGGGTCGCAAAGAGAACTTTCTCATTCTCATCAACTCTTGCAACTTCTAAGTTGTTTTTCATGGTCTGTAACCAGTCATCAGCATCTAATGGGTTCTCAGATTGGTTGAAGATTGGAGGATTGGTGTTCTGAAAGTTTTTGAGTTTGGATCCCTGGTGATCCTGATTTCCATGCCCTTGGTTGTTGAGAGCCATCTGGGCGATCTGTTGAAGTGTTGCTAAGTTGGCTTGATGTTCTGCCCTGCTTGCTTCACGGTCTGCGATGAGATTCTACAAGATCTGCAGCATTGGATCTTGCGACGAGCTACTCCCTCCTTGGTTTCCACGAGTCATCTAAAGATTTTGATGGATATAGGGGTAAGAGGGAATTTCTACGGTTCATGGTTTTGGGTTTTCAAAGCTAAAACTTTGAGTTAGACTCAGGTTTTTCAACTAACTCCATTTCATTCATTCAGGCAAGCAAGCACACGATACAACACACACCACAACAATCAAAGGGAAAACAGATGGTTTGAAGAACCATTCTGCAAGCTACGATAGAATGAGACCAATACATCTCATGCTACGACAGTGCTCTAGTGCATCTACTCATCGTCGATGAAATCGGAGTCATCATTGTCAGTGTAGAAGTCCATGGCATCCTCCACTAAAAACTCATCATCATTGCTGAGGTAAGAATCCATGTCTCCCTGGATGTCTTCACCCTCATCTTCTTCTTCTTTTGCTGCAAGCTGGGCTGCCTGCTCATTGACTGTCTTCTCGAGGTCGGCCACCTTCTTGCGAAGACGGGCGATGGTGCGATCCTTCTTTGCACGTTGACGGCGAAGGGAATGGCGATCCTGGACGAGCAGTGCAAAAGTCTAGGCCTTCTGGTCGGCAATGGCATGGTTCTGGTTGGCTAACTCTCTGGAATTGTCCAGCTCCTTCTGACGGTCATACAACAGGAAGTCAAGGTTCTCCACTTGGTGCTTTAGTACTGGATGACTTGGCATCTCCATCGGTATTCCCATGAAGTCACGTCTTGCATAGTGGGCAAAACGGGTTCCTTGGATCTGGTTGACGCTGAGGGCACATAGACGTGCGAGAGCTTCATGCATTGCCCTGGCTAATCCATCTAGCCAGTTGTTCTCTCTTACGGAGAACTGAATTCTCCCAGAAGTTGGTGCTTCGATGCTTCCTCTAAGATCCGCGGTGACTAGCCACTATAGGTCTACTCCTGGGTGTCTTGGAAGTTGAGCTCCAAGAAACTCCAGATGTGGGCGTCCCAGTAACTCTGACAGTGAATCCAGATCCCTCTTGAAGATCAGCTGACCTTCGTTTCCCAACTGGTAAAACTTGCTGAACTAAGTCTCCATCTACAAGAATTAAGGATGAGGAAGTTAGTGAAGTGATCAAGTGTGTCAAATTTTAAGTAGTAGTGTAAGAATTTTGAGGAACATGAATTTTTGAAAAAGAGTGAATCCACAAGGATAAGAGAGGAGGTAGTTTTTCATAAATACTCACTTTGGTTTGGAAAGTAAGTTTTTGTTTGAACGTCCATTCTAACTAGGGTCTCCTATGGTCAGGATGGCTCTGATACCAACTTGTCAACACCCGGATTTTTAATCCCAAATGCCCGTTATGCCATACCTCGCGATCCCAGGATTACCATTTTTGCGAGACATAACGGATTGGATATCACAGTACATCATCCATTACAAACCATACATAAGGTCTTACACAAATAAGGATCTCATGATCCAGTCTTAATACAACAAATAGCGGAAATAAAAGATAAGCGTAGCGGTGGGGTCCATCTTCAGGGGCACATGCAATGCTGACGAAGGCAGTTAGTCCTAGTTATCATAGCCGTCCTGCTGGCCATCATCTTGATAGTCTCCTTCATAGTCTGGCCATGATAATAGCCAGGGACAAAAGCCATGAGTACTCTTTAAGTACTCGCAGACTACCGCTAACAAGTTTGATAGTTCTAAAGTTAAAGTGTTAACTCTATGTTTAACAATAAAGTTAAGTTTGAAACCTAAGCTGAGTTCAGAAGCAAAGAAAGATAAAGTAAAGTTCTAGAATCACTTAAGTTGGGAAGCTAATGTCATAAACACAACCCTATTGTGGTCAAGTCAAAATTCATCCTTCATTTCAAGTTATTTAGAAAACATCTAACAACGAAACAATATGGCCATTCCAACTGTCCATAACCGCGGATGCGGCTATTCGAATAGTTTGACACTTTGCAGAGGTGGTACACTTTCACCACAAGATTCGATACATCTGTCAGGGATAACCCTGAATCATCATACTTAGTATGCAGATAATCAAACATAACCTTCCCATTACACACCCTAGTATAAGCACCTCTCCTATGAGCATGGCCTCCCAACCATGACCATCAGTCATCTTGGGCACTGCATAGGTGGACATCATGAGAGGTAGCCTCAGCTCATACCTCTCCTGCGAGGGAACTAATAGTAATGCATATAAATTTCCAGCTAAGCCTTACCCAATTCAGGTAGTGTGGTTGTACAGTAAATTTGGAATGGTATCGCATCCGAATCCAACCATCAGTTTTATAAAAAGGGTTAAGGCTCATGCCTCAACATTTTCATCATCATAAACCATTTGTGTTTCTCAACACATGTCAAAACATCTCAATAGAATGACTCATCATTCCATGGTTTTCATAATTCATTTTCACCAAGTGTTCCCATCTAAAGTGACTCAAGTTTTTGATCTACTCTAAACTACTAAGTTAAGAGTGTTCACTAAGGTGGAAAAGATGGGTTCAATCTCATGCCATAGAATGACATCTAAAGGGTTCTAAATAGGTCAAGTTTTATACTCTTTATGCTACCTTCAAAACAAGTGAAGAACTTTGTGTAAACTAAGGGAGGTAAAACTTGTAAATAAGACTTGGGGTAACTAATAGTCAAAGGAGTGTGATCAAGGCATGCCTAAAGCATCTTTGCTAAATCATCTAGTTTGATCCTAGCTTGCTAAGCAGGAAACTTGCAAGGGTTAGCTTGCATTGTTAATGGTGGCTTGCCTTGGTTGCTGCAGTGGTTGAAGTTTTCTTCTTCTTCTTGGTAGAACTCCTCCTCCTCGAAAGCTTGGTCGGTACTATCGTCTATAAATACATACAGAGTACACCATCACCAAACAATACTTAACTAGGCTAAATAGCATTCTAAGACACACATTTGATGATCTATTATCGTCACAAGCATCACAAGTTTAAATCACTAGTTTCATTCTTTTTAAATTAGAAAAGTAATTTCTACTCATTGAGAAATTAACTAAGATTTAATATTCACCACTTAAAGTATGGGATCATGCTGACATACGTCATCACCACATATTCTAACATGTGGGAATGAGATTTAAAGGGTCGATCATAATTACTTTGGTTTAAGTTCATTATTTAATGATTTAAAGTGACTAGAAATGCCTATATAGCATTATTTTGGTACTAGTCCAAAGTCACTGCATGTAAACCTTAATATTGTTACATATTCCGATAGATATGATGAAAGTGATTTTTGAGAGTTGGAATCAACTCAAAACCTATCTTAGTTGATTTTAAAAAAATGTTGCAAGGTGCAAATGCTTCTGTTTTGTTATTTTTACTAGGAGAGATCTATACCTCTAATTAAATTAAATCCAACGGGCTTGGATAGATCATTTCAATACCTTTCAGGAAAAATTGGTTTCATGCCAATCGGATTTGTAAAACTCCCAGAATTGAATTTTAAACTAGTGGACAGAAACTAGCTTAACTCTAAAAAGAAAAAACTAGATTTGAATTTCTAACTCGCGCGAGAACTAACTGGGCCGGCCCAGCTACGCACCGTGAGTGCAACGGGATGCCTGACGAGCGGGCTCCACTAGTCAGTGGCACAAAAACACCGAAACGGTATCTAGCATTCTAGGCCGCACGATTAAAAGGGCATCTAACGGTGGGAGTTCATCGTCGTCGACGAATTACTCTAGCGAGAGTCTGACCTAGACGTGGCGGTGGGGGTCGATTGGGGGCGTACCAGGGCTCTAGCAAGGTTGGTGAGGCGGGTAAACGGGCTGGAAGAGGATGACGAGACGAGGCGCGGTTGCGGCGGAGCTTGGGGTGCCCTAAATCACAGGCGCCCTTCTCCTCCTGCTGTGGCGGCTTCGGCTCCAATTCCGGCGAGGCAGAGCTCGAGCGGCGTCGGCGAGAGGTGGATGAGGTTCAGTGTGAGGTGGGGAGTGTGGGAGTGTGGAGAAATGGTGCTGGGGTGGCCGCTTTATATAGGCTCGACGGTGAGACCGAGTGGTGTGGGCAGGCGACTCCGGCGAGGGCGGCACAGGGGGCTAGCGGCGTTGCTCGAGGTAGGGGACGGTGGCCTGTCTCTTGGCGATGCTCTGAGGCTTAAAGGCGCGGCAAGGCGAGCTCTGTGCTAGTCGGGAGCGTCACGCGCTCTAGGCGGCAGAGGCTGCGGGTTCGACGGCGAGCGGTGACTGTGGCGCGTTGGGCGGCCAACGGGGGTGTCTGGGGTGTTCCCTGGGTCATGGCGAAGCGGTGGGCGCGGGGTGCGGCCGAGGGGCGGTCTGTGCACGCGGGGATTGGGCGCGCTCTGCGGGCAGCGTCGGCATGGTCGACCAGCTCCAGGCGCGGCGGTTCCTGGCCGTTCTAGTCTCTGTCTTTGGGCTGGGGCTGGTTGGACGGTGGCGGTGGACCACGGGCTAGCGTGTAGACATGGTGAGAGAGGGGGAAGCGGTCTGCTGCTACGAGGGTCAAGTTGGCCGGCAAGGTGCTCTCAGCATGGCCTTGAAGTGCAGCTAGGAGGTAGGGGATGTGTTGGTTTTGGTCTGGTTAGGCTTGAGGGAGACAAGGGTTATCAAAGCACTTCAATTGGCTAGACAAGATCAACCCCAAAACAGTAATAGTTAGGCCACTTTGATCTTGCCTACAAGGTGTTTGACAAAATGACCGAAAGAGAAAAACTTTTGAATTTTGAGTTCAAAATTTTTGAGTGTTCTCCACTGGTACTAGGTAGTCTCTGGTTGCAAGGGTTTTGAAAGTGGAGCTCAAATTTATGGTTTTTGAAAAAGTGGGATCTTCCCATATGAAATAGATTCAATTTTCCAATGCCTTTTAAATATAGTGTTTGAATGTTTTTAGCAGATCAAAAGGTGGCCCTTGGTACCTCATTATGTGTACTAGCAAGGGGTGTAAAGATCTAGAATTATATCTGTTGAGAAATGAGTGCTAGGAACACTCAAAGTAGTGTAGTGGATTAAAATGGCCAAAATGACCATTCCTCCTTTTTAATTGTTTTTGATTTGATTTTCTTTGGGAAAAGTTTGGGAATGATGTAGATGATGTTTAAATCACCTAAGAACCATTTTACAACCAAAGAATCACAGAACCATGGCAATTCAAATCAATTCCTAATTTAAATGCTCATACACATGAATGCTTTCATTTTTAATTTGAAAAAGTTTTTATTAACCCTAAATTTGATGATTTGGATCTTGATAAGCTTGGATTGAAGTTTTGGGATGTTACAGGAGTCTTGACGTCTTCGGGTTCCATGAAGCCGGATCCGTGGAGTAGAACTTGGGTTTCGGCTTTGGTTGTTGATGGTGAACTTGGAACAGCACCGATGGTCTTTGATTGGCATCGGGTGATTCTCATCGGTACCCTAGATAGATACTTGCCCAAAATATAGGTCTTGTCTAGCTTGGAGGCCTCGGGCAACATCACTAGCTAGCAGAACCAGAACGGAGTAGCATCGCTACTAAACAACAACACCGGGAGGTGATCAGAGAGCAACACGAGTAGCAAAACAATGAGGCAGACACATGTCCTGAAACAGAAGGCACACACGACCTGCAGAGCATCCAGCGGAGGCACCGGGTAGAGGCGGTGCTGGCGCATGCGCAATGGAGCAGGGACCTAGGCGACGATGTCCTAGACTGGAAAGAGCAGTTCGGGGCCGGGGCGAGGAGGAGGCTGCGGACGGCGCACGATAGCGGGTGCTCTGCGGGGTTGACGACGAGGAGGCGTGGCGCTCTGGCAACAAGGAGAGGCGCAGCCAGCTCGAGCGGGAGGGCAAGGTCGGACCGGAGGGGCTCTGCTGGCAGAGAGGGCAATACGGTGGCGCTAGAAGGGAGACGGCAGAGGGGAGGTGGCAGCCAGCGGTGCGACGCGACCAGGGTGAGGAAGAGCGCCTGCAGCGGCGCGCTGGCCGGCTTTCAGAGGGCAGGAGTGGCGCGTGGCTCGAGAATGCAGGGCGGAGGTGGGCCGGACCTCGCGACACGGAGACGAGGCTTCGCGTGGTGACCGGTGATGGCGGCCTCGCTGGCGGCGGCGCGCAAGCCGGAGGTAGGACGACAACGCGGGATCGAGCATGGCAGAGGAGAGAGGCGAGCAGGGTTTTGATCTCGCTCACGGGTTGGTGACGAGCGATGTGTGGGGAGCGTGCGAGGTGGGGCCGGGTTGTCAGGTGCGCTTGGCGTGCGGTGAGTGCGGCGATGGCTGGGTATGCCGCTAGGTCGCTAGGGTTCGGTCGTGGGGTTGTAAGCTGCTAGCTTGCTGGGCTTTTGGCCTGGCAGGCCGGCGGTCTCCCCCAGAAAACATTTTATTTATTTATTTTATTTTTAGAGAGACTTTTGGTAAATAGTTTTTAGACAATAAAAGATCCAGAAAAGACCGGGGTTTTGATTTGTAATTAAAAAAGGGGACTAATTAGAAAAGAAAATAGGCTTTTGGTGAAAATATTTTTAGGCAAAAATATGCATGATGTCATGATGATGCCTAGAAATAAGAAAATAACAGGCAATTTTAATTGGGGAATATTTTCCCGGGCATTACACCCTTGTATACCATAAGCGTTTAATGCTCATGCAGAATATGGACGATGTTGTCGTACTCATCTGATCTCAATGTCGCGAAGGTCCTCGCAAGTCACCCCTTGTCCTGGTCCTCGTACGATGGTCCGGTGACGCAAGTGGCAGCACTCCCGAGGCATCGCACACATACGGTGCAAGACGATGGCTATCGGATCTCTAATCCATGTCGAGATTGTGGAAGTAGATCACCTGGCCAGAATCACCACAGCACAATGGCGTGCTGCAACAATGTTGTCTCATGCGTGTATAGTCCTTCAAAGGGACCGCAACACCACAAAAGGCAACTAGAGAGAATTCCTTAAGGAAAATGCCTTTGATAAATATCTCAATTGTCGTTGTTTATTTCCACCCATATGCACCTCCTTTTATAAGGGAAGGGGTGTGCCATTCCCAAGGGCTCCCCCATGTGGGACTAAACGAGGGAGTAGGGACGAGGGAGGCAGTCGGCCGACCGTGGTGACCATGGGCCCCACGTGGCTAAGGCCCACTCACCCCTCCTCCACTAGGGAAGCGACTTCCTCATGGGCCACTCCCTCTGAGAGGGCCCAATGAGCTGGGCTGCCCCATAAATCCCAATTTAATATTTATTAAATATATCAGGAGTAAATAACAGTGCCAGATCGTTTTGGCTCAAACTGCTATCCATGTCGTCCCGATTCTTTTTGGCCATGGGATGGATGCCGAGGAGGACACACAGCGGCATTGCAACGGAGCCCTGCTATCCCATGAGGTAGGCCCCGCTGCGGGCTAGGGCGAAAGATTCTGGACGTGAAAGGGTGTATCGCATGCCATTGTAACTCGCATCGCTGGAAGGTGGGACACGCGCATCACATGGCCCACCGTCAGCGTCTGCGGACTAGAACACCCACTATGAGATGCATCCTCTGTGCGACAATGTTGTGCACCCGCCGGGTGGTGGGGCCTACCTAGAGCCGATGTGGAGCCATGAGCCCACGTCGGCCGTGCCTTCTCGTGGTCATGGGGCCCACACGAAGACGACGTGGCACTAGCCCATGCTAGCCGCGGATTCCCGTGGACGTGGGGCCATTCGGAGCCCTTGGGTTGGCGTAGTCTCCATCCGGGAGCGGTTCCTCGCAGTTCTAGGGCCCACCCATAGTTGACATGGCACGCTTGGTCATGGAGGCAATGTTTTTTCGCGAATGTGGGGACGTACGAAGCCGACATGGCGACGTAAAATCTCATGGTCTGTCATCTTATACCGTAGGCTACATGGGTTTTCGCAGGCATAGATCCAAGATATCAGTGCTATCGCATGTGGGAGAGCATGTGTGGCAGCGTGATCCTTCTCGCTAGTCATAGCATAGCTGCCATCATAGACTGTAGACGTACGCGGGTTCTCGCGGAAGGCAGAAAGAGTATAAGACCTTTCTTCTTGTATTTTCTTCAAGAAATGCATTAGACCTCTTCTCTCTCCATCTCCGTCTTTTTTTTGCCTCACTACCATCGTCATCATGTGCGTCGAGCCGGTGACTTGGTTCCGGTGACGCAGATGCCGACGGTCACGAGGTGAAAGAGCATGCTAGCTGATGGGGATATGCCAAATGGGGTATGCCTAGCAAGACGTTCCGATTGGGCCAAAGGCCTCACGAGTGGGCCTGCAGGACGGTGACTGGATGCGACTAAGGAGAAGGTCTAGCGACTAGAGACTGGAGGCCCAGAAGCATACTCGAAACCCAGTCGAATTAGGTCAAAGCCTCCAAATCCATATCCTATTCGGTTGTAAATTGTAAACCCTAGCGAGGTGCCTCATATATAAACCTCCCTAGGGTATCCTGAGGACTTACGTTCCATCATACACCCCTTCAAGCGACTCACTGCTTAGACGCCGAGCTCGCCGCCATTGTAACTCGCTCTCTACTAATCCAATCTAGCAGGAGTAGGTCTTTACCCTCCGAGAGGCCAAACCTAGATAAATCCATGTGCATCTGCCCCCATCTCGCACTGCAGATGGCCGCCAGCTCTCGCCCCCGATTCAATCAACTGTTGCCTACTACAGCGGCTGCCGTGGCCATTTCCACGATAGTGGCGTCCACCGTGGGGCCCAGCCGGACTGGCCTGAGTTCTGCGACGAGACCCTACTTGCTGATTGACATGGGTATACCCTACAGGTACTCGAGCTTGGTATATACAGCCTGAATACAGCGGGAGCCCACGGTGTCGCCAAGGCCCAAACAGAGGACTCGAGTAACTTATGGACTCTCGATTGCTTGAAGAACAAGAAGAAGCTAAAGATAGAAAGTTCAAAGGGGAAAACCCTAAACTGTAACCGACTCGACCTGCTACCCGAGACCTTGCCTATCTATATAAAGGCTAGGAGGGGGCGGCGAGGAGGACACACACAACCCTAGTTTCCACAACCCTTGCCAGATTGCATCTGCGCACCATTGTGATCTTCGATTCCCTCAATAATTCCACGAGCAGACAAGCAGGAGTAGGGACCTCTATGAGGCCTGACCTGGGTAAATCTTTGAGTCCCCTGTGTGCTTGTTTGCTAGCCGATAGATGTCTCCAGTGCTCCCTCCTTCTCCAAAACCGAAGTCCATAACAATTGGCATTGATGAGTTAAACCCCGGTCAATTGGCGCCGTCTGTGGGAATTGGGAGTGCTGATGTTGCGGCTTCTTAGGCCCCATCAACTGTGATCTACAACTCCGCAATAGCGGAGATCCGCCAGCTCTTCGGCGCGTTCGACTTCACCGTCCACATGCCGGCCACTCACCCGACTTTCGAGTCCGTGGGCGACGGGATCAGCTTGGCGATCGGGAGCTTCCGCTTCCAAGTTGGTCAGATGGGCATGCTTCGCATGCCTGACCAGCCGACGGTACCATCGATTACTCCGGCATCGTGGTTTCCCCCGCCGATCGACACCCTCAGCAAACTCAATGCCTCGACAACAGTCGAGAATACGGGCAGCGACAGTAGTCGCGAATCCGATCTGGGCGATCTAGCAACTGAAGATGGAGCCTACGGTTCCGATCTGAAAGTTGCGGGAGCAGAAGCTTCCCCAACCACTTCATGTGTGCCGTCATCAACGCAGGCGACACCTCCGCCAATCGCGACAACATAGGCAACAGCGGCCATGAAACTGACCCACCAAACGGTGGAATACCCAATGGAGGACCATCGCCAAACGGTGGACCATCGCCAAACAGCGGACCACCGCCAAACGGCGCCCTCGTCAACAACGGAGGAGTAGTCGAACCTCCAACTATGATAAATGAGCAAACCGGCGAACGCGTCGTGATCAGGCTCAACGACCTCGAGTGGGCTCACTGCCGAGAAGCTCTGCGAGGTCACCCTCTACCCTTTGGCGCCCTGCAAGAACTGCCGATGGGTTACCATTGGCTCCTAAAAGAGGAATACAAGCGCCAACTGCAAACAATCGCGCAACTCGAGGCGCATAAAAAGGCGGCTGATGAATCAAGCCTCCAGCGAGCTGGGCTCTCCTCACACGGAGGATCCTCCTCCAGGTGCAACGAGTACATTGCCAACAAGAGACGATCTCGACTTGCCCACCTCACCGAACAAGAACGTGTGGAAGCCGCTAAAGTCCTTGACTTTGGCTCCATGACGGTGGATACACGCGGCAACATGCTCCCAAAAATGCCGCAAGCCACTGTAACGGCGGCCACCATGTACCTCCTCAACAACCACCCGCCAGCTGGAGACCCTCGAGCTGCCATGCACCAATCTACGATTGCAGGCTTGGGGTTAATCGAGGCCGCCCTCGACAAAGAGCCAGTGTCAGAACCGAAGAAAGGCAAGGCTCTGGCAAAACGATATTCCTCGCCCTCATCTAGCGATGACAGTCACGATCTGTCTTGACGTCGCCGTTCACGGCGACACGACCACGACTATGATGCGCGCGATGACCTCGCGCAGCGCAAGATTGAAAAATCAAGGGTGCGACGTGCTCGGTCGACTGACTCAGAAGACGAAGATGTGGAGCTCTGTGGCGCTAGATGCTTCAGCAGGGCCATCAGGCAAAAGCGAATGCCCAACAGGTTTAAACTCCCATCGGAGAACCCGAAGTTTGACGGTCTGTAGGACCCGAAAATCTGGTTAGAGGACCACATCTCCTTCGTCAGGCTCCATGGCGGAAGTCGAAGCACGGCCATGCAATGCCTGCAGCTACAGCTGCAGGGCGCCGCCCGAGCATGGCTCAACAACCTCCCACGCGGATCCATTCGCAGTTGGGAAGAGCTGGTTTACAGCTTCATGCGCAACTTCAAAGGCACATACAAAAGGCCTGCGTCAATCGAAGAGCTGAGGTGCTGCCAGCACAGATCTGGCGAATCGCTACGCTCATACATCCAGAGGTGGTCCATCATCAAGAACTCCACAGAAACTACCTCGGAGGACCGCGAATTGACGCATTCAATGGTGGCATTCGCTACATAGAGCTCAGGGAGGAGCTGGGCCGCTCGATGCCCAAAACCATCGACCACCTGATGGAAATCGTGAATCGGTGGGCTCACGGAGAAGATTCGGTGAAAAATCACGTTCACTCCGACAAGGAAGCAGAACTCGAGCGCAGACGCGACCGCCGAAGCAAACGCGCATGGGCATCTATGATGACCGGGACGATGTCAACATGGTCGCAGCCGGCTACACCGACAGACGCGACGATAACCGCAACAGCGGCTACCGCAGCGGTGGATACCGCGACTCCGGGAAAACCACGCAAGTATGGCAACACCGCAATCGCGATGAGGCACTCGCAACATCCATGGAAGACAAGCTGTCCGGGCCATGCACTGTGCACTTCTACATTGACAAGCAAGACGGGAAAAAGAAGTCTGGCCACCTCCTCAAGGACTATCGCGAGTTCCTCAAACTGCATGAGGGATTGGCTCGGATGAATCGCAACACACTCGAAAGGGGCTACGGAGCCGCCCCAGGCGCCATGGCACATGGAGTTCCGCCACCGCCGCCCGGGCCACCCCCAAATGCAGTTGTGCCGGACCAGCACCACAGAGGCGAACCATACCCACGGGCCATGAGTACCATGATGATCCAAAAGGGACTCCCCTCGAATCGGGTGCAGAAGGCCATCACTCGCCAAGTCAACTTGGCCACAAACTCGCCACCACCTACCACTGAGTACCTCAGCAGAAGCGAGTCCTGCATCACCTTCGACAACCGCGACCATCCGCCCCAAGTACCTCGTCCAGGACATTGTCCCCACGTACTCGAGGCGCAAATTGGAGGCTTCGACATGAGCCACGTCTTCATGGATGGCGGAAGCGGCATCAACCTTATATTCACGAGTACCTTGCGAGCAATGAGGATCCCTCTGACTTGCTTAGAAGCCTCAGACACAATATTCCACTGCATCGTCCCAGGCAAGGGCGTGTATCCCCTTAGCAAAATCAACCTCGACATCATCTTCGGCACGCCAAAAAACTTTCGGCGCGAGCGCATCGACTTCGAGGTCATTGACTGGCCCTCGCAGTACCACTGCGTCCTCGGACGTGTCGCATTCGCTAGGTTCATGGCAGTGCCACACTACGCCTATCTACAGATGAAGATGCCAGGCCCTAATGGTGTCATCACAGTCAACCGGAGCTTCGAGAGATCCGATAGTTGCGACAGGGAATTCAATAGAATCTCCCAGTCCTTCGGCATGCAGGAAGAACTCACGAGACTAAAGGAGTCGACAGACAATAGTCTGCCTCCCCTAAGCCGGCCAAGTTCACCCAACCTATCTTTCGACTCATCAGTGCACACAAAGAAAGTTCAGGTCCACCCATCGGATCCCGCCAAGACATCCGTCATCGCCAACAACTTGAGTCCCGCATAGGAACTCGCGCTCGTCGAATTCCTCCGTGAGCACTGGGAAATCTTCGCCTGGTGTCCAGCGGACATGCCAGGAGTTCCCAGGGAATTCGCGGAGCACGCACTCAATGTCAACCCAGACGCAAGGCCAGTCAAACAAACAATTCGGCGATTGTCTGAACCAAGGGCAAAGGCAGTTGGAATGGAGATCAACAGACTCCTCGACACCAAATTTATACGCGAGATCAAGGAAAGCACTTGGCTCGCCAACATGGTGCTAGTACCAAAAAAGGACACGGACATCCTGCGGATGTGTGTGGACTTCACCTCTTTGAATAAGCACTATCCAAAGGACCACTTCCCGCTACCACGAATTGACCAGATCATCGACTCCACCGCGGGATGCGAGCGCCTCTACTTCCTCGACGCCTACTCAGGCTATAACCAGATTCGAATGAAGGAGGAAGATCAAGAAAAAACAGCATTCACAACGCCCTTTGGTGTGTTCTGCTACAACACAATGCCCTTCAGGCTAAAGAACGCAGGAGCCACCTACCAGTGGTGCATGCAGGCTTGCCTCAAGAACCAACTTGCTCGCAAAATTCAAGTCTATGTCGACGACATAGTAATCAAGACCAAAGAGGAAGCCTCACTAATCGACGATTTGCGCGAAACCTTCGCCAACCTCGACCGCTTTGGATCAAGCTCAATCCGGACAAATGCGCCTTCGACGTACCATCTGGGCAACGACTCGGGTATCTTATCTCCACGAGAGGGATCGAGGTGAACCCAAAGAAAATAAAAGCCATACTGGCCATGGAAAAGCCGAAGAACATAAGAGGCGTCCAACAGCTGGCCGGACGAATCGCGGCGCTCAGTCGGTTCATCAGTCGAATGGGCGAAAAGGCACTACCCTTCTACCAAGTCTTCCGCAAAGCCGACAAGTTCGAGTGGACCAATGAGGCGCAGGAAGCATTCGAAGACCTCAAGCGCCTGCTATCCACCTCGCCAGTACTGGCGACCCAACACGACAGGGAACCATTGTTGATGTACATCTCCGCCACCAACCAGGTGGTCAGCATAGTGCTCGTAGTCGAACGAGCAAAGGAAAACAAGGTCCACGGAGTACAACGCCTAGTCTACTACCTCAGCGAGGTACTTACGCCAACAAAACAACGGTACCCGCACTACCAGAAACTGGCATACAACGTCTTCATGACGGCCCGGCGACAGCGACACTACTTCCAGGAGCATCCAATCATGGTAGTCAACGACGCCCCGCTTGGGCACATCCTCAACAATCCCTACGCCACCGAACGAGTCGCGCTTTGGGGAATCGAGCTGTATCCACAAGACATTACATATGAAAAACGTGACGCAATCAAGTCGCAAGTTCTCCCTGACTTCCTCGTGCACTGGATGGAGAACCAGCTCCCCAAAAAACCAGACATGTCCTACCTCTAGACAATGCACTTCGATGGTTCCAAGCGAAAGGACGGGGCTGGTGCAGGTGTCATACTAACATCGCCCCAAGGAGACAAGCTGAAATATATCCAGCGAATGCAATTCACCGCCTCCAACAACGAAGATGAATACGAGGCCCTACTACACAGGATGAGGATGGCAAAAGCCTACGGCGCCAAGAGACTCATAATATATGGCGACTCCAAGCTGGTCGTCAACCAGACAATGCACGAGTACGATGCACTGAACGACAACATGATTGCCTACCGCGACCTCTACGACACACTCGAAGGGGACTTCGACGGTTGCGAGCTGCGACACATAGGCCGCGGAAGCAATGAAGAGGTGGACACACTCGCGAACAAAGGCTCTACCTGCGCCCCCATACCACCTGGGTATTTCTCGAGCGCATCTGTGAATGCTCCATCAAGCCAAAGGCCACAGAGAAGAAAACAAGCGCAACAACGGACTCGAGGGCTGCGCCACCCAATGAGCCAATGGCACTCGATGACCTTGAGCTGGACACAGGACTCGAGGGACCAATGAGCGTCATGATGATCGAGACATCTTGGACCCAACCATACATTACATACCTCCTCAGCAAGAGGTTACCGGACGATCCGATTGACGCCCGACACATCGCACGGTGCTCCAAGGCATTCGCTGTTATCAACGGCGAACTATACAAGCGCAGCATCACAGGAGTACTCCAACTATGCGTCTTCATGGCCGATGGAAGAGCTATTCTCCTCAACATCCATGAAGGGACCTATGGGCACCACGCTGGCAGTCGCGCCCTCATCGCCAAAGCTCTACGAGCTGGATTCTACTGGCCTACGGCCATGCGTGACGCCAAGGACATCGTCCAAAAATGCAACGCTTGCCAGCGATTCACGGACAAGCCACACGCACCTGGCGCAGAGCTCTGACCAATTCCATTGGCCTGGCCCTTCGCACAATGGGGACTCGACATGGTCGGCAAACTCCCAAGGTCCTCACGCAGAGGCTACGTCTACCTCTTGGTCGCAGTCGACAAATTCACCAAGTGGATAGAGGCCGTGCTAGTGACTAATCAGTCAGGCTACATCGCAGTCAAGTTCTTCGAGTCCATCATTTACCGCTTCGGAGTGCCACACAACATCATCACAGACAATGGGACAAACTTCACAGCCAAGGAGTTCCAGGAATTCTGCGAGAATCTAGGGATCAACGTCAGCTATGCCTCCGTAGCACATCCACATACCAACAGCCAGGTCGAAAAAGCTAACAGGCTTGTCTGTGGCGGCATCAAAAAGCGACTCCTCAAACCACTCGAACAGGCCGCAGGCTGCTCTCCAGATGAGCTGCAATCAGTACTCTGGAGCCTACGCACAACTCCAAACAGCGCCATAGGGTACACCCCATTCTTCATGGTGCACGGGTCTGAAGTAGTGCTACCCACCGAAGTACGACACAAAGCACCGCACGTGGTCGCTTACAGCAAGCAGGAGTCAACTCTTGCACTCGAAGACTCCGTCGACCTCCTTGACGAGGCAAGGGAAATCGCCGTGGAAAGATCAATGATCTACCAACAGAACCTGCGCAACTACCACAGCAGGAGGCTACGCCCTAGGTCCTTCGTCGAAGGCGACCTCGTCCTGTGACTGAAGCAGCAAGGGCATCTCAAGTTCGAGTCCCCCTGGGAGGGACCATACGTGATTACAGAAGTAATCCCAGGTGGCGCCTATCGCCTTAAAGATTTCGAGACAGGAGTCGCATACTCCAACCCCTGGAACATCGCGCAGCTGCGGCGCTTCTACCCTTAGTCGCCTTTACTTTTCATTGCAAATAAGGCTACTCAGCCAAGGTTACTCAGCCACACATTGTACCTCTTATTGTTCTACGAATAAATAAAGCTAAGTGCCCCAAAAAATTTGTGTTCCTTTTTATTTTTGCAGTGAATCCACTCGGGGGCTGCGCCACCCTGTACACATCTGTTCTACGAACTAACGCGATATCCTGAGTAGCTGACGCATCAATCGAAACCCTTGATAAACACCAACCCAGCTGCCACGCACCTGATAGGTTGGCAAGGGACTGAGATAAACACAAGTCAGGGTAACGAAAAGGAATCGCATAGTGCAACGCACTCACAAAACATACACGATAACAAACTCTTTTCTACATCAATATTACTCAATTATACACAGCATGTCTATGAACTTTACAACACTGGTGCAACTATGTGCAGGATACAAACTAAACTACTGTTGCAGCAAACGAACATTGGTCTGCTCCTCAAAGAAGTCGACGATCTCCTCCGATGGGCAATCCACCGCCTGGTAGTGAGGAACCATGTTCTAAATCGAACCTGCTGGCGGCGCTGGGGGTCCGGTCGCTATCACGACAACGTCCACATCGGGTCTGTGTAATCGCACCAGCGACAGAGCAGCCTTGGCACCAGCCACTAACTGCTGTCGTACACACTCGCGGACCGCAGTCAAGTCTTGGAATTTGGCAAGGAGGGCCAGCAGGCTCGATGGAGCGACGTCCAGTGGAAACATCATCTGATAAATATTCTTTAAGCATGATTGCGACTTCTTCAAAAAGTGAAGCACTCACGATGCACGATCTTGCAGGGTCACCAATGCGATTGCGCGATCATGATCCACCAAAAAATACCCACTCGCCTGAAGCTGCTCCTGGGTTAGATCATTCATGTGAATGGCGATCCTATCCTTCTCATCCTAAGGATGGCATGCAATGACAACTATACCAATCAAAGACAGAAGTATGAAGACAAGGAACTACGGCGAGTGACTACAAGATAAGGAATACGAAAACAAACATTTGAATTGGTCGCCCAACTGCGTCACCTCTTCTAGCAGATATTGTTCTCGAGCGGCTGTTTTCTCCGCCTTCGACTTCCATATGTCCACATTCCCGCGGAGAACGGGCAATTCATGCTCCAACTGCTTCACGTGGTCATAGAGTCGCGAGAGCAGAGAAAGCTCATCCACCCTTGAGCGCGGCGGTGCCAAGGTGTCATCAAGGGGCGGCGAATCATGAGGCTCCCTCAAAGGATCACTCGATGTACCCTATCACAAGTCAAGCAAGAGACAATAAGAGGACTAAGGCGAGGCATAGACAAAAGATTCGAGTACATTCAAGGTTAACAAAATTATCAGCAGATACACTCACCAACATGCATGTTCTTGACAAAAGACATAAGCTATTTAATTATTACAAGATGCGACTACTAAGGAGCGATTGGCTTCTTCGACTTTGACTTCGTCTTTGGGGGCCTCATCGAGTCTGTGGCAGTATCAGATGCCACAGACTTCCCGCCGGCCCCTGACGTCGCAGCTTTTGCAGCTTTCTTGGCTCGCTAAAGCTCCTCAGAGTACTTCGCAACTGTATTTATCAGCTACGGGCCATACTTTCGACAAGCAGCCGCGAAGGGAGCAAAGACTACCTGCTGGCCATCAGCGCTGACAGGCATCGTCTTGGAGACCGCCGCAGGATCAACTTCGACTCCATGGGCTTGAACCATTGCGAGTGACATCGAAGTGCCAGCCGCAAGGAGCGAGTTCTTGAAGCTTGCAGGGACGCCCCCGACAAGGGACTCCACCAACTCGTCCATATTCTCGATCAGCTCAGCCTTGGGCGCCAGTTCTTCCCGGAGGTGACTGAGCACGCCCTTGGCCTTGGAGAGCGTCCCTTGAACGGCAGCGCTATGATCCTCGACTACTGAAATGGCACCTGCCAAGGCATCGTCACGGCGGAGTGCCTGAGGGTCGAAGCTCAAACCGCTGGCATCTACAACCAAGCATAGGCACAAGAGTCAACACCAACAACAAATTCGAAAGAAGAAGAAAGCACCAAAAATTCAGACAAGGGAATACCTGAGAGAGCCTTGGCAATTGAAAAAAGTTGTTCCTCGAACAACTTCTCCCTAGCTACGATGGAGGCGCGCAGATCCTCCTCGCACTTCCGCGACTCGGCACATGCTGCGACTGCCTCATCGTGGCTCTTTACCGCCGCAGCGAGCATCTTTTCAAGGGAAGCGGCGTCGCGGAGGAGTGCATTATGCTCAGCTATGAACACAAACAAGGACAGGCTATCAGCCAGATATATCACAAAGAGGACGAAGAAGAAGCAAGACACTTACTTTCAACTACGCGGTGGCGAGTATCCAACATTGCATGCTAGCGACCCATCGCAAGAACTTGCTCCGCTAAGCGAGCGGCTTCCTTCACAATAAGCTACGACAGGAGAAAACAACAAAGGATAAGCAGATGATAAAAGATGATACATTCAACTGCAAAATAGAGGAAACAAATACTACACTTACATGATCCTCCAAAGACTCCGAAGTCGATGGATTCGCAGTCGTCCGGATAACCATCTGGTGCTCCACATCATGCATAGAACTCGATGCATTATGGCCAGAGTGGGCTGCCAATGGAGGATAAGGAGTGCGCTCAGCCACTTTCTTGGCCTTGGAGGTCGCGACTCCAGACTCTTTTAAAAATTGGACATCGCTAGAAGATGACGACGCCGGTTGACTGCAAAACCAATGCAACATCAAGAAAAGATGACCCCAAAGAAGAACCAAAAGGAAGACCCGTATACTTACCAATCAAACTTGTCAAAATCGAAGGTTTGATCCCCCGACTCTAACGACGACTCCTTTGGCAGCCGCATCTTCTTGCGAGAGGATGGCGCCATGGCACTCACGGGAATGGCAGGCATTGGCGACTCTGCACCAACACCTGCACCTTCCAGAGTCGAAGGGGACAATGCATCCGAATCCTCGCTACGCGAACGCTTGCGAGTGTCTAGACCACTCGACTCGGGGGCTTCCTCCTCCACATCAGATGGGACGGTCGACTCTGACTCATCCTCTTCCAAGGCTTCATGGGGGATAACCCCCTCGGGAAGAGGGGGCATACAGGGTGACACCGCCCAATCCTACATACAGAAAGTAACTTAGCAAAAAATGATGTAACAGCAAAAAAACAGTCGACAAAGCAAAGCTACTACGTAGCACAATTGTACCTCAGGAGAAGGGTTAGCAGCATCGAACGGAGGAACGTCTGGTTCACCGGGGAGCACATCCTTGACAGTGTACTTGGTGACCAGTCGCACCCTCTTATCTGCCTCACTCGTGGAAATGCCATCGGCAGATACACGAGTGACATCGTCTGCGCCAGCCCACTGGAACATAGGGTGGACTCTGGCCTACAGGGGCTGGACGCGACGGTGCAGCCACATGCGAATGAGGGAGCAGCCTCCCTCTTCCTTACCCATGTGACTCTCGAGGTCGCAGACACGCTCGTACATCACATCTGTCTCCACGGACTCGTCGGGCATCACTACGTTTTTCCAAGAGTGCCTCCTCTTGCACGGCGACGCGGGTCGAAGGGCGCGATTCCGTAGTGGTCTCCGTCGGCCTTCTGGTCGCGGACGTAGAACCACTTGTCCCTCCACCCTTGGACGGACATCATCAGCTTGATGTCGAAGTACGTGACGGAGGGGTCGACGTGGATACCGCTACCGCCTACATCGTAGACTATGGAGCCAGACGTCGATTGGCGCTTCAACTTGAAGAGGCGCTTGAAGAGACCGAAGTGCGGCTCGATTCCGAGCCAGCACTCGCAGAGAGTAATGTAGCAAGCTACATGGAGGATGGAGTTTGGGGACATCAGATGGAGCTGGAGCCCGTAAAAACAGAGAAGGCCCCTGAAGAAAGGATGCAGGGGCAACGAGAGACCGCAGATGATGAACGCTAGGAACATCACCCAAAAGCCAGCAGGAGGAGAGGGGATTACCTCGCTGCCAGGGACGCACACATCCGCGACTGCGGAAGACAAAACTCCGTCCTGGCGAAGAAGACGAAGCTCTGAAGACTATATCACGGATGCGCGCCATGCACCATTGGTGACGCGAGTTCCCGTGCCCTTATTTTTCCCGGCGGCGGCGGTGCTGGTGCCCGCAGCGGCGGAGCCACCCTTCTTCTTCGTAACAACCGAGGCAACGGCGGAATCGGCCGTGGCACCTCCCTTTTTCTTCCCCATTCCACGGCGGCGGTGTGACCAGAAAGTAGCTGGGAAATACGCGGAGCTGGTCCAGCGCCGCGAAGGAGAGGAGTGCAAAGAAGCAGAGGAGCAGCAACAATGGTGACGGAGGCAAAGGCAGAGAAGAAGCAGATGTGAAAATTACCGTCGCCTCATCGCTACTTAACCCCCTGGAAGATGCAATCCAACGGCTAAGAAAAACCCTATCAGACACGTGGCATTCATCGTGCTTGACACGTGGAGGACCTGAAGCGCGAACCGTCCCCCACTACCCCCATTACATGCAGAAATCGAGGAGGTGCAGTTAAAACAAAGATTACACGCGCCCGGTCAAAACAGAGTCAGGAAATGGGACCCACCGCTCGTCACATCCCGTCAAACTCGCTCACGCGGGTAACGGAGGTCATCACATCCTCAGCACTAGCGTCATCAAACATTATGCAGCAGAAAACTTCGATTACTTTAGTCCTTGCTCGAGTCTTCGACTCCACCAAGCACTCGGGGGCTACTCCCATAGGGAGCGCTTGTTGCACACCCTACGATTTTACTTTTTCTTTTTACAGGAACATGGACAATCAAAGCAAACCCAACCACTCAAACCACAATTTGGCTATGGACTTGGGTTACTCCCATAGGGAGCGCCGGAAGCAAATTCGACTGAAACAAGCAACAAAAGATGACAGCAATCGCAAAGTTCTTTAGTCCCTGCCTGAGTCTTCGACTCAACTAGGCACTCGGGGGCTACTCCCATAGGGAGCGCTGGTCGCGCACCCTATGATTATTTGTACATCGTACTGCATCCACACTCGAAGCTTATGGTGACACCACCTCAAGAATTTTCCCTACAAAGAGACTGCGTCTCCTGGGTCACCCGAATCGTCTCCGTGATGACAAATTTCGGATGCCACGCTTGCAGCATGAAGATAAGACCTGCATAAGGCTTGGCAACGCATTTCCTGCGCACTACCAGAAATATATCCATGCCAACAGGTACGATGAACATGCCTTGACGGACGCATCGAGTTCACACACCCATATATTGGAATTCGACTCCTGTAAGACCTCCGCGGCTTGAGTCGAATTACACCAGCACTTTTTCGGATTCGAGTCTGGGGACTCGAGTTCGAGTAGATGGCGTTGTTTTACCCTAAGGTAGTTAACTGATACTGATACGTCGGTTAAATGAGGCACGCACATCAACAATCCCTATGACATAAACAGAGCAGTTGAAAAACATACTCAGTCATGCACTCGAAAGACTTCATAAAGTCTCCAGTCGAACCTGCGATTCCACTAGACACTCGGGGGCTACTGACATGGGTATACCCTACAGGTACTCGAGCTTGGTATATACGGCCTAAATACAGCGGGAGCCCACGGTGTCGCCAAGGCCCAAACAGAGGACTCGAGTAACTTATGGACTCTCAATTGCTTGAAGAACAAGAAGAAGCTAAAGATAGAAAGTTCAAAGGGGAAAACCCTAAACTGTAACCGACTCGACCTGCTACCTGGGACCTTGCCTATCTATATAAAGGCTAGGAGGGGGCAGCGAGGAGGACACACACAACCCTAGTTTCCACAACCCTCGTCAGATTGCATCTGCGCACATTGTAATCTTTGATTCCCTCAATAATTCCACGAGAAGACAAGCAGGAGTAGGGACCTCTGCGAGGCCTGAACCTGGGTAAATATTTGAGTCCCCTGTGTGCTTGTTTGCTAGCCGATAGATGTCTGCAGCGCTCCGTCCTTCTCCAAAACCCAAGTCCATAACAATGGGCATTGATGAGTTAAACCCTCGTCACCGATCGATCGGCCGGTCGCCACCGGCTGCATGATTGCCATTAACAGGATCTTACAGATCCTGCCCAGCAGCTACGTCCCGGCGTCGCGCCTGATCTTCCACAGCACGATAATGCCGGTCGGCTCCATCAACCTCTTCGTCGGCTTCACCAGCGTGGTCGACCCAGCGGCGACGGTGATCGTTGGCGGATCGCCGCCCCACTGTGATCTGCTCTCGGAGGAGCAGGTCTGCTCCATCAGGAGCCTCGTCACCGAGTACGACTTGGCTGCCAGCAACGCGGCCAAGACCAACACTGCCGCGGATGACGCGGCCCTAAACGACGATGCCGACTCCGTGACCCCTGCCTCGGTCGATGGATCTATCACCGCGGCATCACGAGAGGACTCCATCATGCGGGTCTCCAACCTTGAGGATTTCGAGGACTCCTCCATTCTCGGGATCTTCGATTCCGATTCCGGCTCGGAGTCGCCTGAGGACTTCCGCGCCAGATCCAATCGCTTCAACACGATCTACATGGCGGGTAGCACGGCCGCCCCACCAGATCCATTCTCCACACTGATGCCGCCAACCGCCATGGTTACAAAGGTGGAGGAAGCCCGCCAGCGACTGGAGGAGGCGACGCATAGGGATATAGCCGAGCGTGAGAAATTCCACCTCAAGCGGGCGACGGCGCAGGAGCTATCGCTCTACCACCAGCACCGCATCAGGACCCGCATGAACTCCAATGTTCAAGTCCGCGACGAGAGCGACCCCACACGTGCGGTGGAGCGTGAATACTGCGAGAATGCACCACCAGGCGGCAGCAATCAACCACCACCTAGCACACCGGCGATTGGGGCCCCGCCACCACCCATCGGTCGCACACCCCCGCCGGACTAGCCGTGAATCATAATTTCGCCACATGCCCATGACGCTAACGGACTCTCACTCTACTCCACCCCGATGGACAACATCGTTGCGGCCAACGTGGCAGTCGCCAACCTCAACGTCCAGGGAGAGCGCGCGTTGCAGGTCTAGTATGCCAAGGCCCTACTCGCCAGGGCCGTCGAGCAGCAAGCCATGGGAGTCGACCCGCGGGGCGGATGTATTCCCGCTTCTCGGCAAGCAGGGGGGCCTCAAGTGGTCACCCCACCATCGCCAACGCCATGACCACGCCGGCGACTCTGGCCATCACGTCGGTGCCAAGTCGCTGGTCGCCAAGGCCATGCGGCACGGTTTCTACTAGCTCACCGCACACGCCGACGCCACCGACATCATCCAACGATGCGTCAGGTGTTAGAAATACGCAAACCAGACGAACCTCCTTGGTTCGGCACTCAAGACCATCCCCATCACATGACCAGTCGCTGTATGGGGCATGGACATGGTAGGCCCGTTCAAGAAGGCCCCATCCGGCTTCACCCATCTTCTGGTCGCGGTCGAAAAGTTCACCAAATGGGTCGAGGCCAAGCCGATCAAAAAGTGCGACGGCAAGACAGCCACCAAGTCCTTACGTGAGCTCATCTACCGATATGGCTACCCGCACAGCATCATAACGGACAACGGCACCAACATTGCCAAGGGGGCCATGGCGGAAATCTGCGAAGAGCACGACATACGACTCGACCTCGCCACAGTCGCCCACCCGGAGTCGAATGGCCAAGCAGAACGTGTCAACCAGAGCGTCCTCCATGGGCTCAAGCCGCGACTACAGGTGCCCCTTGAGCGCACCCCATGATGTTGGGTCGAAGGGCTCCCCTCTGTAATATGGGGGATCCGCACCTCCGTCAACCGCTCCACGGGGTTCACACCATTCTTCATGGTGTATGGCACCGAAGCCGTAATGCCAACCGATCTGGAGCACGACTCACCTCGAGTCGCCAACTACGTCGAGGCAACAACGAGATCGCCCGCCAAGACAACATCGACCAGATCGACGAGGCACGCGACCTGGCTCACTCCCGCACCGCCATCTACCAGCAGGGGCTCCGCCTCTACCACAGCCTCCGAGTCCGGACCCGCACCTTTCAGGAGGGCGATCTGGTCCTACGACTGGCCCAGGACAAGCAGGGCATGCACAAGCTTTCCCCACATGGGAGGAGCCATTCGCCATAGGGCGAGTCCTGGGCAACGACGCCTACTACCTCATCGACATACGAGGCGATGGCCAGCTCGAGGTCGGGAGGCCGTGGAATGTAAACCTTCTTCGAAAGTTCTATACATTGAACTCAAACTTGTACCCAGATGATATATAATGAAATTCATTCAGAACACACAAATTGTGTCTACTCGCCATACCCTTGTGCCATTCGTACTCATACAATTAGCAATACGCTACCCACAAAATTCAACCCTTGGTCGAGCGACCGGCACGGCTAAGTAGTGCGGCCCAAGGGCACCGAAAACATTCGGGCCTTGTGTCGTCCACGAATACGCCAAGCCGGAGCCACCATCAGAGTCGCCTAGCTCGACTAGCCCATCGGGCCAAGACGACCGGTACATGCTTCTCACAGTGATCTGTCCTTCCCATCCTCGTGCAAAGTGACTCGAAAGGTTAAGTACCACGCATGGGGACTCTTCGAAACCCTCACGCGGCACGAGAACACGCCAAGTAAGAGAGCTTCCTGGGACTCGCCTAGTGACTGGCTCTCCGAGCCAGGGGAGGAGACGCGTTACAAACAATGCATCAACAACTCGCTAGAGACACGCGCCCAAAACGGCTAAGCACCACGCTCGGGGACTCGCCTACAAACAACCCCACTCGCGCTCAGGGACTCGCCCCCTTCAAAACATGCAAAAGATAAAGAACAAAAACCAAATCAAATGCACACGTATACAAATTGTTATACCCATTAAAGGGCGGACGCGCTCGGGGACTCGCTTACATAAAAGTTAAACACAAAACAAAATCAAGCATGCATTGCAACTCGATTGACTCCTCTTACTTCATACAAAATATTATTCATTCTACAAGCACTCGGCACTTGGCATATCTTACAAAGCGCCCAGAAAGGCTATCTATTTCACATGCCCCGATGACGAAGCATCCACACCACCCTTTACACGAACGAACGGCTGCCACAAGTTCATCGGGTAGGTCGACAGCAACTTCGACAGCGCCGACCGGAAGGGCTGCTCCGACTTCAGATGACGATGCTCCGACTCGGGGTCGCCTGGCACCACCACCGTCTCTTGGTACGACAGTAGGTCCCCCATCGTGAACACCCGATCAGCGAAGGGGCGGCCTTGGCGGTCAGCTTCAGCAGCTCCGACGGCTCCATCGTACCAGTCGCCGAAGGATAGCCGCTGGTAACGTCGTCGAGGTCGAAGTCGTCGGGGAAGTGAGCAAGCCCCAAACTCAATGCTGTGGTGGCCCCGCGCCTGAAAGCTGAACGCACCATTCATTCCATGATGCTGGGTACCTCCTCCAGATAGCGCCACACCTCAGTCAGCCCCCCAAGAATAACCTCGGTGGGGGACATTCCTTGAAGAACAGCCTAGACGCACAACGTCGAGGCAGTGGCCGCGTTCACCACTTTAGTCACGCACTACGAGGCGTTGAAGGTCTGCACCACTAGGTCGCTTTGCCCTATCACCGCTGCAACTTCACACATTAGTGACACTATGGATTCCCCCACTCGGGGACTCACCGTACAAGATAAGCAAAAAATAAATAGCGACTCACCAAGGAGCTTCCGGCAATTCTCGGTGACGTGCTTCTCCAGGGCGGCATGATCACTTTGCAGCCCCAAGATGATCGAGTCAGTGGCCTTTCGCTCCTCTTCAGCCACGGCGACCACAGCCTTTGCCCTGTCCTCAGAAGAAATTGAGGTCGCCTTCGCCTCCTCCAATTCCTTGACCATCGATTCGATACGCCCATTCGCCAAGTCCAGCTCGGCAATTGGGACATACCCTTCTCGGGCCTTGGCAATCGTAGTCGGAAGACCATCTGAACAGGTAAAAAGCGACTATCAACACTACGGAACACCAACAGCTCGTAGCCGAAAATGTTTCAAGTACTCACCAACAGTCTCCTGGAGTCGCCGGTTTGCCTCATGCGCCACGCGCAGATCCCGCTCCAGCCGCTCCTTCGCGGCATGTCAATTTGTCGACTCCCACTGCAAGCCCTGCAAGAATAACAAAAAGTTAGCACTTACAAAAACAGATATTCAGTTCCTAGCCGCTGAAATTCAGCTACCAGGAACTCAGGGACTGGCGACTAGAAGAAATTCAGTTCCTAGCCGCTAAAATTTAGCGACTAGGAACTCAAGGGCTAGATAGTAGAAGAAACTCAGTGCCTAGCCACTAAAATTCAGCGACTAGACACTCGGGGACTGGATGTACCTGAATGGCGGCGCCAAGCATCTTGTGAAGCTCTCTGGTGTCCGTCGAAGGGACCATGATGGAGGTATGCCCGCGACGAGACCCAACGTCTTCATCAGCAATCTCTGGGCTCTGTGGAGACTGGTTGTCCGCCACGCCTGGAAACCCCTTCGCCATGAAGCGCGGAAACATCGCTGATGCTCTAGCCGGGGGACTGGTCATCAAAGCCGACGGTTCCATCGTCGGAGCGCCCGTGGCTGGCTCTGACCGCGTAGCCGCCACTTCTTCGACGACCGCAGCAAGGTCGCTCTCCTTGGCTCTATCCATCACCACAGCATCATCGGCATCGCCCTTCCGCTTCTTCGCGCCCTCCATAGTCGCGACGTCTTCAGCAGGCTTCCTCTTCTTGGGGAGGTCGCCCTCTCATGTGGTGGCGGCTGGCGGAATCTTCGCCACCGAAGGCCGACCAATCTTCTCGACGCCAGACCTGCCAAACCTCCAAAGTCAGCACAGAGATAACACAAAAAGGAACACGATTTGGAAAGAGAAATTCGAAGCTTACTTGGCAACTGGGAGAACGCACAACCCGGTGCTGATGTGGGTGGGCTTTTTTAATTCCGGCCTTAGCTTGCGCGTGAGAACTCTCTCAAAGACATCTGAAGCCCACGACACTGCGGGCTTCCTTGATGACGAAGCCGCGATCGCTGGAATCTCCGGCTCAGAAGACGCGGTCGCTCCTGAAGGTTGCGGCGACTTCGAAGTCGCAGCCTCAGCCGCCTCCTGGCCTGGCGCCCTCGAAGTTGTTGTCACAATCACCGCTGGAGAAGAGTCAACAATCTGAAGGGACAATCTGTGTTTCTTGGGATCAACTACCCTTTCTTTGTCAGAGCCCCTAGAGCTGTTGAACCTGTAACTGCTCAGGCAGCCCTGGTTCCTGATGTTGCTGCTACTGCTGGTGGTGGTGGTGGTGGAGCTGACGAAGAACTAGCTGCTGCTGCTCCTGGTGAAGCTGACGAAATACTTGGTGATGATGCTGCTGGTGAAGCTGACGAAGTACTTGCTAATGCTGCTACTGGTAAAGCTGACGAAATACCTGCTGAGGCTGCTGCTGGAGTGCAGGAAGACCATGTTGGTGTTCTTGCTAAGGTGCCAGCACTTCTACTGTTTATAGCAGCCTGTGTGTTTGTTGCACACTCACGCGCCTATCATGTTGACACTCCAGATCCGACCTGGAGCCAAATCCACGTCTAGGGGAGGAGGCCTACAATGGGCTCATCAGTGGGGGTGTACGATTTGATGGAGAATGATAGACAGCCAAACACAGCATTCTGGTTCGTTCCAACGATACCACCAGCTCTAGGGACCTAGTTCTCATACTGGCAGATCCGATGAACCATTTGTCTTTATCTTTATCATTAGTTACGCTTATCTGTGTAAATAATAAGCTGTGCTTATTTGTGTAAGACTAAGTTAGGCCTAACTGTGTAATATTCAGCGAAGCCCATCTTTTCTTTCCACGCCGATAACAATAGAATTGTAGCATAGAACATACAAAGGTAATGTGCATACTAGGCATTTTTGCTCAGGATAACAAACACTTCAAGTAAATGATACATGGTGTACGCATTTGAACGCATCACTAGAATGTGCCACCTATTGATGATTGATGACATGGATCTAGCTTTTCTGCGCGTATTTGCGTTGAATCGCTCATTGATTTGTTCACATATTTTTTGGCAATGGCTGATGAACTCCACTTTCTTGGTAACATGCTTCGTCGGTGAGCACTTGTTGATGTAATGCAAAGTACAGAACATGGTCGTCATCGTCATTCCATTTAGGTTCTATATGTTTCATCATCACGGAGCTACTAATTTCAAATCAAAATCTATTAAACAACATATGTGCACATTGTTAGAGTATGATACGGCCACGGTACATAAATGTTTTTCTACAATCACAATAAGAAAACTTGATGCATTTTCACCTTGTTGGCGTTGTGCCGAGCTGGGTGGATGTGGCTTTGTGGTTCGGAGAGGAAGGCGCCATGGCTGGTGCGTGTGCGACCACGGTGACGGTGAGCTTGGATTCCGGAGGAGGCCAACAGGACCGAGCATGGTCGGCCCTGGTGACAGATCTCACCCAGGAATGAATTCCTGTCGTTGTATTGGGAACGGCAGTACCTGAGGAGGTTAGATAGAGGTGTGGGGACTAGCAGGGAAGCTATCGACGGCGTCCGCGGGCGGTATTGGATACAAGCAAGCGTAGCGGGATGCAAGAAGTACCCAGGTTCGGGGCCCTCATGTTGAGGTAAAGCCCCTACTCCTGCCGGATCTGACTATGTGGAATACTCGAACTACAAGTGCTCCTCGAGCTGTATACGCTAGCTAGTGCCTTAAATGCTGTAAGACCAACTGACTGTCTGTCTAATTGTCTCTGTATGAGAGAGCTAGCTACCTGAGTGAGCTAGCGATCGGTCACCAAAATACTAGCACGTGTGTGTGAGGGAGTGATCGATGGGTGTGTTGGTTCTGTGAATGAATCAGCCTGTGAGTGAGAACCTCCCTTGCCTTATAAAGGTGGCCAAGGGGACATGGTGGGACCCACTCGGCCTAACTACTACTATACATGGTGTCATGCGTGATGTAGTGCATAGTGGCACACTAGTCATTACATCATCTGATAAAGTAGCATGGGTTTGGTCTTGTCCGTTGTCTTGTCGATGTCTAGTCCTTGTCCTTCTGCCTGCCTTTACGTACGTAACTGCTGGTACCTGGTATGATCGATGTCTTGTCTGGTACTTGGTCCTGATCGATAGGAAGAGCAGCAGCTGGCCGATTGTGGCCAGGGAACCGGATACTGGGCGATCCGGTTGGGGGAGCTCGTGGCGCCAGGGGCGATGGCGTCGATCCGGCTGGGGGAGCAGGGGCCCAGCTGGTAGCTGGAGCGACGTGGCGCAACTGGGCTCGCCCGGTGCGGAGCCTAGCCGGAGGACCGGCCTAGCCGGGGGAGGCGTCAGGCGAGATGCCGCAGGGGCGGAGCCGGGTGGGCCTCGCGGAGCCGGCCCAAGCGGAGGGAGCCAGGAAGCGGGAGTGGAGAAGGCCCATCCGAGGCGGTGCCCTGGTCGCCCCAGGCCGGGAGGAAGCGAGCCAGGCGGGGGAGCGTGGACGAGGTGGGCCGGCTAGGGCAGCCCAGCCGGAAGGAGGAGGGCGCCGCGGGAGCCGGTTGGTGGAGGGCCCAACCGGAATGGGCGAGGCGGGCCGGCTGGGTGGCTCTAGTCGGGCCAGAACCTGGTGTTGGTTGTCTGTCTTTATTTTTATTGGCTTCTCGCCTTTTTTATTCGTCTTGAGTGCTTCTTTGGGGTACCCAGGGATAATCCCCCCGACACTAGCCCCCGAGCGCACGCTGATTTCACCCGCAGGGGGAAATTCGCACGAGCTCCACAAAAACTTGCCATTGTCGTTGTAGATGAAGTACTTGAATGGCGTCCGGCTGGACACCTCCGGCCCGGAAGCAACACAACCACCGCGGGGGCGCGCGAGCGCACCTGCGGGATGTAGCCCCCGAGATTCGGAGTAGCTGACGGAGACACGTGTTGTGAATCTTCTATATTTTGCCCTTTTCGACACCTCGAACTTGCTACCCAGCTGAACGCCTTCAGCCGGACCGGAGCACTTGATTACACAGGGGGCGCGCGAGCGCACCCGGTGGGTGTAGCCCCCGAGATTCGAAGTAGCTAGCGACGCTAGTTGCTTTGAATCTTCAAATGCCCTTGAAATCCGACTCGGTGCAGTCGTGCCAAAACAAACAAACAGAACTGATTGTCAGTACATCAACATATAGTACGCATGCTATCAACCAGATAACGGTTTTATTTTTCAAAAACTAGCTCGTGCTTCTTTGAACACTTAGTCACTTTCTCGTGCACTCTGATGTTTACGCTGTGTCCTTGCCGGCCAGCCGGGTTGCGGTCTGGAGCCGGAACCGAAGGGGGAGCTGACAGTACATTGCACACGGTACTAGGGGCTGAGCAGCCAGAAAATACCAACTAGGCACAAGGCCGGAATGTCCGATCTGTCGCACCCTTCGCCGTTTTTTATGTGGGATGCCTCGGGCTTTTGCTCTTGCTAGCCGGATAGCCGGGTTGCGGTCTGTAGCTGAGACGAAGAGTGGGCCTCCGACATCGTCGCACACTACTCAGTCGGTTTACAGGTTTAGTAGGTCGGGCCAACCGGCGAGCCCCCGGGTAGGGGTTGCCGGCGCCGGAAAACTAAAGCAGGAAGGAAAACAATATCTATCGAGCTCTCGAGGGTTGCTCGAGGTCAGAAAAACACTCACATTGTGGCTGTCGGTGTAGTAGGGTCGAAGGCGCGATTCCGCAGTCGTTGCGGCTGCTGAAACGGTCCAACTAGCGTTCCAGCCGGATAGCCTGGCTCCAGCCGGACAGGCAACCAAACGCGGCGCAGCCGGATTCGGTCCCTAGCCGGCTAGACAGCCAAACGTGCTAGGATGCGCCGAGCCGGCCTGGCCCAGCTAGAACGGGGTCTAGCTGGTCCAACCGGCAACCAAACGGGGCGAAGTCGCGCGGAGTCGGCCTAACCCAGCCGGAACGAGTCCGAACCGGCCGAATCAAACAGACAAACGGGTAGTCGGACGGATGTAGCCAGATCTAAAAAAATTCTCTGTTTCTTTCTCCGACCGGATTAGGCTTAGCCGGATTTTTCTTGCCTTTTCTCTTAGCCGGATTTTCCTCTCAATCGGAATACTATAGCCGGATTTTTTCTTCTCACCTTTTTCTCTTTATTTTTCCTCTCTCTTTTTTTTCCAACCGACTACCAGCAGTCGGCCCCTCTACTTCCTTCTATTTTTTTCTTTTTTCCTCCTAATTTCTCATCGGTCAATGCCACAACCGGATCAGCTCAACTGTAGCTGCAGCCGGCTCTCTTTTTCTCTTTACTTTTTCTTCTTCTCGCTTCTTAACCGCATAGCCGGCCAACTACCTCTCCTTTTTTATTTTCTTTCTTTTCTACTTTTTCCAACCGGCAGGCCCAATCGGACCACTCCCCCAGCCGGAACTCCAACTCCTCTCCTTTTTATTTTTCCACAGCCGGCTCCTTCTCCAACCGGACGTGGAGCGAACAAGGGCCATGGCCGGAGCAGCAGGGTACCGCGGAAACGCGAGGAAGCGCAGCAGCAGAGTCCGACGACGGGGCGGCGGCGGGCGGCGCCTGTCGACGGGGAGCTCGCCGGGGCGGGGGCCGCGAGCAGCGGAGGTGCACGCGGGCGGGCGCGCACGTGCTCGGGCCCCAGCGACGAAGCGAGCGGCGGCGCGCGCTGGCGCGCGGGACTGGCGGGTGGAGCGGCGCAGCTACCGGAGGCGCGGCGAGCGCGTGCTCGCACGCGGGAGAGGCAGGGCCTGGGGGAGGCACGGACGGCCGCCGGAAACGCTGCTGAAGCGGCGATCGGGCGCACACGGGCGTGCTCGAGCACGGGCTCGCGAGGCTTGACGGAGAGGTCGGAGACGGGGGTCGCTGCAGCGGGCGGAGTGCAAGCGGCGCAGGCGCACGGGAGGAGCGGCACGGCCGGGCACCGTCGTCGCGAGCGATGGACGTGCCGCAGCGGGCGGCGCCGGCGCGCACGCGCGCGGGCTCGCGAAGCTTGCTGCAGGGGGAACCGGACGAGGCGAACTCGCGTGGGCGCTTGCTTGGAGGAGCGGGGACAGAGACGCAGGCTTGGCGACGCGCTCGGGGACGACGTGGCCTGACGAACGCGGACGGCGGCGGGCGACAACGATGCCGCTGCGGCAGCAAGCCCCCAGGCATCCCGGTGAGATGGAGGTGGCGTTGACGTGAAGGCACGGCGAAGCCTGTGACGACACGAGGGCGACGCCAAGCCCCCGAGAGAACCAACAAAGCGAAGACGACGATGGCGCGGCTGAGGCGGCGAGCCCCCGAGAGACTTGATGAAGCGGGGTTGGTGTCGATGAAGACGAAGTGGTCCCGTGCGGAACGGAACTCCGGCCGAAGCTATATTTTGCCCCACAGTGGGCGCCAACTGTCGTTGTATTGGAAACGGCAGTACCTGAGGAGGTTAGATAGAGGTGTGGGGACTAGTAGGGAAGCTATTGACGGCGTCCGCAGGCGGGATTGGATACAAGCAAGCGTAGCGGGACGCAAGAAGTACCCAGGTTCGGGGCCCTCGTGGTGAGGTAAAGCCCCTACTCCTGCCGGATCTAACTATGTGGAATACTCGAACTACAAGTGTTCCTCGAGCTGTATACGCTAGCTACTGCCTTAAATCGACTGTCTGTCTAACCGTCTTTGTATGAGAGAGCTAGCTACCTGAGTGAGCTAGCGATCGGTCACCAAAATACTAGCGCGTGTGTGTGAGGGAGTGATCGATGGGTGTGTTGGTTCTGTGAATGAATCAGCCTATGAGTGAGTCCCTCCCTTGCCTTATAAAGGTGGCCAAGGGGACATGGTGGGAGCACTCAGCCTAACTACTACTATACATGGTGTCATGCGTGATGTAGTGCATAGTGGCACACTAGTCATTACATCATCTGATAAAGTAGCATGGGTTTGGTCTTGTCCGTTGTCCAGTCCTTGTCCTTCTGCCTGCCTTTACGTACGTAACTGCTGGTACCTGGTATGATCGATGTCTTGTCTGGTACTTGGTCCTGATCGATAGGAAGAGCAGCAGGTGGCCGATTCTAGCCAGGGAACCGGATACTGGGCGATCTGGCTGGGGGAGCTCGTGGTGCTAGGGGCGATGGCGTCGATCTGGCTGGGGGAGTAGGGGTCCAGCCGGTAGCTGGAGCGACGTGGCGCAACTGGGCTTGCCCGGTACGGAGCCCAGCCGGAGGACCGGCCCAGCCGGGGGAGGCGCCAGGCGGGATGCCGTAGGGGCGGAGCCGGGTGGGCCTCGCGGAGCCGTCCCAAGCGGAGGGAGCCAGGAAGCGGGAGTGGAGAAGGCCCATCCGAGGCGGTGCCCTGGTCGCCCCAGGCCGGGAGGAAGCGAGCCAGGCGGGGGAGCGCGGATGAGGTGGGCCGGCTGGGGCGGCCCAGCCGGAAGGAGGAGGGCGCCGCGGGAGCCGGTTGGTGGAGGGCCCAGCCGGAATGGGCGAGGCAGGCCGGCTGGATGGCTCCAGTCAGGCCAGAACCTGGTGTTTCTTGTCTGTCTTTATTTTTATTGGCGTCTCGCCTTTTTTATTCGTGTTGAGCGCTTCTTTGGGGTACCCAGGGATAATCCCCCCAACAATTCCCGTCCCCGCGCCGTGCCATGGGTGCGGCCATGGTGAGGGCGAGCTCTGATTTGGGATGGGGAGGAGAGCCGGGCCGAGCAGGTTCGTCCAAGTCCTAGCTCCGCGCCATGGCCGCGACCACAGATTGCCACCCCGGAGGAAGAAGAAGACGCGTAAAGGATGCATGCGCCAACACTGCAAACCTACATGGCAGCCTACATGGTAGGCAGCCATGACGGCAGCGACATAACGACGAAAGCTGGCAGGGGGGCCCAACTTGACGGCCATTAGCCTGATATTTTGTATTGAAACATAAAGTTGAATTCGTGCCGAAAAATACCCTCTGAGTATTTGGCACGCCAACTTTGGGCAATGCAGCTGATTGTAAGCAACTTGGGTACCGCGTTGCCTACGCGACCCAACTTTCGGGCCGCAAAATGATATTCTCCATATGGGAACCCTCATCCAAAGCAGCAAGAATTGGGCCCAAAGAATGTTGCTCAAATGATGCATCGACCTATAGTTTCTCTGGCTGAAGCTGACAAGATTCTAGAAGTAAACACCTCGGTTACCCTTTTCATGTTCGCAATAGACATATATGATCCCTAGTCCCCGAGGTTCCGGGGGAGTAAGATATTACTCGGCCCAAAGCTCTTTGACCAGACTTGCCTAACTTATAGATTGCTAGCTTCAAATCCCAACTTTCCGAGATTGGGGTTGAGTTATTATAACTTGGCTTGAATCTAGATTAGAATCAATGTCTAGCCACCGAAATTCAAGTTGAGTTTACTCGTCTTGAATCTAGACTAGAATAGATATCCAACCATCGAGATTCAAGTTGAGTTCACTCGGCTTGAATCTAGACTAGAATCAATATCTAGCCACAGATATTCAAGTTGAGTTACTCGGTTTGAATCTAAACTAGAATCAATATCCAACCACCGAGATTCAAGTTGAATTTACTCGGCACCTCACACTTCATCTTTTTCAGGTTTCCTCCAATGCACGCACTAAGATGTATCAACATCTTGTCTTGGAGCACATGCACCTCTCAAACAAGCATAAGGAACTTCTAGTTGAGTTGAAGCGTAAAGGCATGTCCTTTTTTCCTTGCTCTGGTTTTTCATTTTTATTTGCCGACTTAACCCTTGATGTAATATCTATAGCCGAGATTGAAGCACAAAACGAGGAGCTGCAGAGGTGTATCATTGACATTGAAGGTATATATCTCATGCACTTCCTCTTTCACCTGGTTCATTTTACTCGCACTATAATTTGACCTCGGCACAACCAAGAAAATGGCTCTTGCGGAGACGCATCAAAATTGTATATCAATGTCGAAACTGATGAATCATTTTCTCGAACAAGCAGGGGAACATTAAGATCGGCTTAAGGAACAGCAGGATGCACTCTCTCGGATTTGCGCCAAAAATGAAGAGCTGAAGAAAACACATAAGGCCGATCTTGAAAAAAATGATCAGGAATTTGGCTCTCCTTCTCTTCCGACATAATTATTACATCATCATTCCCCTGACTGATCTATTTGCCTACTGTTTTTTATTTTTAGATAACTTTCGTATAACAAAACCTCTTGCTGCCACTGCCATCTAGAAATCAAGTTCAAAAAGAGCTGGGGTTGGCCCTATCTCGGACGAGCTTGACATTGACGACCACTTGGCTTCTCTGTCTGCCCGCCTCAAACCGATGAAGACCTTTGGGGTTGATCTCCTCAATGCTACCATTTGTGCATTTAAAGTGCTCTGGCCAGGAGCTGCAGCTTGGAAAATGTGTCGGATCTGGTGGAGCATCTGATGGAAAGTGAGGAGAGGTTGAGTCAATGGCACGAGTCTGCTGCCCGAGCCGGTACCGATGAAGCATTGATTTTTGTACTATCATGGTATGAGAACATCAAATTAGATGTTCTTCAGACCTTGCACACTGATTACAAGTGGATCAAAGATCCAGAGCTTATCAAGCAACGCTAAGACCGGGCCTATGAGTTCATTCAGTATGCCGACATACACTCCTGGACCAAAGGGCCAAGTTATCTCGACTCTGAGGATAAATAAAATGCAGATGAGGAGAATTAAGAGGAAAAACGGATGATGAAACCGAGACCGAGACTCATGCCCCAGATACCAAAACTTCTCCTCCAGCTGGTGGTGTCTCTAGCACTGGTCCTGCGGCCACATAGGCTTTAGAAAACTCAAATTTGTTAAATCCTCGGTATTCCAGGTGCAGATGTAATATATACAATTAGGTCCTTTTGTTGCTACCAAACTTATGCCAGATTTATTTGGGCTGGGTCCCTGATTTTATTTTCTTGTTTACTCAATCTCATGACTTTGGCTCCTATCTACCATTTTAGGCATTCGACGTATGCTTCACAAGATCACAAAATTAAATTAACAATACTCAAAATAGTGAGATGGAGCTCCAAGTTATTCGACATAAGAAAATAAACTGAACTAATGGGTTAGTCAAAATACAAGTATCAGTTCGCTTATTTTTTTTCCTTAGTCATTTTTCATGTGTATAGCAATCACTAGATTTGCTCTTGCTTGCCATGAAGCCAGATTGCGGACAATAGCAACTCGAAGAGTGGGCCTTTGTTACTGACACATTACTAATCTAACATACATAAGAGATAAGAAACTTAAGACAACCGACATAAAAAATAAAGTTACTGAATTGACATTACGACGAGGGTAGTCCCAGAGTTTCTGCTCAGGGTACCAGCATTTCATTCATTTCTCATTACTAGCATACATATCCAATATATGAGAGAGTTCGAGATACATACACTTTTTTCCTAAGTGTAAAAGGGTCGAAGTAAAGCTATGTTCCATGGCCTCTTGCTTTGTTCACCTGACCTCTCCGCCTTGTTCTTCTCTTGTGCCTAAGCATCGATCAGATAGTATGCATCATTGTGTAGAGCTTTCTGATACATTGCAAATGTATCCATAATTTTTGATGCTCCATGCTTGGTTTTATCCACTTTCTTGTGTTTTGTCCACACTTTGGAGTACTTTTCATATGATTTCTTAGACTAATCTATTAACAAGAGCCACAGTGCCAGCTGCCTGTTTTCTGCTGTTTTTGGTTCTAGGAAAGTCAGAAAATGAATATTCTCAGAATTGTACGGGACAAAAGCCAAAGTGCCTATTTTTCCAGAAGACTCACGGAGCCAGAATATGAAACGGAGGAGGGCCAGGGCCTGGCCACACCACCCCCAGGCGCGGGCTAGGCTTGGTTGCGTCAGGGCATGGTGTGGTGGCCCCAGGCACTCCCTCGGTCCGTCTCTTCGCCTATAAGAAGCCATCTGACCTAAAAACTTCGGGGGGTTCGACGTTTTTCCATAAGAAGTTCCGCAGCACCGCCACCACCGAAGGGGAGATTCGGGGGACAGAAAGTGTCTGTTTCGGCACCCTGCCGGGACGGGGAAGTGCCCCCGGAGCCATCTCCATCGATCTCCACCATCATCTCCATCGACCATCCATGTTTCCCCCATCTATGAGTGAGTAATCCCCCACTATAGGCTATGGGGATGGTAGGGATTGGATGAGATCGTTCATGTAATGGCATCATATTTTAGGGCATGGTGCCTAGTATCTTTTATTAGTGCTTTATGACTTTGTTGCGACTTGTTGTGCTTAATGCTTATCACTAGGGCCCGAGTGCCATGATTTCAGATCTGAACATATTATTGATTCATTATGATAGTATTTTTTTTATCTTATCTACAAGTTGTATACACACGTTGTTGTCTGGAACCTATGGCCCTGAAGTGACAGAAATCGGGATAACCGGAAGGGAAAGGCTTTGATGTGAGGATCAAATGTGTTCACGGAGTGTTAATGCTTTGATCCAGTGCTCTATTAAAAGGAGCACCTTAATTGCCAGTAGTTCCCTAGAGGCCCCGCTGCAAACGGGCTGGCAGGATAAAAGATGTTGTGCAAGTTCTCATTGCAAGCACGTATGACTATATATGGAACACATGCCTAGGCTTGTCTAGTACTTGGATGCTTTATCTTATTTATCTGCAATTGCCCTATGTTCTGATTGCTATGTGAATTGTCTTGTCCATGCAACGCCCGTCCATCCATCCCTATGCCTACCGCACTCGAATCCCACTGTTTACTGCTTTTGTTACTGATATCTTTGCTTTACTACTACTGTTACTTTGCTATTCCTACTACAAAACTGTTGCTACTGATAAACTACTGTGAGCAAGATTGTTTCCAGGTGCAGCTGAATTGACAACTCAGTTGTTAAGTCTTATAAATATTCTTTGGCTCCCCTTGTGTCGAATTAATAAATTGGGTTTCACTTCCCTCGAAAATACTGCGATACACCCCCTATACTTGTGGGTCATCAAGACTATTTTCTGGCGCCGTTGCCGGGGAGCATAGCTTTATTTATCAAGTTCACTTGGATTCACTATTGTTCAAGCTAAGTTTATCTTTCTCCTTGTTTGCTTGTTTCTTTATCAAAAAAATACAAAAAAATTAGTTCCTACTCTAGTTGTTATTTTCGTTGGTCTGTTATTGTCTTGCTTTATCATGCTTGTTGGCAATGGTTGGTTTCTTTGAAACTGAAGCTTATTGGCAAGGTGGGTTCACGGAAGATCAAAAATATTATTATAAGGAACACCGCTTGTCACAAAAAGGGAAACACTTATGGGAACAAATTGAGATATTGTATACCATTGCTAGGAACGTGTGTTCTACTTATAATGTTACTTATTGCTGTGATGAGTCTTGTTGCAGAAAGAGGTATAAACACCTCCCTTTTCAATGTGAGTCTAGTGATAATGATACCATATCTTCCTATGCTAAAGGAATTTATGAATTTTATGATGCGGAACAAATTGAAGAATTTATTGCTTGGAAGGGTGCTTTTGAACTTGCTAGTTTGCATGAAAATAGTGATGATTCACCTTACAAATTTGAGGTTTATGGTATACTTAAATTTTGCTTTGATAATTACAAGGATGAAAATGGCTATATTCTTGAATATTTTAATAGATGCTTTCCACAAATGGAAGAGACTAATGCCTTGCAGGATCCTATGGAAGAAGAAATTGATGAACCTGAAATCTCATTAGATGAAAAAGAGGAGGAGAGTGATGAAAAAAGGAGGAAGAATGGATTAGCTACCCATGCCTACCTTCGAATGAGAGTAACTCTTTATCCCTTACATTATTTGATTGTCCCCCTTGCTTACTAAAGAGAATGAACGTTATGTTCCCGAGGTTTCTCTTGAAAATGTTTATAATAAAGCTCTAGTGCTTGTAGATCATGAAGAGCATGCTTTATGTGATAGTTATATTGTCGAGTTTCTTCATGAGGCTACTGAAAATTATTATGAGAGGAAAATATGGTTGTGGAAGTTTTCATGGAATTGAAACACCTCTCTATGTGCTGAAAGCTTTGAAATTACTCTTGTTTTATCTTCCTATGCTTGTCAGTTTGTTCTTTGTGAATTTATTTGCATACACAATTCCTATGCATAGGAAGTGGGTTAGACTTAAATGTGTTTTGAATTTGCTTCTTGATGCTCTCTTTTACTCCAACTCATATTTCTTATGAGAGCATCCTCTCAAACTTTTATGCCTGAAGATGATAATATGTCTATTATTCTTGGGAGACCTTTTCTTAAATATTGCAGGAGCTGTTATTAATTATAATCAAGGGAAGGTGACCTTCAATGTTAATGACAAGGAACACATTGTCTATTTCCTCAAGAAGATTGAAAGGATTTATGCTTTGAATTCAATTGAACATGTTGAGGGCATTCAAGTTGGAGAAATATATTGTCCCATACCAAGAGAAAAATTTGAAACTATTATGATTGGGACCATTGCTATCAAGGTTGATGTATAATAATCATAAGTGGAATACAAAGTTTTGTCCCATATGAAATTGTTTTGGTAGCAAGACCTGATCAACCTTGTTAACAAAAGGATTTCATTGAACAAAACAATGTTTTCACTATGATTATTTCTATTTACTTCTATTCTATCCATTCTAGTTTTTGCTTATGCTTAACTCAAAGGCATTAAAAAAGTACTTATTGGGAGATAACCCAAAAGTTTTAGATGAGTCTTGGAAGTTATTACTTTAGTAATAACCGCTCCTTATCCTTTTTATTTCCTTTTTGTGCCAAGAGTAACCTCTAATGAGAGAGAAGTAATGATTGGGAAAGTTGCTGTCCCGAAACAGATTTCTATGCTTCACCGTAAAAATTCGTGTAAACTCTCTGAACGTCTTTTTGAGGCGTGAATTTTTGAACTTCTGACCCAGGTTGTTATCTAACTTTCATTAGTTCAACACTTTTTGATTTGAGCAACATAAGGTCTTCTAAAAAATTCGTCTTTACCTGCTGGTCTGTTTTGACAGATTTCTGCCATTTTCTGCATTTGCTTCTTGTTGGTTCCTTTTTGAGTTCTTTTGTGGAATTGAGCTTTTAGAGGGAAGTACTATAGTAGTAGTGTTCTAATGGAAGTTTATTTGGTGTTAGAACTTAACCTTAAGACTTATTTATATCAAGTGCACTAATGTTGCTAATGAGATTGTGTGAAGTTTTGTATGAAGGAAAAATTTCAGGTGTATGGAAGGAATGAGTAATGAGATGAAGGATGGACTAAAGCTCAAGCTTGGGGATGCCACGCGTGTCACCCCAAGAAATATCCAAGAAGTACAAGCGTCAAAGCTTGGGGATGCCCAAGGCATCCCCTTCTTCATCAATAAAAATCCCAGGTTTTTCCAAACACTTCATTTTTATTGTTTTATGCACAGTTGTGTTGTTCTTGGAGCCTCTTATTTTTCGTTTTTCGTGTTGGTTTTTGTTTGCTTAGTTTGCTTAGTTTTCTGAATAAATTGGTTGGACCCCCCTCTTTCATACATTGGTTTGCAAATAGTTTGGTTTGGTTTGGAAAAGAGTAGGAAAGTTTATGCTTATGTGGTAAAAAGAGCTTGTTTTTTACTGTGGCCTATGCTCTATCATGCCAGGCTTGATATTGTTTTGGATTTATGCTTAGTATTCTTTGCTGTAGCATTACTTTTTATAAAAAAATTGAGATTGCTTAATGTGCCTTGGATGAATCATGCGTTGTTTTAGCATATTAAAGCATAATATAGTGGTATTCTCCTTTGATGCTTTATTTGGGTTGACTTGGCGCATGCTCACACCATGTTATGACTATCTCAAGTCACCATAAGCCTTTATGATCCTTTAGTTTTCAACTTGTAGTATCACTTTATGCTTTGATCAATGATGTTTTGTCGCTCTACATGATTATGGCCATTATTGCTCTCTCGTTTGTCTCTCCCTTACTATTGCTAGCCTTCACGTTCAATGAGTATGTTTTACTCAAGTTTCCAACTCCCTAAATGAAATATTGCCAAAGTGTCCACCATACCTACCTATTAGCATCATTTTCTACTTCCGTGCATATTCAATATGCCTTGTTTTCTTCCGAATAAAATGTTTGCTTGTTATGAGAAAGTTAGTAAAGCTCTCACAAACTTGATGGCACACTTTATTTTCTTTCATTTAATAAACTTGAACCATTGTGTCCTTCTTTGTTGCGTATATGCTTGCGCTTTATAAGTTGAAGTTAACCATGTATCATGGGGAACTCTTTCAACATTGCATTGGTACTTAGTACCTCATTGATATCATGTTCTTTTGCTTATGGATCCCGGCAGTGTGAAATAAAAGTGAAACTTGTAAGATCATGGAGTTTGTATGTATGTTAGAGAAATGCCTGGGCCGCTAGCCTAAGCCATGCCTAATCATGGTGGAAACTTGCAGCATAACCATAATGAGCATTCTATGAAGCATCCTCAATAAAAATCTATGCACATAGTAAATAAAAAGATCGTTGAGATGCTCATTGTCTGCTTGCCTTGTCATTTTGATCATGGGATAGCTCCTGTATCATGTGCAAGGGGTACCCCTTTGGCGGTTCTCTATGATACGTATATACTTACAATGACAAGAGCTTACTCGTGACTGAAGTTGAGTACCATGAGGATCGGTCTTCGTAAGTAACGGGCATGAGACTTTGATTTATAACTTGTCAAGCATATCCTCTTAGTTGTGTCACTTTAACCTTAACCATTTAAAGATGCTTATGATAGGGGCAATGAGAGCTCAAAGCTAATGAGTACCATACTTTCAGCATTTGGAAGCCTTTCAAGCTATTCAAAACCTTTTCATTTCCTTGTTGAGTCTCCACACATTCTATGAGCACTTTCTTGAGAGCATAGTGGCCATTCTTAGTTATATGTGCATTGTCCCAAGACTTGTTGATTGATGCATACCTTGATATTGCTTGTTTTAAACTATTTGTATCTAGTCACTCTTGTGAACTTTGAAGGTGTCCTATGCATTTATGTTTGCTACTCTTTGAGGGACAAGCTGAATGTCACTATGTTATGTTTTCTTTATGTGAAACAAACAAACGTCTTGCAAAGCATTGTTATTCATGAATCTTTTGTTTGTGCCTTTTCATGTTGCTTCATAGTTTCTTTGTCTTATTGCTAGAACTTTGTCTTTCATATTATGATTCAAGTACTATGATCCCAGCTTTGAATGTTTTACAAATACTTGATCAAGTCTTTGATGGTGCATGTCACCTCAAAAATTATTCTTTCTTTTTATCACTTACCTACTCGAGGACGAGCAGGAGTTAAGCTTGGGGATGTTGATACATTGCAAATGTATCTATAATTTTTGATGCTCCATGCTTGGTTTTATCCACTTTCTTGTGTTTTGTCCACACTTTGGAGTACTTTTCATATGATTTCTTGGACTAACCTATTAACAAGAGCCACAGTGCTAGCTACATGTTTTCTGCTGTTTTTGGTTCCAGGAAAGTCAGAAAATGAATATTCTCGGAATTGGACGGGACAAAAACCAAAGTGCCTTTTTTTCCAGAAGACTCACGGAGCCAAAATACGATACGGAGGAGGGACAGGGCCTGGCCACACCACCCCCAGGCGCGGGATGGGATTGGCCGTGCTAGGGCATGGTGTGGTGGCCCCAGGCACTCCCTCGGTCCCTCTCCATGCCTATAAGAAGCCTTCTGACCTAAAAACTTTGGGGGGTTCGACGTTTTTCCAGAAGAAGTTCCGCAGCGCCACCACCACCGAAGGGGAGATTCGGGGGACATAAAGTCTCTATTCCGGCACCCTGCCGGGACGGGGAAGTGCCCCCGGAGCCATCTCCATCGATCTCCACCATCATCTCCATCGACCATCCATGTTTCCCCATCTATGAGTGAGTAATCCCCCGCTGTAGGCTATGGGGATGGTAGGGGTTGGATGAGATCATTCATGTAATGGCATCGGATTGTTAGGGCATGGTGCCTAGTATCTTTTATTAGTGCTTTATGACTTTGTTGCGACTTGTTGTGCTTAATGCTTGTCACTAGGGCCCGAGTGCCATGATTTCAGATCTGAACATATTATTGATTCATTATGATAGTATTTTTTTGGTCTTATCTACAAGTTGTATACACACGTTGTTGTCCGAAACCTATGGCCCTGAAGTGACAGAAATCGGGATAACCGGAAGGGAAAGGCTTTGATGTGAGGATCACATGTGTTCACGGAGTGTTAATGCTTTGCTTCGGTGCTCTATTAAAAGGAGCACCTTAATTGCCAGTAGTTCCCTAGAGGCCCCGCTGCAAACGGGCTGGCAGGACAAAAGATGTTGTGCAAGTTCTCATTGCAAGCACGTATGACTATATATGGAACACATGCCTAGGATTGTCTAGTACTTGGATGCTTTATCTTATTTATCTGCAATTGCCCTATGTTCTGATTGCTATGTGAATTGTCTTGTCCATGCAACGCCCGTCCATCCATCCCTATGCCTACCGCACTCGAATCCCACTGTTTACTGCTTTTGTTACTACAGTCTTTGCTTTACTACTACTGTTACTTTACTATTCCTACTACAAAACTGTTGCTACTGATAAACTGCTATGAGCAAGATTGTTTCCAGGTGTAGCTGAATTGACAACTCAGTTGTTAAGGCTTATAAATATTATTTGGCTCCCCTTGTGTCGAATCAATAAATTGGGTTTCACTTCCCTCGAAAATACTGCGATACACCCCCTATACTTTTGGGTCGTCACTTTCCTCCCAATAAATGGCCCTTACCATGGAGGTGATAATTTGTGCATGCCAGCAGTGCGTTGGACTAGCTAAAGCACTAAATCCCCTTCTCGAAATACTCGAGGGTTTATCTTCCGACTATGATAGCGTTGGAAATTTTGCAGATATATAGCAGATCTGGACAATGCCAGCTGTCATGATTCTTCGAGCAAATCAACATAATTTTCAAAGGCTTCTTTTACCTCGGCCTCAGTATATTGAGTGATTCTCGGTGAGTCATGTTGTATGTCGGCTGACAAGGCAGCTTATGCCCCATATATGAGGAAAAATGGCATATATCCTGTTGAGCGATTTGGAGTTGTCTTTAGACTCCACAGTACTACCAAGATTTCATCTATCCAGCATCCAGCTGAACGTTGTAGTGGCTCAATGAGTTTTTGGTTTATCCCGGACAATACCAGTCCATTTTCTCTTTACACTTGCCCATTTGATTCGGGATGTGCGACCGATGGTACATCAAGTCTTATCCTCTTATCCATACAAAACTGAGCAAAAGCTCTCTCGGAAAAATTTGTGCCATTATCTGTTATGATGCTGTGTGGAATCCGGATCTCAGGATTATGTCCTTCAAGAATGACACGGTCGTGGGCCCATCACATTTCCTTATAGGTTTTACCTCTATCCATTTTGTGAACGTTTCCACCATAACCAAGATATGGGTCATATTGCCACAAGCCGGCTTAAACGGTCCCACCATATTTAAGAACCATATAGCAAATGGCCATGTAATTGGGATAGTTTTGAGTGTTGAGGCCGGCATATGAATTTTTCTTGCATATCTTTTACACCCATTGCACTTCTTGATTATTTCTTCACCTTCTTGTAAGACACTTGGCCAATAAAATCCATGTCGGAATGCCTTGCCAACTAGGGCTCTTGATGAGGCATGATGCCCACATTCTCCTTGATGGATATCTCGGAGTATCTCTTCCCCTTCTTCCGACTCAACACAATGCTGAAGCACATTGGTTACACTCCTCTTATATATCTCTACATTGATAATGGTAATAGATTTCGCTCTTCTCTACACTTGCATTGCCAAGATTTCATCAATCGGCAAACTTTCATCCTTCAAAAACGACATAATCGGTTATGCCCAAGATGGCACATCACAGACTAGGAAATAACTTCATCAATCAATATTGGTTCTATTGACATAGTCTCTACCGACATTGGCTGCGTAGTACCCGAGTTTCGTGAAGCAGTCCCCGGGTTTCCCGGAGCAGTCCCCGGGTTACTTGAACCACTCCCCACATCCATGTCCATTGGGACAGCCCTGATTCCAGATTTGCCGAGATAAAGATTGACTCAGATTCAGGCGATGGTTTGATGGACGGTTTCTGGAGATACTCGAGAGCTATGCTGGCCGGGACTAACTGCCGAGATGAGCCTAGTTTGGATAACACAACATATGCTTCATTCTTGGCGCGAGGTACATGATGAAATTCACACCCCTCGAAGTACCCACGAATTTGCTGAACATGAAACCGATATAGGACCATGTTGGCATCAAGTGCATCCCAATTACCAGAAACTTGATGTACTACAAGATCTGAATCTCCAAAGCACATAATCCGGCGTATGCCAATCTCTTTTGCCACTTTAAGTCCATGAACCAGTGCCTCATACTCAGCTACATTATTGGATGCTGCAAAATGGATCTACAACACATATTTAAATTCATATTTCTTAGGTGAGGTGAGGACTATGCCGGCACCCAAACCAGTTTTCATTTTAGATCCATCGAAGTGCATTCTCTAGTAATTCGAGTTAGGCAATGGCGGCTCATACTGCATCTCTGCCCAATCAACAAAAAGGTCGGACAATGCCTGAGACTTGATGGCATCTCTCCTATCGTACTGTGGTGCATATGGTCCTAACTCAATTTCCCATTTGGCTACCCAACCACTCGCATCTTTATTACCCACGATTTCCGAGATAGGAGCCTCACATATTAATCTCATTAGATGTTCTTGGAAATAGTTCTTGAGCTTTTTGGCCGCCATATAGACACCATATGTCATTTTATGATTGTGTGGGTAATTTTTCTTGGATGCTGAGAGCACCTCACTTAAGTAATATTCCGGCCTTTGCACCGATTTTTCATTCCTCATCACGCTCAACTACCACTACGACACTAACAACTCGGTTTGTTGTTGCAATGTAGAGAAATATTGGCTCTTAGGATAATGGTGAAGCTAATACTGGTGCTGAGGCTAACACCTTTTTAAGTTCATGGAATGCGTCATTTGCTTGGGGTGTCCAAATAAACTTATCGACATTTTTCATCAATTGATATAAGGGCAGTGCCTTCTCCCCAAGCCGACTGACGAAGCGACTCAATGATGCTAGACAACCAGTAAACTTATGGACGTCACTGAGGCACTTCAGTAGTTCCATTCTTTCTATGGCACAGATCTTAGTAAGATTTGCCTCGATACCTCGGATTGATACAAGGAAGCCGAGTAATTTTCCCGTCGAGACACCAAATGTACATTTTTCCAGGTTCAGTTTCATTCTAAACCTTCTCAAGTTTGCGAATGTCTTCCTTATGTCGTCCAAGAGAGTATGACTCTCCTTGGTTTTTATGACGACATAATCGACATATACCTGCCATTTTGCCAATTTGGTCATGCAAACATTTTTGCATGCATCTTTGATAAGTGGCACCTACATTGCTTAAACCAAAGGGCATGGTACGATAGCAATAAGACCCATACAGGGTAATAATGGTTGTCTTTATTTGATCTACTGGGTTCAAGGGCATCTGGTGGAAACCAAAATATGCATCTACACATGACAACAATTCACAATCAGCGGTGGAGTCGATCACTTGATCGATATGAGGTAAGGGGAACGGGTCCTTGGGACAAGCCTTGTTCCGATTTGTGTAATCCATACACATACGCCAAACCACTACAACATTTGGGTCATCCTTCTTCTTCTCGATCAAGACCGAATTTGATAGACAATCTAGATGCAACACCTCCATGATGAACACGACTGCGAGCAGCCAAGCTATTTTGTCTCCAATAACCTTTCTCCTATCTTTGGCGAAGCGACGGAGAGGTTTCTTCACCGCTCTTGCATCTGGCCTGACGTGCAAAGAGTTCTCGGCCAACTCCCTCGGAACACCTAGCAGGTCATGTGTCGACCATGCAAAGATATCCCGATTCTCACGGAGGAAGTTGACAAGCTCGCTTTCCTATTTGTCTGTCAGGCTGACACCAACTGTGACGGTGCGCTCAGGGAACGCAACATCGACCTGGATCTTCTTTGTTTCCTTGATTCCTTGGAAAGATACACTGCCATGTGGGTAACTCAATGCCGACATATTCAGCTGAGCCGACTGTGCTAATGCCACAACATCATGGATCCTCTTCTTCTCTTGAGCAATGACCAGTGACTCGGCTAGATAGGAGCCAACCAAGGCACATTCCATAGAGCGGTTGTAATTTCCTACAATGGGGATGACACCATTTGTGTAGTGACCTCGGATCGATAAAGATCCTAAGTCCATGTGATTAACATGCTAGTCCCTGGATCATTAGCTAGCACTCACAGTCGATGAAATATCATGTAAAACACAAGTCTTTATTACATGAATCGAATAATCCAGAGTTTACATTATTACAACAGAAGCAAAGAATATACAACTCGGAGTCCCATCAATGCCACAGGCAGGTTGAGTGAAGACTCGCGATCCCTACGCACCTTTCAATCTTCAGATTCTGCACATAAAACGTGCAGCCAAACGAGTTGGTCAATACTTTGAATGTATTGGCAAATTACACCAAGGAAAGAACAAGACTAACTCTACATGCAAGGCTAGAGTAGGCTTTGGGGTTTATTTGCATAAAGCCAATTTTCTCTAAGTAAGAAGAAAATAGGTAGAGTTTTATCCTACTTTGCAAACATTTGTTTAAGTAAAATAGGGTCGAATGGAACACGAGGATATTACTCACCAAGTGCCCAAACAACCTAACACTTGGATATTACTCACCAAGTTCCCAAAACCCCACCCAATGGCGATATTACTCACGCCTTAGGGTTTATAAAAACTTTAAGTTTGGAAAAGAGAGAGAGGAAGATCTTTTAGAGGCTCCATCCTTCAGATGCTCAATGTTGTTCTGTTTCCGTGAACATGGCTGATCGATCAGATTGCAATACTCTCGAGAGGTTGTGCACTTTCCCCACAATCCACGATCAAGTCCTTTTATAGACAAGACCATGGCGAAGCCTTTCCTTAGTAGCCCCTCTACCAGCTAGATCCAACCGTGCCAAGAACCTCCAAATGTTCGTACCCTAGTGAGGTTTCCCACTAAGTACTAAGCCAAGACAGAGCCCATATGTATTGTGGTTGCACAGGAAGCTTCTGAATTCTGAAACATGGCAGACTTCTTTGATTCCTGGGCGGCCGTCCTCCACCAAAATCTCACTCGTTGTCCCGACAACCATTCCGCCCAGAAGAAATCTTAGTTTTATTTTGAAGGGGTTTTGGAGAAGAAAAGTTCGCTCGAGAGAGCCCTCATACTTAGAAAATTTTGAGTCTTTCGAACCCTCCCAACGATACTTGATATAGATAAGTATATAGCATAGCATGCATAACTTAGAAAAACAGGATAACCTATTGGGATAGAAAATCCTAAGTATGGAACTACTCATGGCATACTACAAAACCGCACTTGCAAAATAGTACTAAGAAAATCTACCAAAATCCTACACATGCATACTACAGAATTTTGAAGAGTAGAACATGCATAGTCAAAACTGGGACATAAATATGAACAAGTGGTGTAACTTGCCTTATGTTTGTGTTATGGGTGATGATTGAATTCTTCTGCAGCAATCGCACTCTCCGAACATCTAACGCGAGGACAAAACAATTCCAATCAACACAATTACAAACATAACAACCACAACAATGATGAACACAAGCATGCATGTTGATTTAATATTAGTTCTTTGAACGGTATTAGATCATATGATGCATGTAGGAGATCATTTAATGCAATAGGGTATTTGTTATTAAATCTTGAAGACCGAAAAAAGGCTTTAGTAGTTCTGTTGCAACTTCTGTCCTAATTGTCTAATTAAATTTGGTTATTACTTTTACTGGATAGAGGACATTAATACGGACCAGGAGGAATTGGATTCACCTTAATCGGAGTTATAGATCTTCTCCTAGGATTTATTTAGTGTTTAATGGAGTTTAATAAATCTGAACAGATCGTACTGACAACAAACAAAACTAAGTACAGATCTGAAAACTACGCAAGATTATGAACTCAGGGACCTATTACTCATATTTTTCGGATATGTAGATTATTTACTATGAATTTAATGATTTAAAAGGCCAATAATACTAATTAATTATTCCCCAGTAATCTATACAGTAAACTTGTAATTTTATTCGACAATCATGTTCTATACAATTTTGTGAATCCAGAGGTATATCATTTGTATTTTTCTGAGTTGTATTTTATTTTCTGTGAATTAATTGCTCCAAAAAGTGTATTAAACCATTTAAATAATCACGACAAATACTTATAGTAAATGTCTGATACAATTATATATTAATACTCTACACGATTTTGTGATTCCAATGGTATATCATTTGCAATGTTTGGACATAGTATGAATTTTCTATGGATTTTACAAGTTAGATCTATAATCTGCAATTTTAAATTCGAACGGAATATTCCAGAGAATATTCCGCTGACTGGACAGGTTGACCGTGCAGGCTGACTGAGACTAGATGCTGACCTGACGACGACGTAGTGGTGACGAGGCAACTAATCGGAACGATTGAATCTCGACCGTCGGGATGAGATCCGGTGGCTAGAAGAGAAATTGGCTCAAAATAGACCCGATTTTGCCTAATAAAGAACTAGAAGTAGATATGTGTTAGAGAGATAAATCCGTAGGTCATATCGAAAAACTTTAAACATGAAAGTTGTGGAGGATGATTAGATCTACCTTTTCACCAAAGGAATTTGGATTTCAAGAAACGAGCGCGAGGAGATCTTGGAATTACGCCATCAGATCTGAAATATTGCGTTGCGAAATTCTACGGCTATGGTGGATGAAAAGAGGTGAGGTTTGTCTTAATTGAAATATTTCGACGAGATCTACAACTTTCGTGTTGAAGCCGAAGGCAGCCGACGAAGTTTAGATGGGTTTAGAAGCAAAATACGATTCGGTAAGGTGTAGATTCGGGATTTCGGAAAGGAAAAGTGTTATAGCTGTGGCTCCGATGGATTATTTAGGCTTTTAGGATAATGGGAAGATAGATCTTGAAGTAGGGAACAAGTAGAAACAAACGAAAGTCAATTCGAAGTTATAGATAAAAAGTTATAAGTGTTTGAATAGAGATAGGTTTAGAAATCAGATTTTCGCACGCTTTTTAAAGCGGAGGTGGGATCGATCCTTCTCCCGTGCGCGTGGCTGGTTCGGTCGGCTGAGTGGGCCGGCCGGGTGGCCCATTTGTTTTTTTTTTCTTTTTTTTTCTTTTTCTATTTTGCTATTTTCTTTATATCTTTTGCATACGAACTCCAAATGACATGATTCTTGTTTCTAATTTTTTCTAAAATTCCGTAGATCATTATAAGATCATATTTGTAACATTTTCACTAGTTTGGAGATGATTTATTTATAAATGTCCGTATATTCCTTATAGGAACATTTGGGCAAATCAACTATCGGATCTAGATATTAGGATTTGGATTCAATTTTTGGGAACTTTGCATGGATGCAAAGGAATGCTTATGAATGCTTCGTGATTTTCATTTTTGCAAACATTCACACAAATCCTAAAACTAAAAATCAATTCACACCTTTTTGCCTATATGGCTACTTAGGTATTATTAAAAGGATATAGGGTTTTATGCATTTGGCCTTATATGGCTACTATGCAATATTTATAAATAGCTTCTTAGGGTTTTATTTTAACCACTCAACCAAAACACACAATGCCACAAATGCCCAAAACAACAAGTTCAATCATGTAACATGAAGGAACACATTCTTAACATCCAATCAAAATGAAGATGTCATGTTATTTTCTCGCTTTTCAAGCAAGTGGTGAAAAGCATCTAGAATGGTTTCATAATCGAAGTAGAGACTTTAAGGGTCAAATAGGGAAATTAGAATATCACTCCACCATAATTGGGAAAGTCATTGTATTCCCTCTCTTTAATCATCTAAGCATGGTTGGATATTTAAAGAATCAAATAGTTGAAAAGAAAATGAAAACAAGTTGGATAGTCATGTTAATCCAATCTCATACAAGTTTCTGAATTCAAGGAAGGAAAATCATAACAGAAAGTTTCTTTTCTTTGAGAAATTTCAACAAAGTCAAACAATTCAACCAAGTTATTTTATTAACTTTATATTCCAAAATTAGGAGAATTTTGGGATGTGACAAACTACCACCCTTAAAAGGAATCTCGTCCCGAGAGTCGGGAAGGCTAGAAAGAAATAGGTTCAGGATACAGTAGAGTGCTACCACCCTTAAAAATTGCATTTATTGGTTTTTTTTTTTGATATCCGAGTGACGAGACGAGATTATAGTAGAACCACTTTAAATTCTTCCCAGGATATCATCCCTTGATGATCATCAATGGTGTGTTCCATCTCCCACCAAGTTGCAACGTCCTCCTTTAGGAATTGGGTGGAATAATGAACCATTTTATTAACTTCAGTATTGGCATCCTTCATTCTGTATTCAACCTTGTGCATCAATTGCTTTGCATAAAACATCTATCTGGATTTTGCCGATCGACTCGCATGACAATCCCGACACAATGCCATGGAAAGTTGTCTTTGTCGGCTCTAGCATGTTCTCTGTTATTCTCGACATGTGCATTGTATCTCGGTACAGTATATTCATACTGCTTCCATCATCTATGAGAACCTTGGAGAACATGACATTTATGTCGGGCCCAATGAATGTCGGGTCCAACACTAAAGCATATGCCTCTCGACTTGGCATGACCTTAGAATGGTCCTTGATGCTCCAAGTGATTTCCTGGTCTGACTAGTGAATTTTAGCACTGCCGGCATAACTCCATTCACTTCCATCTGGCACATTTGCAGGCTCTGCTTATCTATCGCTTCCATCACAAAGATGACATAGCTTTGACGGTGTTCTCGATACTCATTTTGGTATCCTTGGCCAGCATTGCCATAGTCTCCCTGATTATGGTTTCCAACTTGATTCACAACTTCTCTTCCTTCTGGGTTTTAATACCTTGGTGGTGGCGGTGGCATCAGTGCTTGAGTGTTGGATCTCATGGGAGGTGGTGGTAAACCCATCTCTCCTTTTCCATCACGCTCGAACCAGCTACACTGCCTTGTTGTATGGTTTGCTGGCTTACCTAGGTTAGGCGTGTGGAAACTGCAAGGTTGATCCAACATCATCTCATATGTGTACTTTGGCCTATCTTTCCATGGCTTTTTCTGGTCACCCCACTACTTCTTGCCATCATTTTTATGCGTCCACTACTGGCCGCTATTCTTCTGGTGCTAGCTATTGTTGGCACCAGGATGATCTTGATTTACTGTCGCCACTTGGTTTGACCCATAGAGGTAATCCGGCATGTCGTCTCTCCTTTTTCCTTGGAAATCATTCCTATGATTCCTTCTGGATGATCCGGCCCCATCATGAGAGTAATACTCCTTGTTTTGCTCAATCGACATAAGAAGTGGCTGGGTCAGATCACCCAAAGCATATGAATATGCTATCTTGATAGTCTTGGCCAAAGTTGGCGTCATATCTCTCTGTAACCTTTGCCACAACACACTTCCATGTTGACAACCCTGAGCAAACCACGCTATGGTCTGCGACTAAACAACCCCTTCACATTAGTTACGCATAGTACTCCATCTAGTCAGAAAGTCTCTGTCAGTTTCATCGTATCTCTGCCTACACATGGACAGTTGCTGAGGGCGATTCAGCCTCTTGTAAGTGCTTGTAAAGTTACTGACAAAGACTTCCTTGAAATATAGCCAGCAGTTTATGCTTCCTGCTGGCAAATTGTTTAGCCAGACTCTAGCAGGCCCCTCTAACATTTGTGGGACATATCTCACCGCCCACCAGCGGTTTCCTTGCGCAATATGCACAATTGTGGCATAATCTATCAACCAATCCTTTGGCTTGGTGCCGCCGTCATAGGTTTTTGTTCCCCTTGCTAACTGGAAGTTTGGCACTGGTGGTTCTCTTATAATTCAAGGTCCAAAACATGTTGGACCTGGAGGACCTTTCCCTCCCATCATTTCTGACATATAGATCATATCCAACTTTAACCAAGCATCATATGGCTATAAATTTTGGTTCCTCGGCTGGGATCCCAAGGGATTCCCCATCATCTGATGTTCTGACCTTGAGTATTCGGCATTATCCATAGCTGAATAACCATCATTGTATCGGTTCACCATTGGGTTAGCATTTTGGTTCTACACAACTGCTCCCGCACTTTGTTGCTACCGAGGTGGGTTTTGCACCTGGTGCTGATATTGAGGCTACTGTTCTTATTTCCCACCCCTAGTCGAGTTATGACCACGATGGTTCTAGTTATTCTGACCAGCAACTCCATGCCCACCATTTCTTGGGCCGATATTACCCTAACCGGGATTACCCTGGCCAGCATTTCCATGACCAGCATTGCCTTGACCGGTGTTCCTGTCGTGGTGTGGAACACGGCAGTGCCATCGGGGATAGCTTGAAGGGGACAATCAGGTTGCTATCGGTGGCTACTCGCAACAGGTTGGGCATAGATACTGCAAACACAGCGATGTACCCAAGTTCGGAGCCCTCTTGGCGAGGTAAAACTCCTACTCCTGCAAGGATCTACTATTAAAGGGGGTGAATGCCCAATACAAGTGCTCCTTGAGTTGTTTCCTTAGCTACTTCCTGATGGGAACTCTCTAAGTCCTTATTCTGGTGTCTGTTTTTCCTTCTGCTTGAGCTTACCTAGAACCCTAGCGCTACCCCCTTTATATACAGGTTGAGGAGATAGCTTACAGGATGGGTTCTAGGGTTTACTGTTTGGATTTGGGCTTTACAAAGTGGGCCGGCTGGACAGGGCCAAACGGTAGGCCCGGGTCCAGTCAAGCCTCCAGTACAGGGGAGGACCATGCTTTAGCGCTCAGCGCCCCTTATTTACTTGTCATCCAGCTCTTTATCCGTCAGCCGGCTCTTTATGCATAAGCCACGACTTTCCTCGTCAGCCCTTGCTTTCCTCGTCAGCCTCCAGCTTTGGCACAGTTATCCAGTAGCGCCGGCCAGGCCAGCCAGCCTGTCCGGTCAAGGGTGCGCTCAGCAAGGAGCGTCATCCCCACCGTACAGTGTCCAGCGGATTCGAGGCGGCCGGCTAGGAGAAGCCTCCCAGCCGGTTCTTTTGGCCACCCGGCTAGACGGGCTAACCAGGGAAACTTGAGTGCGGACCAGGTGGGAGTTCCACCCAGCTGCGGTTCCTTCATCTGGGTCTAGACGGCCCATGCTCCTTGGAGCCGGCCAGTTGGTCCCGTTTTGGTCTACCCGGGGGTCATTCCCCCGACACTAGTCCCCGAGGGCGTTAGGACTTGGCCTCGCGGAGAAGTTCTTGCATGCTCATTTGAAATGATTGATGACGCAGGTGCCTTGTCGTTTTTGTTTGTCTCGTAGCCTTTGTCTGGTATGTCCTGTACCGACTTTAGTTTCTATGTTGTTTTCTCGTCTAGGGTTCACAGGCTACAGAGCCGATGGACCCACCCACAGGGTGTGATGGATGATCTTCTTGACCGGCTGCCGCACCCGGCCGGGAGATGGATCGCCAGTCCGCTGTCGTTGGTGCGTGCGTAAGCCAAGCCTGCCGCTTCTGGCGCGCGTCGTGTCAGTTTGACTTTTGGGTCTGCTGCTGTAGTTTTTGGTAACCATGTGCACGCCTTCATCATTCTGTCTCCTTAGAGATCGTGGGATTGGTTTGCCTCCCACAGTAACTTCTGCAGGATCCTCTATGTGCGCGGCGCTGGCGCACGCGATCTGCCTCAAAGCGTCGCGGGGTAGTGGGGTGGTTGCTTTGCCATGTGGCGTGGAGGCAGAGGAACCGGCGCGGTTATCCTCCGCTAATAAATACGTGTGCGAGGAGCAGTGATGCCTCACTTCGCCTCCCTGCGCCTGCCAGCCTTGTTCTTCCTCGCGCTCTAGCCTCCCTCACCCCTTCTGCGCCACCATTCCCTGGTCGCCGGCGCCGCTCCTCTTCTTCGACAATGGGACTCCGCGCCTCCATCACGGCTACTTTTCTAGGCAACATGTTGCCCGAGGTTGCCAGTGGCTGGGGCGGCTCTTATGTAATGGAGGAGCTTGTGAGGAAGTACCGGCGAGGGAAGTTCCTGCCACCGGAGCGGGTGGTGAAGCACCGCCTCGCGCCGGAGGGCAAGCGGGTGCCCCACCCCCAGCTAGGCGAGTCCATCGTCTTCCTCGTGCACTTCCCTCACAGCCTCGGGCTACCGCTGACCTGCTTCGTCTTGGACCTGCTGTTCACCTTTGATCTGTAGCTTCACCATCTTGGGGCCAACGTCGTATCGATGTTGTCGCATCACGCGGCCTGCTGCGAGGCATTCCTCGGTGTCTGCCCTGACGCCGCGAACTTCTTGAAGTTCTTCCACTTCAAGGTGCAGGTGGTGGGGAAGGGCGGCCCGTTGACGGAGACGGGCTGTTGCGCCATCTACCCGCGGCCGTCAGCACCCATACCCCGCCTGGAGCTCCCCAACACCATCAAGATCTGGCAGCGCTCGTATTTTTACATGCGCAACAACACGGAGGTGGACTTCATCAAGGTCCCCGCCTTCATCAATGTCCCCTCCAGCCGGAAGGCCTGGACCATTCAGCACTTGGGCGCCCAGGGCGACATCGACCGGATGGGCGCCCGACTGGCCGTCCTCGTGGAGAAGGAGCGGCTCACCGCCCGGTACATTCTGTTCTCCTGCATGGCGACCCGTGTGCTCCCGCTGCAGCACCGGTCGCACAAGATGTGCCACCTCTCTGGCCATCTGGATCCCACCCGGGTATCTCGGCTGGACGTGCCGTACGCCGCCCTCCGCGAATGGCTCGCCACCATTTTGAAGGAGGCGCTAGAGGAGGAGTGGCAGTTCTCTTGCCATCCGTACCACCACGGCCGGCTGTCGCCGAAGGTATGTTTTTTCTTGCTCTTCTCCGGGTGGATTTTCCTGAGGGACTCCCGTTTCGTGCCTCTTAACTTCCCTTGTTGAGTAGCTTTTCACGGCGTAGCTAGCGGAGGACGGTATGGGGGACATCGAGTTCCCCAACTTCGCCGCGGACTTCAAGCCGATGAAGGCTCCGCCAATGGAGGTGGAGCGGTTCCCCATGCGGTCCGACGAGGGATGCGAGTTCCCACCCAGTGAGAATTTGCTTCCTGCCCTTGTCATGCTTGCACTTGCTATGCTTGTGGTTTTAATCTTGACTTTTCGCTTGTCTTTGGAATAGCTGCCCACAACGAGGATGTGGAGCTGGCCGAGCTCGCCGTGCCTAGGGGGAGGGGGAAACGGGCTGCCCCTACTAGCGTTTCCCCGGCCGCAGGTGGCACCAAGAAGTCGCGCCGCCTCCGCCCTGCGCCCATCATGCCGAGCATTGCCAGGTAGGTGCTCTTGTCCTTTTGGTGCGAGCATTGCCTTACTTGTATTTGTTTTGCTCACTGCTTGTATTCCTGCAGCGAGGCTATCTCCTTGCATGGCTTCGCAGCCGTCGCCACCGCGTCCGCCCCTCCGCCTACTGCCGAGGGAGCGTTTCGGCTTTGGCATCCGAGGCCGCGCCGGCTTTGGCGTCCGAAGCTGCGCTGGCTCTGGCCCCCGAGGCTGCGGCGGCTCCGGCTCCTGCGTACGAAGTTTCGCCGGCTCCGGTCCCCAAGGCTGCGCTGGCCCTAGGCCCCAAGGCAGCAGCGATGGATGTGGTGCCATCGGTTGAGCCCACAACGCTTCACCGGGCCGGGTCCGTCTCCCGTCTTGCGGGGGGTTTGTCATTCGGGCGTGCTGGTGGGGCTGTCCCTCCCTCCGGCTTGACGGTGGGTGTTGACTCTAGCACCTATCGGGTGGAGGAGCCAGTGTAGGTGCCGCAGTCGGTTGCCCCTGTCCAGGTGGAGGTTGGTCCCTCCGTGGCTTCGGTGAGCGACGACGACCTCCAGGTCACCGGCTAGATGCCGGCGCGTGCCCCGCCGCCGCTGGATGTCCTTCTGACACAGTTGTCGGAGGCGGCGCCTCTGGTCGTTGTCCAGATCCACCAGCTGGTGGGGGCGCTGGAGCAGGGGCTCGGCTAAGCTAGGACGCTGGGAGCTTCCGTCGAGGTATGTGCTCTGTCGCCAGTCTATTTCTTTTGTCACCGTCTTGCGACGTAGCTATTTCTTTTGGTTCTTATCTCTATTTTCTTGCACAGAGGGCTCTTACCGACGTTGCCAAGACTTCACGGGACCTGGGCCGTAAGATTGCTCGCTCTGCCGTATCTTCCCAATTGCACGATTTCTCGTGCTTCTGGTTGAGTATTGGTTACCCTCCTGCAGCTCTGCTGGCGGACCGAGACGGCGAGGTGGCTCGCCTGAAGGAGGAGGTCGCCCGGCTGGAGGAGGCCAACAAGTCCTGCCAGGACCAGATCGCCAAGCTGACTGCACAGAAGCAGCATATGGAGATCAAGGCTGGTAGGGCCAAGAAGGTTGCGGACGCCCGAACTGAGGCACGGAAGAACCTAGAGGGGCTCTATGCCACCCAGGCGGATGCCCTCAAGGCTTCCAAGGCTTAGGAGGCGGCGGCGCTGTCGGAGCTCTGCCATATCACTGAGATCATTGTCAGTAAGTGCTTTTTACTTGAGCCCCTTTTGCGGATTTGTCCTTTGTGATTGATACTGACCGCTGCCCTCTTTTCTGGCTACAGCTCTGTACCCTGAGGCAACAGATCAGGCACTGGGCCGGATTCCTGAGACGGATCCGGAATGGGATCTCCACCCGAGGGAGCTGGTGACGGTCGTTAGCGAGGAGGCGAACCGGCTCCGCACTGCCGCTCTCGAGGTCTTTGACTATGTCTGGCCTGAGGTTGTCCCGCCTGCCACCATGGATGTCCTGGCTTAGTGTCTCTGGGGCGCTCCGGAGCTCATGAACGTGGCCCGGGAGTGGGCGGCTCAAGGCGGCGCGAAGATGGTGTTGGCACTGCTTAAGGCCTGGTACCCGGATGTGGATCTGTGGAGCCTTTCCCGTGGATTCCGCCAAGAGACCAGCTACGACCAGCTCCGCGCTGAGGTCCCCGACATCCGCTCCTGTGGCATGACGATCGGGAGCTACGTCATACTGGACAGGGACTTCAGCGACCCAGCCGGCTATACTTCCACAGCCCGGATGCGGCACGCACTGACCCTCTGGCTGCGCTGCAGACCGCCTCGACGGACGTCGCCTCCTGCAGCCGCGCTCCAGCTGACGCCTCCGGCCCTTCTGCCCCTCGGTGATTTTGATCCACGGTATGCCGGGAGTATTTGTGACTTGAAAAATTCGTCTTTTCTGTGCGCCATGTGAACAATTGTCCATCTATGACGTATTGAACTTCTGTGGGAGCATCGCCTCCCTCTATCTTATTTTCTCATGCTCTTCTGTTTGCACTTTCTGTTTTGCATCTTCTGCATGCCTGTTTCTTTGTGGGGGCGTGCAAGCGCACCCACGGGGTGTAGTCCTCGAGGTTCGGGCCGGCTAAAGAATTCAGCCGGGTCGAAGCTCCTTTATGTTCTTTGTTTTGCAGGTTTCTGTGTGGGGGCGCGCAAGCGCTCCCATAGGGTGTAGTCCCCGAGGTTCGGGCCGGCTGGAGAATATAGCCGGGTCGAACCTCCTTGACCTGCTCTGCTCCTGCGTGGGAGCTTTCTGCCTCCGCCTTGGCGGTGTTTGTCGTTGAACTTCGGCTCATGTAAACATAGAAACAAACAAGTTGTTTGCATGGTTAAGCATATGCAAGTCCAAACTGTAATCTTAAATGAACTAGTTTTCAGATTTTTGCTGTTTCGCGCAAATTCAATGTTTTTGCCTTTTTCTCAGTTAGCATTGGCCAATTTCAGTGTTGTTCCCTTGCTGGCTTTTAGCCGGAGTCGAAGGGGTAGCTTGTTAGGCGTAATGCACGATACTTCGGGTTTGGGTCATTGCCATTGAGCGAGCGAGCGCATCCGGGTCATCTAGATGTTTTTGTTTTCCTCATGGCATTTTTGTGTAGGGGCCTTTGAGCGTTCTGCTCTTGCTAGATCTGTCAGCCGGCTTGTGGTCTGCAGCCGGAACCAAAGAGGAAGCCTTAGGAACCGCGTACAGTACTTTACCGCGTGGATCACGCAGCCGTCTGGGCCAACCGGCGAGTCCCCGAGGCGGATCGCGGGTTTCAGGGTTAGAGTAATGCAGTCGGAAGAGTTAACTTGTGTAGCATGACTTGCTTATTTTATTGCAGAGTCCCCGAGACTGTATCGAGGCTCCTATGCTTATTCATTACATGAAAGTAAGGTACATACACCTTTTGTTCAAGTGTAGAAGGGGCGGAGCAGGCTCGCGTTCCACGGGCGTTCAGTTTCTTCGCTTGAGCGGTCCATCTTGTTCTTTTCCGGCTTGCGGGCATCGATGAGGTAGTATGAGTTGTTCTGCAGTGCCCGACTGATTACGAATGGGCCCTCCCAAGATGGAGATAGCTTGTGCATCCCCTTGGTGTCTTGGACCAGCCTTAGCACCATATCGCCCTCACGGAACGACATGCTCCATATCCGGCTGGAGTGGTAGCGGTGCAGGTTCTACTGGTAGATGGTTAACCTGGACAAGGCCAGTTCGCGAGCTTCCTCCAGGAGATCGACATTATCTTCCCGTGCTTCTTTGGCCTGCTGTTTTGTGTAGAGCAGTTTGCGGGTGCGTCGAACTCGATGTCAGTGGACAAAACCGCCTCTGCCCCATAAACAAGGAAGAAAGGAGTGTAGCCGGTGGACCGGTTTGGCGTTGTGCACAGGCTCCAGAGTATAGACGGCAGCTCCTCAATCCAGCAGTCGGGGTATCGCATCAGTGGTTCGATCAGCCAGGGCTTGATTCCGGCTAGGACCAGACCATTTTCTCGCTCGCACTGCCCATTGGACTGGGGGTGTGCCACAGATGTGAGGTCCAGGCGGATGCCCTTATCTCCGTAGAATCATGCGAAAGCTCCCTTGGCTAAATTTGTTCCGTTGTCGGTTATGACGCTGTTGGGGTAGCCAAAGCGTGTGATTATGTTTGTGAAGAACTTGACCACCGTTGGCCCATCCAGCTTCTTTATTGGCTTTGCCTCTATCCACTTGGTGAATTTGTCCACCGCCACCAGCAAGTGGGTCATGCCGGATCTGGCTGTTTTGAAGGGGCCAACCATGTCCAGCCCCCAGACGGCGAACGGCCAGGTGATGGGAATAGTCTTGAGTGCTGCAGACGGAGTGTGCTTCTACTGGCTGAACCGCTGACACCCGTTGCACGCCTCGACAACCTGCTCAACGTCTTCTAATGTTGTGGGCCAGTAGAACCCATGGTAGAATGCCTTTGCCACTATGGCTCATGATGATGTGTGGTGTCCGCATTCGCCCTGGTAGATGTCGACCAGAAGCCGGATGCCTTCCTCCTGGCCCACACATCGTTGATAGATGCCGCCAATGCTACGCTTGTAGAGCTCGTTGTTGATGGTGTTGTATGTGCTGGCTCTGCGCTTGACCTGTCTTGCCTGCACCTTGATGACCCACAAGTATAGGGGGTGTATCGCAGTATTTTCGAGGGAAGTGAAACCCAATTTATTGATTCGACACAAGGGGCGCCAAAGAATATTTATAAGACTTAACAACTGAGTTGTCAATTCAGCTGCACTTGGAAACAATCTTGCTCACAGCAGTTTATCAGTAGCAACTGTTTTGTAGTAGGAATAGTAAAGTAACAGCAGTAGTAAAGCAAAGACAGTAGTAACAAAAGCAGTAAACAGTGGGATTCGAGTGCGGTAGGCATAGGTATGGATGGACGGGCGTTGCATGGACAAGACAATTCACATAGCAATCAGAACATAGGGCAATTGTAGATAAATAAGATAAAGCACCCAAGTACTAGACAATCCTAGGCATGTGTTCCATATATAGTCATACGTGCTCGCAATGAGAACTTGCACAACATCTTTTGTCCTGCCAGCCCGTTTGCAGCGGGGCCTCTAGGGAACTACTGGCAATTAAGGTGCTCCTTTTAATAGAGCACCGGAGCAAAGCATTAACACTCCATGAACACATGTGATCCTCACATCAAAGCCTTTCCCTTCCGGTTATCCCGATTTCTGCACTTCGGGGCCATAGGTTCCGGACAACAACGTGTGTATACAACTTGCAGATAAGACCAAAAACAATACTATCATAATGAATCAATAACATGTTCAGATCTGAAATCATGGCACTCGGGCCCTAGTGACAAGAATTAAGCAAAACAAGTTGCAACAAAGTCATAAAGCACTAATAAAAGATACTAGGCACCATGCCCTAACAATCTGATGACATTACATGAACGATCTCATCCAATCCCTACCATCCCCATAGCCTACAGCGGGGGATTACTCACTCATAGATGGTGGAAACATGGATGGTCGATGGAGATGATGGTGAAGATCGATGGAGATTGCTCCAGGGGCACTTCCCCGTCCCGGCAGGGTGCCAGAACAGAGACTTTATGTCCCTTGAATCTCCCCTTCGGTGGTGGCGGCGCAGCGGAACTTTTCATGGAAAAACTTCGAACCCCCCGAAGCTTTTAGGTCAGAAGGCTTCTTATAGGCGAAGAGGGAGACCGAGGGGTGCCTGGGGCCACCAAACCATGCCCTGGCGTGGCCAGGCCCAGCCCGCGCCTAGGGGTGGTGTGGCCAGGCCCTGGCCCTCCTCCGTCTTGTATTCTGGCTCCGTGAGTCTTCTTAAAAAATAGGCACTTTGGCTTTTGTCCCGTCCAATTCCGAGAATATTCATTTTCTGACTTTCCTAGAACCAAAAATAGCAGAAAACAGGCAGTTGGCACTATGGCTCTTGTTAATAGGTTAGTCCAAGAAATCATATGAAAAGTACTCCAAAGTGTGGAAAAAACACAAGAAAGTGGATAAAACCAAGCATGGAGCATCAAAAATTGTAGATACATTTGCAATGTATCAACATCCCCAAGCTTAACTCCTCCTCGTCCTCGAGTAGGTAAGTGATAAAAAGAAAGAATAATTTTTGAGGTGACATGCACCATCAAAGACTTGATCAAAGTATTCATAAAACATTCAAAGCTAGGATCATAGTACTTCAATAATAACATGAAACACAAAGTTCTAGCAATAAGACAAAGAAACTATGATGCAACATGAAAAGCCACAAACAAAAGATTCATGAATAACAATGCTTTGCAAGACGTTTGTTTGTTTCACATAAAGAAAACATAGCATAGTGGCATCCAGCTTGTCCCTCATAGAGTAGCAAACATAAATGCATAGGACACCGTCAAAGTTTACAAGAGTGACTAGATACGTATCATAGAGAACCGCCAACGGGGTACCCCTTGCACATGATATAGGAGCTATCCCATAATCAAAATGACAAGGCAAGCAGACAATGAGCATCTCCGCGATCTTATTATTTACTATGTGCATAGATTTTTATTGAGGATGCTTCATAGAATGCTCATTATGGTTATGCTGCAAGTTTCCACCATGATTAGGCATGGCTTAGGCTAGCGGCCCAGGCGTTTCACTAACATACATACAAACTCCATGATCTTACAAGTTCCACTTTTATTTCACACCGCCGGGATCCATAAGCAAAAGAACATGATATCAACGAGGTACTAAGTACCAATGCAATGTTGAAAGCGCTCCCCATGATACATGGTTCTGCTAACTTCAACTTATAAAGTGCAAGCATATAGGCAACAAAGAAGGACGCAATGGTCCAGGTTTATTAAATGCAAGAAAGTAAAGTGTGCGATCAAGTTCGTAAGAGCTTTACTAACTAACTTTCTCATAACAAGCAAAAAAATTATTCAGAAGAAAACAAGGCATATTGAATATGCACGAAAGTAGCAAATGATGCTAATAGGTAGGTATGGTGAACACTTTGGCAATATTTGGTTCTAGGGAGTTGGAAACATGAGTAAAACATACTCAGTGAAAGTGAAGGCTAGCAATAGTAAGGGAGCGACAAACGAGAGAGCAATAATGGCCATAATCATGCAGAGCGACAAAACATCATTGATCAAAGCATAAAGTGATACTACAAGTTGAAAACTAAAGGATCATAAAGGCTTATGGTGACTTGAGATAGTCATAACATGGTGTGAGCATGTGCCAAGTCAACCCAAATAAAGCATCAAAGGAGAATACCACTATACTATGCTTTAATATGCTAAAACAACACATGATTCATCCAAGGCACATTAAGCAATCTCAATTGTTTATAACAAGTCATGCTACAACAAAAAATACTAAGCATAAAGCCAAAACAATATCAAGCATGGCATGACAAAGCATAGGCCACAGTCAAAAACAAGCTCTCTTTACCACTTAAGTATGAGCTTTCCTACTCTTTTCCAAACCAAACAAAACCAAACTATTTGAACACCAATGCATGAAAGAGGAGGTCCAGCCAATTTATTCAGCAAACTAAGCAAACCACGCAAACTAAAAAACAAAATGAAAATGAAAAAAAAGACGCTCCAAGAACAACACAACTGTGCATGAAACAATAAAAATGAAGCGTTTGGAAGAAACCTGGGATTTTTATTGATGAAGAAGGGGATGCCTTGGGCATCCCCAAGCTTTGACGCTTGTACTTCTTGGATATTTCTTGGGCTGACACGCGTGGCATCCCCAATCTTGAGCTTTAGTCCATCCTTCATCTCATTATTCATTCCTTCCATACACCTGAAATTTTTCCTTCATACAAAACTTCACACAATTTTTATTAGCAACATTAGTGCAATCAAGATAATAAGTCTTAAGGTTCAGTTCTAATACCAATAAACTTCCATTAAAACACTAGATACTGAAGCACTTCCCTCACAAAGCTCAATTCCCAAAAATAACTCAAAAAGGAACCAACAAGAAGCAAATGCAGAAAATGGCAGAAATCTGTCAAAACGGACCAGCAGGTAAAGACGAATTTTTTAGAATAACTTCTGTTGCTCAAATCAAAAAGTGTTGAACTAAAGAAAGTTAGATAACAACCTGGGTCAGAAGCACAAATAATTACAGCTCAATCCGACGTACAGAGATCTCTCACGAATGTTTACGGTGAAGCACAGAAATCTGTTTCGGGACAGCAACTTTCTCAATCATTACTTCTCTCTCATTAGAGGTTACTCTTTGCACAAAAAGCAAATAAAAAGGATAAGGACCGGTTATTACTAAGGTAATAACTTCCAAAACTCATCTAAAACTTTTGGGTTATCTCCCAATAAGTACTTTTCTTTAATGCCTTTAAGTAACTTCAAAACTTTCAGCACATAGAGAGGTGTTTCAATACCATGAAAACTTCTACAACCATATTTTCCTCTCTCATAATAATTTTCAGTAGCCTCATGAATAAACTCAACAATATAACTATCACATAAAGCATGATTTGCATGATCTACAAGCACTAGAGCTTTATCATAAACATATTCAAAAGAATCCTTAGGAACATAACATTCATCCTCCTTTAGTAAGCATGGAGGACAATCAAATAATGTAAGGGATAAAGAGTTACTCTCATTAGAAGGTAGGCATGTGTAGCTAATCCATTCTTCCTCCTTTTGTTCATCACTCTCCTCCTCTTTTTCATCTAATGAGATTTCAGGTTCATTAATTTCTTCTTCCATAGGATCCTGCAAGGCATTAGTCTCTTCCATAGGATCCTGCAAGGCATTAGTCTCTTCCATTTGTGGAAAGCATCTATTAAAATATTCAAGGATATAGCCATTTTTATCCTTGTAATTATCAAATCAAAATTTAAGTATACCATAAACCTCATATTTGTAAGGTGAATCATCAATATTTTCAAGCAAACTAGCAAGTTCAAAAGCACCCTTCCAAGCAATAAATTCTTCAATTTGTTCCGCATCATCAAAGTCATAAATTCCTTTAGCATAGGAAGATATGGTATCATTATCACTATACTCACATTGAAAAGGGAGGTGTTTATACCTCTTTCTGCAACAAGACTCATCACAGCAATAAGTAACATTATAAGTAGAGCACGCGTTCCTAGCAATGGTATACAATCTATCGATTGGTTCCCATAAGTGTTTCCCTTTTTGTGACAAGCGGTGTTCCTTATAATAATATTTTTGATCTTCCATGAACCCACCTTGCCAATAAGCTTCAGTTTTAAAGAAACCAACCATTGCCAACAAGCATGATAAAGCAAGACAATAACAGACCAACAAAAATAACAACTAGAGTAGGAACTATTTTTTTTTTGTATTTTTGATAAAGAAACAAGCAAACAAGGAGAAAGATAAACTTAGCTTGAACAATAGTGAATCCAAGTGAACTTGATAAATAAAGCTATGCTCCCCGACAACGGCGCCAGAAAATAGTCTTGATGACCCACAAGTATAGGGGGTGTATCCCAGTATTTTCGAGGGAAGTGAAACCCAATTTATTGATTCGACACAAGGGGAGCCAAAGAATATTTATAAGCCTTAACAACTGAGTTGTCAATTCAGGTGCACCTGGAAACAATTTTGCTCACAGCAGCTTATCAGTAGTAACAGTTTTGTAGTAGGAATAGTAAAGTAACAGAAGTAGTAAAGCAAAGACAGTAGTAACTTTCTGTCCCCCGAATCTCCCTTCGGTGGCGGCGGTGCAGCGGAACTTTTTGTGGAAAAACGTCGAACCCCCTAAAGCTTTTAGGTCAAAAGGCTTCTTATAGGCGAAGAGGGAGACCGAGGGGGTGCCTGGGGCCACCACACCATGCCCTGGCGCGGCCAGGCCCAGCCCGAACCTGGGGATGGTGTGGCCAGGCCCTGGCCCTCCTCCGTCTCGCATTCTGGCTCCATGAGTCTTCTGGAAAAATAGGCACTTTGGCTTTTGTCCCGTCCAATTCCGAGAATATTCATTTTCTAACTTTCCTGGAACCAAAAACAGCAGAAAACAGGCAGCTGGCACTGTGGTTCTTGTTAATAGGTTAGTCCAAGAAATCATATGAAAAGTACTCCAAAGTGTGGACAAAACACAAGAAAGTGGATAAAACCAAGCATGGAGCATCAAAAATTATAGATACATTTGCAATGTATCACACCTCCTCTTCAGGCAGCACTCCGTTGGCTAGGAAATCCATGAATGGCTTGGCCCATGTTGGTGTTTCCCAGATGGTGCATACCGCTTGCATTAGCAGGTTCACCTCTGCTTGGATCATCGGGTCAGGCTCATCCGGAGGCCGACCGGGTGGGACGGCGGAGCCGGCAGCTTCTAGGCCGGAGGCGGAGGTCCCCGTGTGCACATGAGCAGTCCCCGGGTGCGGTGCAGCCGTTGCGGAGAACTTGGAGCCGGTAGTCCCTGGGTGCGGCGAAGCAGTCTCCGGGTGCGGTGCAACCGTCATGGAGGACTTGGAGCCAGCAGTCCCCGGGTCCGCGTCCAATATGATGGAGTCGGATTCAGGAGACGGTGTGATTGATGGCTTGCGTAGGTGCTCAAGGGAAACTCCAGGCGGAATTGGTTGTCTTGTCGACCCGATGCGGGCGAGCGTGTCTGCGACTTCGTTGTCTACCCTGGGAACATGATGAAACTCGCATCCTTCGAAACAGGCACATAACTACTATACGAATAAACGGTATAGAGCCATGTTTGCGTCTCTGGCATCCCAGTCGCCTGACACTTGCTGCACCACCAGATCAGAATCGCCAAAGCATAGGATGCGTCGGATACCTATTTCCTTTGCCATCTTGAGGTCGTGGACGAGCGCTTCATACTCAATGACGTTATTGGATGAGTGGAAGTGGATCTGTAGCACGTATTCCAGCCGGTCTCCTTTTGGAGAGGTGATCACCACTCCGGCTCTGAGACCTCCATACATCTTGGAGCCGTCAAAATGCAGCTTCCAATGCGTGGAGTCAGGGCAAGGTGGCAGGTGTTGTGTTTCTGCCCAATCGACGAGGAAACCTGCCAAGGCCTAAGAATTGATCATCGTTCTTGGCTCGTACTGTATGTTGTGGGCAGCGAGCTCTATGGCCCATTTCGCCACCCAGCCCGTGGCGTCTCTGTTGCCGATGATCTCCGCAAGTGGCGCTAGCGCCACCACCTGGATGCAGTGTTCTTGGAAGTAGTGCTTCAGTTTCTTGGCGGCCATGTACACGCCGTACACCAGCTTCTGGTAATGAGGGTAGTTCTGCTTCGAAAGCGAGAGTACCTCACTCAGGTAGTACACCGGTTGTTTCACCGGCTGCACCTTCCCTTCTTCCGGCCTCTCCACTACCAACACCACACTGACAACCATGTTTGTTGCTACGATGTACATCAACATGGGTTCCTTTGCTCCTGATGCTGCCAGGATAGGTGGCAAGGTGAGCATGCGCTTGAGGTCACGGAAAGATTCATCCGCCTGCGATGTCCAGACGAACTTGTCCGTTTTCTTCATGAGCTGGTACAGTGGGAGTGCTTTCTCGCCCAGCCGACTGATGAACCGGCTGAGGGAAGCCAGGCAGCCGGTGAACTTCTGGACATCTCTCAAGTTCTTGGGTGGCAACATGCACTCGACTGCGCCGATCTTCTCCAGGTTCGCCTCAATTCCTCGCTCAGATACGAGAAAACCAAGTAGCTGACCGGCTGGGATGCTGAATACGCACTTCTCTAGGTTCAGCTTCATCTGGAATCGGCGGAGGTTAGTGAATGTTTCCTTCAGGTCCTCAAGGAGTGTCTAGTGCTCCTTGGTCTTGAATACCACATCGTCGACGTAGGCATGTACGTTTCTGCGAATCTGAGTCACCAAGCACTTCTACATGCAGCGCTGGTATGTTGCTCCAACGTTCTTCAATCCGAATGGCATTGTGGTGTAGCAGTAGGCTCCGTAAGGAGTGATGGATGATGTATTTATTTGATCAGCGCGGTTCAGCCGGATCTGGTGGTAGCCGGAATACACATCCAGAAATGACAACAGCTCGTAACAGGCCGTGGAATTGATCACTTGGTCTATCCTTGGCAGGGCGAATGGATCCTTGGGACATGCTTTGTTCAGACTGGTGTAGTCAACACACATGCGCCAAGTCTTGTTCTTCTTCAGCAGGAGTACTGGGTTTGCCAGCCACTCTGGGTGGAAAACTTCCATGATGAATCCAGCTGCGAGCAGCCGGGTGATATCCTCCCCAATTGTTCTTCTTTTTTCTTCCGCGAAGCGGCGCAGTGACTGTTTGACCGGTTTTGCATCCGGCCTGACATGTAAAGAGTGCTCGGCGAGCTCCCTCGGAACACCTGGCATGTCCTTGGGGGACCATGCGAAGATATCCCGATTCTCACGGAGGAAGTCGACGAGCGCGCTTTCCTATTTGCTGTCAAGGCCGTCTCTGACCAGGACGAACTTGTCCGGCTCGGCCTTGTTCAGTAGGATATTCCTTGTGCCCTTGGATGGCTTGAATTGTGCCTCCCCGGTCGGCTTGGGCTCGCCAGCCAGCATGTCCTTCTGCAGGGCCACCATGTTCTGCATGATTACGCGTTTTTCTTCCGCGATGATCATGGCTTCAGCTATTTTGGATCCGTCTATGGTGCATTCCATAGACCGTCTGTAGTAGCCAGCCACGGTGATGACGCCTTTGGGCCCTGGTAGCTTCATCTTGGGGTAGGCGTAATGTGGTACCGCCATGAACTTGGTGAGCGCTGGGCGCCCTAGGATTGCGTGGTACGCGTTGAAGAGGTTGACCACCTCGAACCAGATGGGCTCGCGGCGGAAGTTGTCCTCTGTGCCGAAGATGACGTCCAGCCGGATTTTTCGACGGGGGAATTCGAAGGGCCGGGGACAGCTCCGTGGAAGGAGGTGCTTGACGGCTCCAGCTGTGACTCACTGATACAGAGCCGGTCAAGCGAGCTGCGGTACAGGAGGTTGATGATGCTCCCTCCGTCTACGAGGACGCGGGAGAATCTGCAGGAATGCTTCTAGGAGACAATGATAGGATCCAGAACCATCGCGTAGGTGCCCGGGTGAGGCATCTCAGCCGGCTGGTCCTTCCAGCTCCATGCAACTTCTTGCTATGACCAGTTGAGGTACTGGGGACCGAGAGGAACGATTGCGTTCACTTCCGCATTGCGACGCCTTTTGTTGTGCTTGGTATCCGGCTCCGTGGTGAAGATGTGGTAATTTCCCACCTGGCGAGGGTAGTTGTTGTCATCATCCTTCCTTTGACGTTGGTTGTTGCGATCGCCTGGCAGCCCGCCGGCTGGGGGAGGTGGCGCCTGTCCAGCCGGTGCGCCAGCAATCTCTGCCATCTTCTTCGTCCAGGTGCACTGGCGTGTGGTGTGCGTGGCCGGCTTGTTTCCCCCACTATGGAACTTGCATGGCCCATCAAGCATCGACTCAATGGTGTACTTGGTCCTTGGAGGCCGGTCATCAGGCTTCTGTCTCTGGCTTCCGCCTGTAGCCGGATCCTCCTGCACTGCTGCCACCTTCCTGGAGCCATGTTGGTTATCCGGCTGGTCATTCTTTCTCTTGCCGTGGCGGTTGTCGTGCCGCCTGGAGTTGTGTACATTCCCTTCCGGCTAGCGCCGATCTACGGCAACATCGATGATTATTTGCCCTTGGTCGTCCACCCGGACGAATCTTTTCATTGCAGTGTCGGCCGTGGCGTACTTGTTCGCGATGGCCATGGTCTGTGCCATGGTTGTGGGTTCCACCCGGCAAAGCTTATGCTTGAGCATAGTGGAGTCTCTACAGTTGTTGATGAAGAAATCAACCGCATGATGTTCATGTACCCCCTCACAGGAGTTGTGCATGCTCGTCCATCGAGTGATGTAGGAGTGATCAGATTCATCCGGGCCCTGCACACAGAGAGCAAGCTCGCCAGGCCGGCCTGGGCGCTTGTAGGTGCCGGTGAAGTTGCGAATGAGCACCTGCTCGAAATCGATCCAAGCGTTGATGCTGTTGTCGGGGAGACTGTTTAGCCACGTTCTGGCTTAGTCGAGGAGCATGAGAGGGGCGTGGCGCACTACTACCCGACGGTTTCCGTTGGCGATGCTGACGGCGGTGGTATAATCCACCAGCCAGTCGTCCGGCTTGACCGAGCCGTTGTACTTTGGCGTAACCCTTGGGAGCAAAAATCCCTTTGGAAACGGTTCGTTCCAGATGCATGGTTCGAAACATCTTGGTCCGGGTATACTTTCTTCCTCCAGCGCACGTGATTGGACCAGCAGGTCGATTCGCACGCGCATCTTGTTGTTCGTCCGGCTCAAGCAGTCCTAGCCGGGCAGATAGGCGGGACTTGGGGAGCGCTTGGCCTTTTCCGGCTTCGTCAGCCGGCTCGCGATTTTTGCTGGTAACAGCTACCACATCGCGGGCATTGTGCCCGCGGCCTGCAGATCCACCGCGTGGGTAGTTGCTCTGTCTTGCTCCATTTGGGGAAGATGCCTTGCTGCCGCCCGTAGCCAGGTCCACCATTCGGCGAGCTGGTTGGGTTCTGCTGTTGCCAGCCATGCTGAGCTCTGCCTCGGCCTGCTGCTTGTTCGCCGTGACCACGAGGAGCTGAACTCGCGCTTGCTGACGGAGCAGTTCCTCGCCCTCTAGGTGGCTAAGTTCTGTGACCGCCGCCTCTGCGGCCCTCATGTTTTTGGCAGGGGTGCTGTAGACGGGTTGTACCGTGGGTATGCACGGATCAGCGGCAGGATCCATCTCTGAACCGAGGTTCCGGCCTTGCGGCTGAGCCAGGCGGCTAGTGCCGGGTAGGTGCACAAAGCCGTGCACGATGTTGTACTCCCTCATGGTGGCATTCATTCGCTGTTGGGCGGCTGCCACCTTGCCGGCTTCCTCCAGAAGGTTCTGGTGGGTGGTCTCCAGGGTAGCCATAGCTGCAGCTGGATCCGCCTCGATTGGGGTGATGGGGTTGCGGAGGTGCTCGATGGACGCGTTGATCAAGTCCGGGTTCGGGAGGCGTGAGTTGGTGGCGCGGCCGTCCACGTTGCGCTCCAGAGGTGGGCGGCGGTTCTCGACAGAGCCTGCCACCATGACCTCGACACTGCCACTGGCGATGCGCGAGGTGGAGAAGCCAAGGGTGCGCCAAAGATGGTGACGACCTTGTGAGGGAAGGCCTTAGGGACGATGACAACGTAGACGCGGTGCTCGTCGAAGCGCATGATGGAGCCCCCGCTTGGGAAAGTCCCCCCAGCGATGCAGGACGCGTTGTCGAGGATGTAGTCGTAGGAGCCGAGAGTGAGGACGAGGCTAGAGGCTACTCGCTCACCAGCGACGAGTGGAAATCTCGTTCGAAAGATGATCCCAGCCGAAGCGTTGTGCCCCATGGTGGGCGCCAACTGTCGTGGTGTGGAACATGGTAGTGCCATCGGGGATCGCTTGAAGGGGACAATCAGGTTTCTATTGATGGCTACTCGCAACGGGTTGGGCACAGATACTACAAACATAGCGATATACCCAGGTTCGAATCCCTCTTGGCGAGGTAAAACTCCTACTCCTACAAGGATCTACTATCAAAGGGAGCGAATGCCCAATACAAGTGCTCCTTGAGCTATTTCCTTAGCTACTTCCTGCTAGGAACTCTCTAAGTCCTTCTGGTGTCTTTTTTTCCTTCTGCTTGAGCTTACCTACAACCCTAGCGCTACCCTCTTTATATACAGGTCGAGGAGATAGCTTACAAGATGGGTTCTAGGGTTTACTATTTGGATTTGGACTTTACAAAGTGGGTCGGCTGGACAGGGCCAAACGGTAGGCCCGGGTCCAGTCAAGCCTCTAGTACAAGGGAGGACCATGCTTTCGCGCTCAGCGCCCCTTCATTACTGGTCATCCGGCTCTTTATCCGTCAGTCGGCTCTTTATGCGTAAGCTGGGGCTTTCCTCGTCAGCCCTTGCTTTGCTCGTCAGCCTCCAGCTTTGGTGCAGTTGTCCAGTAGCGCCGGCCAGGCCAGCCAGCCTGTCCGGTCAAGGGTGCGCTCAGCAAGGAGCGTCATCCCCACCATACAGTGTCTAGCGGATCCGAGGCGGTCGGCTAGGAGCGGCCTCCCAGCTGGGGAAACTTGAGTGCGGACCGGGTGAGAGTTCCACCCGGCTACGGTTCCTTTATCTGGGTCCAGACGGCCAGTGCTCCTTGGAGCCAGCCGGTTGGTCCCATCTTAGTCTACCTGGGGGTCATCCCCCCGACAGTTCCCCTAGCCGACATTTCCTTGCCCGACAATGTTTGGGTCGTAAGGTACCAACCGCTTGTTTTTTTCCGAAGGTAGCACTCCCCTCTCTCCTAGGATCCATATGAGGTGATGATGTCGCTTAGCAGACAGGGTCGTAGCGCCCCCAGCCGAATGAACGACTTGGGAACCGCCAGGTCCAACCGGGTTTGCCATGATGATTGTCTCATTCTTCCCGTTTGCAATACACACTATCTCATTTACCCACTCCTTCTTCCTACGTCGGTCCTTGCCGGATAAACCCGATATCTCGGTTGTTGCTGCCTCTACAGCCCTAAGGTTTTTAGACGGGGTACTATATTTTGGCATACCTGCCGACATCTGACTAACCGACACAGCAGACTTAGATCTACCATCTCTTGCTATCTCAACATTGAGGTTTTTACCCCTGTTCCTCAGACCATCTAAATGACTAGGGTTTGCTACATTAAACTTATGTGCCTTTTTATACTCACGGATGGTGATATTCCGCTCCTCATGTGCCCGGGCTACCTGCATAGCTCCATGGAGAACACTTTTTTGGGTATGCTCCAGCTCAGACTGTGCCTGGTCCAGATATACTATGGGAGCAATTGGCACAACCAGCTTCTCTATGGCTTGTAGGTATTCTCCGGATTTTCTAGTGGAGGACCCCTTGATCTGGCAGCATTGGGAGTTGTCTCCGCCTCCTCGATGGGATCTTTGCTAGCATCTGCGTCAGGCGCCTTCATCATCACCTCCACGCTGCTAGTGGGGCGATCGGTACGCCGGCCGCTAGCTATGCAGAGAGCAGGAGGATCTGCTGTAACCACCACCTTTTGCGGGTACTTGCAGGAGATGTCGATGGTGACATAGACCTTATGCATGCCGACGCTGACGAACTTGCCGCTGCACAGGAGAGGCATGTTTCCAAAGTTGCCGAGGTTGTCACTAACGAAGTCTAACCCTGGACAAGGCTAGAGACGACATGCTTGCCGGAGCCAATGAAGTTCCCGTCCGAATGATGACTCTAGCCAGCGCCGCTGCTGGCCCTACTATCGTGGTGGTATCATCGCAAATGCCATAGGATGGATTAATAAGGGGTCGTATGGATGCCAGAGGATCCGAGGAGGGATGGTGCGGTGGAGATCGCACACAAAACACACACAAGAACACACAATATACCTAGGTTCATGGCTCTCCTAATGAGATAAAACCCCTACTCCTTCATGCTAGATCTTATATCTAGGTTTCCTTGTGCAATGAAGTCATCAGATAGGGCTTAATAACCCCTTACATCAGTGATTCTAGTGTTGTACAATACACATTAATCATGAGATCTAGAATGGGACGGTGAAGTCAGTTGTGTCTTCTTCCTTTTGTGTGCTAATGGACGACCTTATCGTGAGGCTATAGATTCCTTGTAAGGATCCAACACATGGGTGGGAACCGTTAGTGCCCCACGATATTGGTATTTGGTGTCTAGACTATTTGTGAGGGGCTATCGAAGGTAGACCTGTCATTTTAGCAGGGGTTTCTAGGGACATGATCTTCTTACAGAGTCTTCGAGGGGCTAGCAGAGTTATATATGCCTGTAAGGGGGTTAATAGAGGTAGATACACTTGCAGGACCGTGTTATCACATGGGGTCATGGAGAGGAACCATGATTGTCTTGGATCATCTATTGAGCCCAACATCAAGGATATGTGGACGAGAAGGTACACCCGGTTGTGCAGCAAGGATTTGATCTCTCATGGGTAAAGCAATGCACCTCCGCAGAGTGTAAGCATTGTGACATGTTACTCCCCGTTCCCGGAAGGATCTACGAACGCGACAGGAAAGGAACTCCATGAAGTTATGGTCATTCTACAAAGACTGATGGGCATAGTTTTTATAATAAAAGCAATCTTTGAAGAAAGATGTAACATCCCAAAACTTAATCCAAGGTTAATCAAGATCAAATCTACCCAATTTAGGGTTAACAAAAAACTTTTCCATTTAAAATCATTAAGCATTCATATGTGTGTGCATTTAAATTAGGAGTTGTTTTGAATTGCCATGTTTGAGTGATCCATTGGTTGTAAAATGATTCTAAGGTGAAGTAAACATCATCTAGATCATCCCCAAGCAAATCCCAAAGAAAAACAAATCAAAAATATTAAAATAAGCAAATGGTCATTTGTGCCATTTTAACTAACTAGTCTACTTTGGCTATTCCTAGAACTCAAAATCTTAACAGAAACAATTGTGGATCTTTGCACCCCTTGCTAGTACAAGTAGTGATGTACCAAGGCCCACTTTGTTTCATCCCAAAAACTTTCAAACACTAAATTTAAATGACATTTGAAAATTGAATCTAGTGTAGGTATCAAGATCACACTTATTCAAAAACCACTCAAATGAACTCCATTTTCAAATCCCAAGCAAACCTAGATGCTTAAGCATAAGTTACATCACTCCACCAAAAACTAGCCCAAAATTCAAAACTTTTTCTCTTGCAGCCATTTGATCGAACACCTTGTTAGCAGAATCATTATGGCCTAACTATTACTGTTTTAGGGTTAATCTTGTCGAGCCATTTGGTGTGCATTGGTCATCCTTGTCCCCCATGAGTCCAACCAAGTCCCCGACCAGCTTCCCCCTTAGTCGTTGCAGCAGTGGCGCGCCGCCCGTTTGAGGTCATCGCCGGCCAGACGCGGACAACACGCCAGGGACCGCGCCGCGCCAAACCAGCGTGCCCACTAGCTCCGCCCAACCCTACCTCCACCCACGGTCCACCCCTCGATTAACCCCAGCCCCTGGACCACTCCCCAGCAGCGCCGCCCTTTCTCTCTACGAGCAAGCCAGAGCGCGATAGCCGCCAACACGCAGCAGACCGCCCCTTGACCCCATGCCGCAAACGCCGCTCCGCCTCGACCCCAGCAACCCACCAGACACGGCCGTGCATCGCCGTGCGACCCACAGTCGCCGTGATCGCCGCCGAGCACCACCTTTGTCTCCGAGAGCGCGAGACGCTCCTAACCACAATCCACCGCCCCTAGCGTTGCCATTAAGCCGTAGAGTACTGCCGGGAGGCAAGCCACCGTCCGCCTACGCCGCCCATGCTGATAGCGCCATGTATTGTCGTCACCAACGAGCTCGCCGTCGCCCCCTCAGTCCCCTCCTCGAGCCTATATAAGGAGGCCTTCCCCAGCCTCAATATCCACACCATTCGAATCCCCTCTCTCCACCAGTCCTTCCCTACCTCTCGCCGGAGCAGTTCGAGCAGCAGGCTGCCGGAATTTCACCGGAGGCAGCCGCAGTAGAGGAGGAGAAGTTGTCGTCGATTCCGTCCACCTCAGCCCCTGCCGCTACCTCGCATGAGTCCACCGTCGCCGTCCAGTTCGATCGCCCGCCTCGCTGCACTAGCTGGAGCCCTGGTATGTCCCCAGTAGACAAACACCGTCCATTTAGGGTTCGGTCTTGCCGGCGACGAGTTCGTCGTCGACGACGACTGTGAGCGTTGATCCACGTTATAATCGTGTGGTCCAGATCGCTAGATACCGTTTCAGGTTTTAAGTCTCGCTGACAAGCGGGACCAACCTGTCAGCCGCCCTCTGCACCGCTGAGAGCCACTGGGCCGGCCCAATTACTTTCCTGCGCGACCTAGTTAATTCAAATATAGGTTTTTCTATTTAACTTTAAATTCAATGCTGCCCCTTAGTTCAAAAACCAATTCAGAGAATTGTGCAAGTCTAAATTGAGTGATTCCAATTTTGTTGGAAAGCTTCTGAAAAGTTCTATCCAAGCCCGTTGGATTTAATTCATTTAGATTTAGAGATCTCTCCTAATAAAAATAACAAGACATAAGCATTTGCACATTCAAACATTTTTATAAAATCAACCATATTAGTTTTTGAGTTGATTCCAACTCTCAAAAATCACATTTAACAATACCTATCTGAATATGTAATAATATTAAGGTTTGCATGCAGTGACTTTGGACTAGTACCAAAATAATGCTATATAGGCATTTCTAGTCACTTTAAATCATTAAATTTTAAACTTAAACTTATTAAAATGAGATCCAACATTTAAATCACATTCCCATATGTTAGAATATGTGGTGATGACATGTGTCCACATGATCCCATATTTTAATTGGAGATTTTAAACTTAAACTTATTAAAATGTGATCCAACATTTAAATCACATTCCCATATGTTAGAATATGTGGTGATGACATGTGTCCACATGATCCCGTATTTTAATTGGAGAATATTAAATCTTAGTTATTTTCAATGAGTAGAAATTACTTTTCTTAAATAAAAATAATGAAGCTAGTTAATAAAACCTTGTGATGCTTGTGATGATAATAGATCATCAAATGTGTGCCTTAGTATGCTAAGTACACTAGTTAAGCATTGTTTGGTGATTATGTATCCCGTATGTATTTATAGAAGATAGTACCGACCAAGATTTCGAGCAGGAGGAGTTCTACCAAGAGGAAGAGGAAGAAAACTTCAACCACTGCACCAACCAAGGCAAGCCATCATTAACAATGCAAGGTAACCCTTGCAAGTTAGATAACCTAAGCAAGATGCATTAGGCATGCTTTGGGTTATACCACTTTGAATATTACCTACCCCAAGTTTTATTTCAAGCTTTTACTTTCTTTACTTTACCAAAGTCCCTTACTTGTTTGAAGGTAGCATAAAAAGTATAAAACTTGACCTACCTAGATAACCTTAGATGTCACTCTATGGCATGAGATTGAGATTAGCATCCCACCTTAGTGAACACTCTTAACTTAGTAGCTTAGAGCTAAATCAAAACTTGAGTCACTTTAGATGGGAACACTTGGTGAAAATGAATTGTGAAAACCTTGGAATGATGAGTCATTCTATTGAGATGTTTTGACATGTGTTGAGAAACACAAATGGTTTATGATGATGAAAATGTTGAGGCATGAGCCTTAGCCCTTTTACAAAACTGATGGTTGGATTCAGATGCGATACCATTCCAATTTTACCATACAACCACAATACCTGAATTGGGTAAGGCTTAGCCGGAAGTTTACATGCATTAGTATTAGTTCCCTCGTGGGAGAGGTTTGAGCTGAGGTTACCTCTCGATGTTGTCCACCTATGCAGTGCCCAAGATGACAGATGGTCATGATTGGGAGGCCATTCTCATAGGAGAGGTGCTTATACTAGGGTGTTTAAAGGGAAGGTTATGTTTGATTATCTGCATACCAAGTATGATGTTTCAGGGTTATCCTAGACAGATGTATCGAATCTTGTGGTGAAAGTGTACCACCTCTACAGAGTGTCAAACTATTCGAATAGCCGCGTCCGCGGTTATGGACAGTTGGAGTGACCATACTGTTTCATTGTCAGATGTTTTCAAAATGACTTATGAAATGAATGATGAATCTTGACTTGACCACAACAGGGTTGTGACTATGACACTAGCTTCCCAACTTGAGTGATTCTAGAACTTTATTTTATCTTTCTTTGTTTCTGAACTCAGCTTAGGTTTCAAACTTAACTTTACAAGTAAACTTAGAGTTAGCAATCCCACTAGAACTACCTTACTTAGTAGTCATAGTTTGCGAGTACTTAAAGAACACTCATGGCTTTTGTCCCTGGCTATTCCTATGGCCAGACTATGAAGGAGACTACCAAGATGAAGGACAGCAGGACGGCTATGATAACTAGGACTATCTTCCATCGTCACCATTTCCTGTGCCACTGAAGATGGACCCCACCGCTATGCTTATTTATTCCACTGCTTATTGTATTAAGACTGGATCATGAGATCCTTTATTCGTGTAAGACCTTATTATGGTTGGTAATCGATGATGTACTGTGATATCCAATATGTTATGTCTCGCAAAAATGGTAATCCTGGGATTGCGATGTATGACATAACAGGCATTTGGGATTAAAAATCCAGGTGTTGACAAAAGATTTACAAAAAAACTACATAGTACCAAAGACTTATAGTCTGAGCTGGTAGCTAGTGCATCAAACTTCACACGTTGCATATAATGAACCTGTTGGGTAACGATGTTACTCACTCTTTCCTTTGATCCCCTACTTAGACTCTGAAGACTAGGAGAATACTCCAATGAATGCTATGGAGGGCCAAGATGACGTCTTCTATGAAGAACCAGATCTCTCCGATGAAGTTGAAGGGGTGGACTATGAGATATGCTATGGAGTAGGAGGCCATGAGTCAGAGTAGTTCTGATAGTAGTACTTAGTTCCTAGGTTGAGTCGAGCAGCACAAACTCTATAGAATAAGCTACTGAGCTCCCTCCATTTTAATTAAGCTGAATCTTTCATTCTCTTGCTGAAGTTGAAGTTCACTATTTATAAGTTTGAGAACCTCTAAATATCATTCTTTTGGTATTGTAATAATAAGTTTTTATGTAATATGGACTCGCAGTGTTTCTGGTGTACCACCCTAAGGGATGTAATATTTGCGGAACGGTGTTCCGTGAGTGTTATGTCAACAACTTGCATACTACAATATAAAGTGGTATGCTGGGTCACCGCAGCTGGCATCAAAGCAATTGCTTTGACCTGAGGTTGGAAACCTAGTAAGGGATTAGACCTGTAGGAGTCTAGGAGCAACGGTAAAGAGTTCTCTAAAAAATATGATGGATATTCATTTGGGAATATTTCGTTATATCTTTTAGTGTGATAATTCTTTATTATGATGCATCAACTAATTAGTACTAACTATAAATATTCTGTATATAGCTAGGATGGCACCAAAGTGTCCTAAACGGACTCTAGGAAGGAAGGAGGAAACTCTCAAGGATTATCAGGGGATGCTGGCCGAGCAGCTTTGGTGGCTTTTGAGGGTTTTCTGTTGTGCAACCGATATTCCAGTGAATACCTTGACATACTATGATGGGCACATGATAGCGAAGTACTTTGTTAGTATCCATCTACTAGAGGAGCTTGGGGTGTGTCTAGATATGCCTATTGGAGAGGGTCAGAACCATTTGGCAGCATACCATGTTGCTATAATGGAGGCGGTTGCCACTATTCGGGAGCCCAAAGCCAGAGAATTGGCAAGAAGCGGTTATGTTGTGATTCCTCATGACTCCATTGACTTGGAGCCAGCACCGGATCATCTTGCTTTAGTCAAGAAGCATCCAGTATTAGCTTCCAAGTTCATGGACCGATATCGACTATTAGTTGGGTCTTTGTATAATACACATCAAGTCATAGTGGAGTACAGTATAGTATGCTGGAGGATCTCACAGATCCTTAGAGGAGGGAGGTGTTGGCAGCATAGTTATCTACGGAAGCATGTGGTTCACCTAGTCTAGCACCCACTAATATCCCAATAGATCCAGCATCATATACACCATATCCTTATTCACCCATACCAGAGCCTACCTGATATCCTGATATAGGTACTAGTTACCCAGTACCACAGAGCTCATGGGGGGTAACGGATTCGGTACTTCCCATTGAGAACTCTGATGGATGGAGGTTCAGATCGCCTAACAGATCAAGTGGAAATCCTATTCCATTAGTATATTTTGATGGCAACACTAGACAGATTAGCCGAATGGGAGTTAGGTCCTATTGTTCCGATGGAAGAGATGCAGATGTTGTGGATGTTGAGTTAGAGGAGGAAGATCCCGAGGACATAGAGTTCGAGTCATGCAGGTATTCTATGACCCCAGAGCATGTCCATTATCCCGTCACAGCTAAGGGATGGGAGTAGGAGGCTTATGGTGACACTACTGTGGAGACTGTTACCGAGGACTACTCTGATGAGCTGGAGGGAGTTAATGCACTCTAGCTGGATGTAGCATCCCAATTGTCTAACAATTGTAATGCTACTTGTCCTAGTAAGACATTGGCTACTTCATATATTTAATTGTTGCATCATAATTATATCATGCTCATGTCATCATGCCACCTTGCATTTGAGCATCATATAAATCCCTGGTTCTTTGGTATCTCTCTCATATGCAGTATAAATTGTATTTGCCTCTTGATATTGTATTTGGTTATTGATATATTGTTTAAATGCCCAAGTTGAGTTGGGGGCATATCTTTTATTTCAATTCCATCACCTTTCTTTTCCACCACTTTATAATTCCACCATCCTACTAGTTCATGAGCTTGTTTGTCTTTATTTTGGTTTTATCTAGCTCATGGGCAATAGGGTGGATCTAGTCCTTTAAATTCTTTTGCTTGGCTTTATTCCATTTCTTGGAAATGCATGAGAATAATGCCATAATATTATTATTGTTTTCACAAAATAAATTATGGCATTATTATTTTGCATGGGCCATGCACACTTCTTCACCACCTTTTACTCCATTGGTTTTTCCTTTGATTTAATGGATCCTATCTTGGGGAACCATCTCCTTCCATTCCACCATGCCCATATCCTCACCCACATCCCTTTCTTTTATTTTATTTTCTACATGCATGATCATATGTGACTCTTTCCACCTATCTCTTTTCTTCCTCTTTCTTTCTTGTTTCTCTTCCACATTAGCTCAAGCTAGATCAAGCTCCATGTTTCTTCTTGGTTTGGCCTCATAAACAAAATTAAAATCTAAACACCTAATAAAACCTAACCTAGCTATTCTCTCTCTCCCTCTAATTTCTCCTAAACCTAGTTCTACTAAACCTTAAGCCTCCTCTCTTTCACTCTCTCTTTCTCTCTAGCATGACCTCCAAGCCAAGTCCCTCTCTCTCCCTGGCCACACCTAGCTAACCCTATCCCTCTCTCCAACCCTACACAAAACCCTAACCCTAGCCCATGTCTACCCTAGCCCGAGCTACTCCCTCTCCTCTCTTTCTTTCTCTACCGGCCGAGCTAGCCCCACCTGCCTGTCCCTCTCTCCCGGCCAAGCCCCACCTGCAGCCTCCCTCTCCATGCCTACCTGACCCAGCTCGCCCATGTGCTCAGGAAGAAAAGGGAAAAGGCCGAAGCCACTTTCCCTAACCCCCGACTCCCACATGCCATCTCCCTCCCTCTCGCTTTACCCTTCTCCTCACGGCTCTCCTGCATCGCCAGATCCGCCCCAAGCCGGCCCTCTTCTTTCCCTTCTTCCTCCCCGACGCCCAGCACCTGCCGCCGGTCACCCCCAGCACCACCTCGCCTACGTCGTTCCAGCCGGTCAGCGCGACGTGGAGGTGGCCAGGAAGACCGAGGACGCTCCACTGCATCACCCTGTCCACGCCAACGCGAAGAAGGGAGCCCCAGCACCGCCAGATCCTCGCCGTCCCGACGAAACCCTAGACGCCAGAGCGTCTGCGTCGTCGTCGATCCGCCGCGCCCCCGCCTGATCCAACTCCACCGTCTCCCCCGCGGTGAGCCCCTCTCCCTCCCGAACATGCTCCGCCTCGCCGATGTCGGCTAGCGCCGCCGTTACTTTTGTCGAACGCTCTCAGTGTGCGCCGCTCGTCGGAGTCTGCAAGCGTTCCAAGCCACCTAGCACCTCACCTAGGCCCCAGCCCCTCTCCTAACAGCTCCCCTAGCCCGCCGCAGTGGCTCCGCCCCTCAGCGCGCTCGCCCGCGTCCCGGGTTCGACTCCCCGCCCCGCGCCGCGCACGCGTTGTCGCCAGACACGTCGTCAGTTTCGTTAGAAAACGAGGAAAAGGAATAGTGCGCGATGACACTTTGCACTTACCACCCCCCCCAACCTTTTTATTCTTAACCCACGCTCCTAGAGACCCCACTAGTCAGCCGCACTAGCATTTTTGCAGAAAGCCCCTCTGTTTTCTCAGACCGTAACCCATGCTCCCGTCACATCCCACCTGTCAGCCTCTGGGGCTAAGCTCCACTGGCACGTGGGCCTCCAGCCGCTGGCCCGCCTGTCAGCCTCAGTGGCTAGCCCAGCCCGCGGTGGAAAAGTGTTTTCGTGCGCGTGGCCCCAGTCAGCGCAAGGCCCACCCGTCAGTGACGGTGGCTGAATCTGCCTGGGTAACAAAAGCTTTTCCGGCTGTCTGATTTAATTAAACCTTTTCAAAATTTGATTTAAATTCAAATCCAATTCAGATTCAAATAATTTTTAAAATACAAATCCAAATAATACAAATAATATATGTTTTGGAATCAAAAAATGTGAGGAATTCAAATATGCCCTTCAAAATATGTTTTGAACACTTTAAATTTTCGAGATGATTAAAATTACATTAAAATGCTCTTTTCCTTAATTAATTAATAACTTTTGTTTTATAATTCCAAATTAGAGAAATAATATGTCTAAATCGATCAGCGCGACGAGCCCGTTCTATCTATGCAGTCCTTGTTCTGAATTGATGCATGCATCATGTTGTTATTAAAAATCTGAACTGTTATGACAATAAAACTTGGTTAAATAAATAATAAAATGCTTTATTTCTTGTATCCACACCTCACCTTTGCCATGCTACTTTAATGCCATGTAAATTGTGCATCATTCATCATGGCATGCTTGTTTGCTTGTTGCATTTTAATTCATATGCTTGTGCACTTCATTCATGTTGGCCCTTGTTTGTTTGGTTCTTCATCGAATAGATGCCCAGCAGGAGAATTATCAGGAATCACAGGAGTACTACCCAGATCCATCTCTCGCTTCAACTGAGATGCTAGGAAAGCACTACCACATGCTTGCATACATACAGTACCTATTGCCTCTATCTTATTCTTGCATCATTGAGTCACGATTGCATTAAATTGAATCCCAAGTACTGCATAGCCTTTACTTTTAAACCCCACCGAAGCTTGTTCCTCCATCCCATGAGCCATTACTACAGGAGTTGTTTGAGCCATGCGAGTCGTAGAAAATCATGTGTAGGGTATGTGAGTGTCTGATGAATAACGAGGTACCTAAACAACATAACCTGAGTAGTAATGAGATAACTAATGAAAGAGGCACCCGTGAGCAATATCTGCTATTTGGTTTTTCATGCTCACTTGTGTCCCGTAGGACCCCGAGTACTTGATTCCTGTTCCTTGACTATTCGCACTATCCACATCCGGGAGGCCTTATGGACCCCCCTGAGCCAGAGCTTGATTCATTCTTATTTCTTGGGGCCACAATTAGTTTGGGGCTTTATTACTATCTTGTACTTATGCCATGTTACTGCTTTATTTAAGATTGTGCGAGGAGCACCTGTACTGTTTTGGATCGTGACACGTTTTCGCTGTATCGACAAGCCCAATTCCATTTTCGGGTTCCCAGTCGTTTACCGCCGTCCACACAAACCTTGGGTCCGTCTCGGAGACGGCCAAATTCGTCACGGGTAGCTTAATGGGGTGGCCCCCTGAAATATTTCTGAATCCTGTGATTGCTTTGTCGTGAATGCCTCGTTGGGTTTTGATTTGGTTTTTCCGAGGTTGATCGAGTGTGTGTTGCTATTCGTGCACCCCTGTAGGGTAAATCTTTCTGAAAGCCGTGTCCGCGGTTATGGACGACTTGGAGCACAGTTTCTCGATCATAGACAAGTATAACTAAAGTACAGCTTTTAAATTGACTAAGTACTTGACTAGTAAATAGTGCAATACTCATGGAATGGTTAATAAAACTGCCAACGGATGATGGGGGTTGTGCGTCCGCTTCCTCGTTGGTAAGCGAGGAGGAGGATGGATCTGTTAATTATACTGTTATAACTGTTGTTCTTATTTCACGGACTTCCGTCTATCATTGGTTAGGCGGAAGGTTAGCGAGTATCTGTAGAATTGTTAGGTATTATCTTTTGCTGCAATTGCGTCACCCCAGGTTGTGTCCCCTTAGCGGCATAAAGACTTGCTGAGTACCCCTAGGGTCTCACACGATAAATTGTTTGATTCAGATGAACAGGTGTACCTGCAAGATGGATACTGGGTGGAAGAGACAGATGATGTTGGCAACGATCATTCGGTGTAGAGATTCCGGGAACGGGGATCCGTGAGATCTGTGGGCGGGATGTGTTTATTTATGGGGCATCTTATGCCAATTTGCTTCTTATCCGTACTCGGATCTTGTTTTCCGCTTCCGCCTGATACTCTGATGTGTGATGTATGAGGAGCTATCCTAAATTATTATATCTATCTAGGAGATTTGGATCTTGCCGTATGGCGTTGCAATATTTCTATTTCTTTTAGATGGAATGGCTCTGAGGACTGTTGTATGTGGCTTGCATACATACTCATTTGTGTATGTAGTTGATCCCTTCGCCTGCCGATTACGCCGCTCGTTCTTGTCCCGTTGTCTGAAAGTGGTTAGGATGGCCGAAAGGTCTACCGTGAGCGGCCCTGGGCCCCACCGTACTATTTTAACCACTTTCGTTCATCCAGGCATTAACTAAGAGCGTAATTCACCAAGGTAGTTACACTGGATGATGTTTCAAGTCCTGATACTGAGTACGTTCCACCTGGAAGACCATATGTTCTGGATATGGTGAGACGGACTTCACTTTAGCACGGTTGGATTCCAGGCATGTACGATGAGCGTCATGGATACTGTGGAGTTGGACTCCGGGAGATGGAAGATGTTATGGTAATAGTAGTAAGTTAGTATTGCGTATTGTAGTGCGTGAGAGCTTGATGTATTTAAATAAGTGAGGTAGCCCTCACATGAAACCGTAGTGGTTGTGTTATATTTTGTGGTAATGTGTAATGTATCAACTATGTGTTGTATTGTATAATATAAGATTTTATTTGGATTTGGATTTTGATTTCCATTGTGTTACAAGTTTTGTGCATAAAGTCGAGCTCATAAAACATGAGCATGATGTAATTATGAGTATTCGCTTTGTGTAACAAGAATAGGGGGTTATGTATGCAGGAGTAGGAACCGAGACTTAGTAGCAACGCTTGGAGAACGAAGCTAAAGAAAGATGCTAGAGCGCAGGCAGAATTACCACCACTGCTGCCAATGAGGCCACTGATGGAGCAGAATTTCATGAAATACATGCAAATGATGCAGGAGTCCCAAAACAAGTTCATTCAAGACCTGCTTGGTCGGGTCATAACTCAGAGGGAGCCTGAAGGCCGAGGCATGCATGAGTCTTTCGGATTTTCAAAATGCAAGGCTATTACCCTTTTCTTCTGCACCCGAACCCATGGATGCAGAAGATTGGTTAACGACATTGGGAGAAAGCTGAAGATAGTAGGGTGTAATGATGAAGAGAAGCTGAGGTATGCAACATATCTCTTAACTAGACCCGCAGCATATTGGTGGGAGAATCAGCTAGAAATGCAACCTCCAGATAGAGAATACACCTAGTAGGAGTTCAAGCAGAGATTCTGAGAGTACCATGTTCCAGAAAGTATTCTGGAATTCAAGCGTATGGAATTTGAGGAGCTACAACAAGGGAATTCCAGTGTGATGAAGTGCATCCGGGAATACAATCAAATATCTCGTTACGCAACTGACGAGGTAAGCACTAAAGAGAAGAGGGGGAAACGGTTCATGCAAGGTTTGAACCCATTTGTGAAGATGCGGTTGAGGCTTGCCAGCAAGCAAACATTCCAGCAACTACTTGATGCAGCAATTACCTTCGAGCATGATTACAAAGGTGTTCAGGAGGACAGGCGGAAAAGGGCGAAGCAGGAGACTAAAAAGATTCAAGCAACCAAGTCAACCCCAAACCTGAGTTTCAAGCCCAGGTCTTGACCTTTCAACAACAATTCCAACAAAGGGTCATCATCATCCATGAGGAATATTATATGTCACAGCTTTGGTTTACCTGGTCATGTGAAGAGTGAATGCAGGAGTCCTGAGATTATATGTTATGGATGTGGGCAGACGGGTCACATGAAACCTGGTTGTCCAAATAAACCAGTAGGAGGTTGGCCCGCAAAGGGAGGAGGTGGCAATAACGCAAAGAATAGCAACAGAAAAAGAACCAAACCTTTTGGGGAAGCTTAACTACACCATTCTAGTAGTGATAGGTACGCTTAACATACTCTCCGATCCTGGAAATGTTTTATTTGACACCGGTGCAACTACTTCATTCATTTCTGAGAAAATTTTGTGAAAATTCTGGGGTTAGAAGGGCACCATTAGAAAACCCATTGTCCGTAATAATAGTAGGGGGTACTATAGTAGTAAATCATATAAAGATGAACCAGGTTATCATGATCTGTGGAGGTGTTTATTATGCAGATCTTTATGAGATTCCGATGAAAGGGATAGCAGTAATTTTGGGAATGGATTGGATGACTAAACATGGAGCTCAGATTATTTGTGAATACAAGACTTTATCAATCAAAACTCCAGGAGGAGGAAGAATAGTTTATCAAGCTGATAGACACACACATATAGATGTAGATCTATAGTTAAAATCCATGAGTGAGGTAAAGTTGGACGATATTCTAGTAGTGAATGAATTCATGGATGTCTTTCCAACAGAGTTACCAAGAATGCCACCTGATCGAGAAATCGAGTTCACCATTGATTTGTTACTAGGAACAACACCAATTGCACAAGCACCATACAAGATGGGTCCTAAAGAGCTTAGAGAGAAAATTGATGAGTTAGCGGGAAAATGTTTCATTCAAGAGAGTGTATCACCCTAGGGAACTCTAGTTATCTTTGTGGATAAGTGTGACGGAGGTCGGTGGATGTGCGGAGATTACCGGAATTTGAACAATGTTACTATCAAGAACAAACATCATTTGCCAAGAAATCAAGATTTGTTTGATCGAGTAAAAGGAGTAGGTGTATTTTCCAAGATTCATTGAATCAAGATTAAGCCCGAAGATGTTCCAAAGATTGCATTTGTCTCAAGGTATGGATATCATGAATATTTAGTCGTACCTTTTGGGTTGACTAATGCACCAGCAATTTTCATGAACTTGATGAAAAATATCTTTATGTTGTACTTGGACAAGTTCATCATAGTGTTCATCGACGATATTCTGATATATTCCAAGGATAAGGAAGAGCATGCTGATCATTTGAGATTAGCATTGGAAATCCAGAGGGAGCACAAGCTTTATGCTAAGTTTAGTAAATGTGAGTTCTAGTTGGATAAAGTAGAATTCCTTGGTCATGTCATTAGAAAGGATGGAATTGCTATGAATCCAATAAAAGTTCAATCAGTATTAGATTGGAGTGCACCTACCAATGTGAAACAAGTTAGAGGTTTCTTGGGAATGGCAGGATATTATAGAAGGTTCATTGAAGGTTTCTCCAAGATAGCTGGACCAATGACTAAATTTCTAAGAAAGAATACTCCATTTGTGTGGACTAACAAGTGTGAGGAAAGTTTTCAAGAATTCAAGACCAAGTTGACTACAACACTAGTTCTACGAGTACAAGAGATAGGCAAAGATTACATAGTTTACTCTAATGCATCCAAGGATGGATTGGGTTGCATGCTAATGCAAGATCGCAAAGTTATTGCTTATGGGTCTATATAACTCAAACCACATGAAGTCAACTACCCAACACATGGTTTGGAGTTAGCAGTAGTGGTGTTTGCTTTAAAGAGTTGGAGGCATTTTCTTTACGGAGCAAGATGTGAACTATACGAAGACCACACAAGTCTCAAATATTTATTAATTTAGAATGAATGGAACATGAGGCAGAAGCGAAGGATAGAGTTAATTAAGGATTATGATCTTACCATCAACTATACTCCAGGGAAGGCTAATGTTGTAGCAGATGCTTTGAGCCAGAAGAACACTGATACCCAGATAACAAATCGGGAGTTTCCAAAAGAATTGAGGATGGATCAAGAAATATTACAAATTCAACTAGTGGCGAGGTTTTAGCTACTATGAGAATTGTTGCAGAAGCATACATCGACCTTCGCAATGAAGTATTTCGACACTAACAAGATGATCCTTTCATCAAATGAAGAGGATATCAGAAGGTCAACCATCAGCAGTTCACTTGGGTGATTATAGTTCTTTGTGGTTCTAGAAAAGGATATGTGTGCCAGATGTGTCGGAGATCAAGAAGATAATACTTCGAGAAGCCCATAAAAAACCTTACTCAATTCAATCACACAGTACCAAGATGTACATGGATCTCAAGGAATTATTCTGGTGGAACAACATGAAGAGAGACATTGCTAAATATGTTTCTGAATGCCATACTTTCCACTGAGTGAAAGATGAACATCAAAGTCCAGCAGGACCAATGCAACCTTTAGAGATTCCAGAGTGGAAATGGTAAGAAATTGGAATGGATTTTATCACTGGTTTACCAATGACCCAGAAACACAAACTATGATTTGGGTGATCGTGGACAGACTCACTAAAAGTGCACATTTCATACCCGTGAATTAGAAGGACAACGCAGAAAATTTAGTAGATATTTATGTCAAATAAATTGTGAGTAAGCATGGAGTTCCCAAGAAAATAGTAACAAATCGAGCATATGTGTTCTCACTTCAGCATTCTAGAAGCGATTACATGTAACACTTAGATCTAGGTTAGATTTCAATACAGCCTATCATCCAGAAACAAGAGGTCAAACAAAAAGAACTAATCAAATCATAGAAGATATGCTTTGAGCATGTGTCTTAGATTTTGGAGGTTCGTGGTAAGAACATCTATCGTTGGAAGAGTTTTCCTACAACAATAGCTAACAAAGAAGTTTGAAGGCAGCACCATATGAGGTACTTTATGGTCGTAGATGCAAATCTCCAATATGTTGGTATGAACTTGGAGGAAGCAAAGAGTTTGCACCAGACTATATCAAGGAGAAGCATAATATCATATATACCATCCAAGATCAACTTAATATAACTTAGAGTAGACATAAGAGTTATGCAGATCAAAGTAGAAGATCTTGGCATCCTGAAGTTGGGGACATGGTTTTTCTTAAGTTTAATCCGATGAAGGGAGTCAAAAGATTCAGAGTCAAAGGGAAGCTAAGTCGAAGATATATTGGACCTTTCAAGATTCTCTGAGCCACAATAGGGAAATAGCTTATGCTCTGGAATTACCAAAAGAGTTAGCTCAAGTTCACAATGTCTTCCATGTATCACAACCGCAAAAGTGTATGAAAGCACTAGAGGATTCCATTACTCATAAGGAGTTGGAGCTACAAGAAGATCTAACTTATGTCAAGAGACCATCCAAGATTCTGGACGAGAATTGGGAAATGTTGAGAAATTGAGCCATTAAATATTCCAAGGTGCAATGGAAACATCATCCGGAACTAGAAGCAACATGGGAGAAAGAGGATGGCTTAGAGAAGTCTATCCAGAATTATTCATGTACACACCTATGCAACTCTAGGACGAAGTTTTATTTAAGGGGGGAAGACTATACCATCCCAGCGTTAGGAACCAACGAAGGTTAGAGATTGGAATATATACATGTGCATGCATTCATCTACAAACTTGGGGTAAATTTTTCGCAAAATAAAACCCTAGAGGGACTAGAGTATCTTTCACTAGGGTGATATAGGGTTTAGCTCATCTTAGTGGATGTTATGAATTTTGACATGATATCTGGGTATTTTGAATTATTTTTGGTTAAAATTTTGAATTAACAATTAATTTTGAATTGACTTTTGAAATAATTCAAATCATAGAAAAAATAGCGTGCTATTCCATGATATTTAGCGTGCTATAGCAAATTTGGAGAGTCTAGGCTATTTTTTCAAGATTTTACTTGCTATGGTGCTATTTTTTAAATAGCTTGCTATATCGTGCTAAAACATCATAGCGATAGCGCTATTTCATGTATAGGAAGTTTTTTTTGTTGGTGGGTGTGGATTAAGAGAGCACATGATGAATGTGTCGAGTAAGCAAACACACGATGAAAATTTTGATTGTTAAACTAAAAGTGATTGCGTCAAGCCACCGCCTCCTCTTGTAGCACTCGACGCTGTACCTAAATTCACCCATGTCGGTTCTCCTCCAACTTTGATTGCGCCGGAATTGATTATGCATGTACAAATAATACTCTAGGCAATTCATTAGATGTTGAAATCCTTGATATTCATGATATACATTTTATATTTTTAAATTTTTTACAAAACGCTATTTTGTAAAATAGCGCGTTATTAGCACGCTATAACTTTCATATCGTCTAGAGAAAATCCACACTAAATTAAATAGCACGCTATTTTTTCTTCAAACCAAAAGCATTTAGAAGCTGATTGTTTTGAACGGAATATTTGAGTATTTTAATGTGAAGCATTATTATATTATAAATATACAATTAAAAAGAATTCAATTAGATAAAGTAATTCAAATATACACAGATAAATAGAAACTCTTATTCTTTTCTTATTCAATATTCCAAAATTATAAAGAATACAAGTGAATAAGTATCAATTACAACATTCATAATGACAGGTAAAGAAATCTAAACTTTATTGAATAAACATAAATATTATGTTATTTCCTTTACAAAAGAATAAAAATAAATTACAAGATAGTAAAAAAGAAAGCCTATACTAATTCTAAACTAAGTCCTAAATCTTCATCTCCTTAGTCTTCTTTATAACAGTTTGTACCTGCAAGCAAAAAAATAAAACAAAACTAAAGAAAATATTATTGTTAGTATAATTGCTCTTAGCTGTTAATAGTGAAGTGCATTGTTTATCTGCAACATTGAGCTAACACAAAATAATGGGGCAAGTTTCGCCAAAATGCAATATTTGTTCTTTTATTATTAAAGATTCAGTACAACATCCTTAGCCAAAAGGGGCAAATTTCACCAGAGAGAAAGTAAGAAGTAGAAAGGTAAGGGAATAACATCAATAGTCAGAACTGCTCGAGCTCATCCCAAATAGTGAAGCATCTCACACACACATGCTTGTTGTGTGCTGTAAGCCCAGGAAGAGCCTAGGGAAGGGATAAGTTCCCAGTCGTAAGAGAGAGAGATCTCTCTGAACATGTACCACACCAGCAAGATCTAAAAGCACACACATCTCTTTTCAATCAGATTTCCACCAGCTTAGGCAATAAATCTTTACAGCAATCCACTAGTTAATAAGCCAGGATGGTTACCTGAGGAGGGGTGGATTAGGTGTTGAGCAAGGATCGGCCAGGAGGAGATCAAGGAGGGGAAAGCAAACTTGTCACATGGAGGGGATGGATAAGTTCACCATTGACAGCAAGGGCAACTTAAACATCAACAACCGCAGCAGGTTGGAGATTTCCAAACAAATCCATATCTTGTATTTGTTCTTATCATATATATAGACAAGATCTATTGGATTTGGGTGAAATACTCAGAGATACACCCCGGTGGGGTGTAATATCATCACTAGATACTTTAAAGCCATCAGTAGTATTTGTTCTTATTCTAATCAACATATTAGGTCTCAGACTATGCATCACTAACCTAATCTGGTACCAACAAGTATTAGCAACTCGAAGTAGTCAAATTCATTAGCTGGTTACTACTGGGCACACTCTAGTTACTAATAGCACCCAGTAGTAGCCCAGCCTTATAAGCATTTCCCAAATAAGAAGTAACAGCTACAATCTTTAGGAAGTAACATAATCAAATCATTTTCTTAAGAAAGTTAGGAATCATTGTTGTTTATTAATCACTTCCCAGATAGTCACATCAGCATATTGATCAAAAGTATCATCACCTAAAGAACTAAATCTTTATCTGATACATAAGTAAATCATTGTAGTACTTGTTCTCCATGACAACAAGTTAATGTTCCCATGTATCATAGAATTTTTTTCCTAAGCAAGACACAAGGAAGCCATCATATACAGATCATCAACACGACTTAGTATCAATAGCTAACACTATTTCTTCCAATATGATTACATTCCAAATATTACCAGTCATTTTTAGGAATCCAAGGAAGTATCCATAGAATGAACATTTAAGGTGGTATCATAGCATCAGCAAGGTTTATACTTTGACAGTAATCAATTGACACGGTACTACTATCATAAACCTAAACCAATTTCAGATTTGAGTTCATCACAACATCTTAACAAAAGGAATACACTAAGAAAATCTCTACCATAATGGAGAGAAAATGGGTAGAGAGATGAGCCCTAGAACAGAGCATAGACCCTAATTAGGGTTACCAGCCACAATTCAATGAGGAATTGAGAGTGAGGCAAAGAGAGGGGGAGGCAAATGCACTTACCTAGGGTCCTCACTAGATTCTAGAAGAGGAAGTAGAAGGGGGTTGTCGGCGACATAAGAATGGTGGCACGGGGAGCACCTAGAGGCGCTGCAACCCATGCCAAGTCGTACTCGTGGCAATCATCAAGGAAGGTGGAAGTGTTGGGCACAACTGCACTGCTAGAGCACCAGGGCGGTGCCATAGGGTCGCTGAAGCACAACACCATGGAAGGGGGCCAAAAACCTAGCTCTAGTGAGGGGACAGCATGGTCGAGATAAGGCTCGTGTGGCAAATCAAGGAGTACTAGTCGATGCGACATCATCGACTGAGTCGTCACGCACGACGGTGGTTGTCGGAACGGCCGGAGCCGGCTAGAATCATTGGGCGATAGCAGCGGTGAGGCAAAACCGCAAGAGAGGAGAAGGGCATGCGCTCGAGAGAGGAAGAGAGGGCGACTAGGTTGGTTGATCGACCTAGTGGAGAGTAGTGGGTTTAGCCCAACCCACTAGGCCGAATTAGGGATGGGTCGTCCCAAGGGCTAGGTCCAAGTTTTTAAAGAAGAATGATTAAAAATCATAAAATCCAAATTACAAATATACCCCTTTGACTATTTTGGCTTTAGGAAAATAAATAAAAATCCTAAAAATGCATATAATAACTCTAAATGTTCATAAAAATATGACCTATCTAAGAAAAATACTAATTTGTATTTTGGTTTGATAAGTTTGAAAGGAGTATTTGAAAACATTTATTCCTTCATGGAATTTTATAAAAGTTAGGATTATACTTAAAAATAAATAAAAATCATTTCTAAGATCTTGAATAAGTATATTTTACTTGAAATATATTAAATCTAGTTTTCAAAATATTTTAAGATTTTTAAGTATTGATTTCTTTATATTTATTTGTAAAACAAAAATACTTTAACCTTTAATAATGTGAGTAAAACACGCAACGAAGGGTTATAATCAAATAAAATAGTGCATGACATTATTATGCATATTCATCATTGCTTGTTTAAACATTGTTCTTACCAACCAATGATGGTGTTTTGTAGAAACAAGAGCTCAGGGTCAATTGGAAGCAACCGACTTCAGTACCTTGCAGTCAAGGCAAGTTCCTCACTTGCTCATGTCCTTTGATGTGTTTTCCAAAGTATTTTAAACTTGTGTTGTGGTCACTTGTGTTCAAGAAAGGAGACACAAAAGGATATTTTCATAAGATATAAATTTTTCGTTATCATCCGATGTGGTCATAACTTATTATATCTAGCAATGGAATCTGGGATTCCATGTGCAATGAAGTCATTAGATAGGGCTTAACAACCCTAGACATCATTGATTCTATCGTCGTATAATATGCGTTAACCATGAGATTTGGAATGGGACGGTGAAGTCAGTTGTATCTCCATCCTTTCATGTGCTAACAGACGACCCTATCATGAGGCTTTAGATTCCTTGTAAGGATCTGGCACATGGGTGGGACCCCTTAGTGCCCTATGATATTGGTGTCTAGACTTTGTGTGAGGGACTGTCGGAGGTAGACCTTCCATTTTAGTGGAGGTTGCTGCATGATTACGATCCGTCCACTGTCGGCGGATTTGAACCTAGGTAAAGCTTGTGTGATCACCGTCCCGAAACACCGTCACCTCACACCCCCTTTCTCCACACGCCTCGAGGACCCCCTCTCGGCCTACATGTCTTCAATTCGACGGCATGCGCTAATCAGAAGCTTGTGGACGAGGTGGTGACGACCCTAGAGGAGAAGAAGAGGGCTTCCACTGAAGCTGATTGCCTTCGGTGGGACCAAGAGTCCACGAAGAACATTGGATGCACCATGTAGAAGACCACAAACAAGATGGTGGCCGCGATGCGCCTGCACAAGATTGTTATGGTCGAGATCCCCACTGCTCCCTCCATGGCGAACTTGACCAAGGTCTTCCTTGACGGTGCTGCCAAGCTCCTGTCAGGCTTTAGGATGGGTGCTAGCTAGCCAACATCCTCGTCAGTTGCATGCTATCCCATATTCATCTTCACGACACCTCCTTCTTGCTAGCGGCTCTTTAGGATGGACCCTTCTTGGATGCTGAGCTGGCGGCTGCAGCGGCGGTGGTGGTCATGGACGTGGGCCGCAGTCGTGAAGATCCTGGGGCCGCAACTGAACCACTAGTGACTTCCCTTTGTAGCTTGTCCCATGCATGTACTCTTTACCTGCTTGCTTGTACCAAACAATTTTTGCTTTGTGGTTTTCCTACGCATGAATGTTCCGTCAAATAGCTCTGTATTTATATGATATTTTGCTTAAACATTTTTCATCATGTCTTGCCACTCAGGCAGGTGACCGCATATCTCTTCCTGATGCGTTATTTGAGCCTCGACCCTAGGCCCGTCGGGTAGCTCCTTTGTGTAGGTGAGGCATTAGTCTCTGCCCACCCTTCCCGGGGTACTCCTTGGGAGTACATATGCTTTCTTGTTGTTCTCGGGGTCATGCTCTTAGGACAGACTTCCTGCTGCGGCCAAAGAGGATATCAGGCATGGGCTTCAGGGAAGCGGTCTCTAAGGAAGAACCTTAGCGATAAATGCTTTCTTTCCATGCTCAGGAACTACGTCCTTGGCATAGGCTTCTTGACGTGGCCTAGAGTGGATCTCACACATGGGCTTCAGGGAAGCGGTCACTACGGAAGAACCTCAGAGACAAATGCTTTCTCGCTACGATTAGGAATTGTGTCTCATGTGTAGGCTTCGGGGAATCGACCACTAAGGAATTGTGGGCTTGTTGCTGGGGCCCAGAGTAGATCTCATGTGTAGGCTTCGGGGAATCGACCACTAAGGAGGAACCATAGAAATGCTTTCTCGCTATGCTCAGGAACTGCATCCTTGGCATAGGCTTCTTGCCGCGGCCTAGGCACGAGCTTCGAGTGAACCGATAGAGGGTCTTCACCCTCACAGGCTCTCTCGTTGTCTTCAGACCGGCTTCTTATCGCGACACTCAGAGCGGATATCAGGTGTCGGCTTCCCGGACTACTAGTGAAATGTCTCCCGCGTAGGTCATCCTGTTGTGATGCACACATGATTTTTCTCGTGGTGCTTAGAGTGGATCTCAAGCACCGGCTTCCTAGACAACTAGTGGAACGTCTCCCGGGTAGGCCCGCTTGATGCGTTGCACACAGGCGTTTTCTTTACCAAATTACTGAAGGATAAATCCCTCGCAAGCCCTCACACTGCATTATATGCAGGTTTGTTTTTTCTAGACCGCTCAGGGACAAATTCCTTGCAAGGCCTCACGCCACGTTGTACGCGGGCTTTCTTCCATGCTCCGAGCGGATCTCAAGCACAGGCTTCCTGCTTCACCTTCTAGGCAACCTAGCGAGCATGCATTCAGTTTTATCCATGCTACATGCCTATAGATAAGCTCATGGCCACCCTCGAGGAGATCCTGGGAAGCAAGCCTACTTGCTTGCGCACAGGGCGAGCACAGTGGTGGAGCTGCGTGTTATTCATGTGGTCAAGCGACATCACTAAATTTTGCTAAGAACCATAGAGGCTAGCTGTGAGGACACAATTTTGACCCATAAAGTAATAGATAATGACATCACTAGGCACATTTGCCTTTGATTTGGGCCTTTTGACATCACTTGGTGCCCATCCCAGCTCCACCACTGGGCGAGCACTAGTGCAACACTTCCGCTCGACCCATAAAACGATCGTTTGAGTGTGTTCACAGGGCAGGCGGCGAACAAGCTCCCAACCATTCCTTGTATTAAGGAAATTATTATGCTGGTGTGATTCCTAAGAGTCACGGCTTGTATCTCGCCACGCACTGGCAGATCCATGTATGGTATTTGTATGTGGTTCCCAGGGAGGGCCTGGCTACAGTTCCCATACCTTCGTGCCATGCTCCATGGCAGGTTGTGCCCCATAGTTCTGCGATCCTTGACTTCTGTCGCTTTGGCCTAGGGTCATCAATGCCAGCTATCGCCAGTGGGTCCGGCCGCTAGGACATTGCTAGAAATTTTCCGGCCCTTCAGCTGGCGCTGTTGTTATCCTGTAGCTCATGTACTTGGCCATTACTTCCTCTACCATCTGATGGGACGTTCCCGTACTGGCCCGCATTGATTCCTTAACAAGCCATCACGTGGGTGCCTCTAAGGAGGAGTGTTGCCTCGATTCCCACAAAGAAGTAATTAGTACATGAGTACAATGCATGCACCGATTAGTGCTTGGGAGATCACAATGGGCGGTGCCCGAGAGGTCATAGTAGTTAATAATAAAGGGAGAGGTGCGACGGTTCCTCCTCTACGCCTATAAAGGCTAGCACTCCCGTACACTGCCGGTCATCGTGCCTTTGCTCTACATCTTCTTCCTGTTCTTATAGTTCTTGCACAATGGCGAGGACTCTGCCCACACATCAGAGGGGTCTTGTGCGCAATGGGAGCAGTCCGAGATGCTCGCATCACGAGCCTTCTTCTTCGTCGTCATCCTCCATCCTGATTCCCTCCTCGAGCCAGAGGGAGTCCTGCAGTGCTTGTGCTAGAGAGCACGGCCTCCAGCTCTCATGGTTTCCCTTGCCGGAGAGGTCTCTGCCGCCAGCTAGGGAGGCCATGGACGCGGGCGCAGGCGCCGGGGTAGTCTTGGTCAAATTCGTGCACCTTCGCGGTTACCGACTCCTTCAGAGGAGGGCGCCCCACCGCCGGCGAGGCGCGGTCATGGACATGGTCATGGTTGCGGGCACGTCCACCGGCATGGCACCTCCCTACCGCCATCACCATCTTCGTCGTCAGAGGAAATCTCCCCTGACTTCATCGGCTTCGAGTTTGTCATCCATATCTTCCCTGAGGTCGAGGACGAAGCTAGGCTTCCGAGCGGCTTCATGCGCGAGTTAACCAACAAGCCTCCACGGGCATTCAAGCTAAGGTCCATCGATGGAGGGGACGCATGGAAGGTGGGGACGTGCTCCAACCATGAGGGCAACCTTTACTTGGAGATTAACCGGCACTCCTTCGCCAAGGAGAAAGGCATCCGCCCCGGGCTGGCGATGTCGGATTGTCGTGAAGATCTTCAACGACAACCTTTGTTGTCATGCCGCCTTGTTCATGTTGGACAGGGACAATGATGGCGAGGGCGACTAGTGAAGCCCAACTCGGAGCGTGGTGGCCACAGAGCAGTAGGGACACTCTTGCGCTAGCCAGGTCGTTGGTGGAGGCCGGACAGAGAAGCTTGTCCTCACGCGCGTGCCGCTGCCTGAGACGTCAGTGGGGGAAGGACTAAGAAGCCCGTTGCTAGCTTTCACATGTCTTATTTTGCGTGCATCCCCTATGTGGGCAAGTAGTTAGCACAAGAGTAGTACTTTTGCTTTTGCGATATGCCACTAAGATTTTCGAGCCATGGATTTGATGGATCGTGCGTATGACCAGTTGCAAGATACTTAGTTTTTTGTTTGTATGCCTCTACGTTGCTCCTCTGAAGGCCTTATTGTATCCTACGCACATGGACTCCAGTTCCGGGGCCAGACCAGAGGCTAGCGCGCAATTGGCGAGCCCCCGAGCGACTTGGCTCCGCTTTAGCTGCTAACTAGAGATCATAGAGAGGTGGAAAGTGCGCTCGCACATTTCATCGCTTGCTGGTTACTGGAGAGCAGAGAGATGATCGGAGAGAAAGAGGAGACACTATTACACGGGGTTTTACCCAGGTTCAGGATGTCGTGAGGCTAACATATCTACTTCCTACTTGTGGTGGTGGTATTTCTTATATGGTGTATACGGTTACAATGGCGGTTCTTCCTGAGTAGGGATATCTAGCCTACCACCAGCAATTGTGAGAAGCCATTTTCGTTGCCCTTCTTCCTCCTCTCTTTTCTGGATAGTTATCCTCTCTTTGGGGGATTCATTGTCCTTCTATAGGATCGTCTCTTTCAAGGATCGTTCCCCTCTCTCTCCTTCTAGGATATTCCCTCCTCTACTAAGGCCTTCACCCTCCTTCTATACTGTAAGGGGTTACCATAGTGGCCTCGGATGCTCATGCCAGCTAGTCATGACATTACACCATGGAGGGAGCCTATGTCCTCTTTTTCCAGAGTCCTCTAGCTAATCAGGTGCTTCCTGGGTCCTAGCTTGGCTCCTTGCGACCACCTTGATCTTGTCCTTTTGTGCGGGTCCGATCCCGGATCTTATCCTTTTGTGCGGGCCTAACCCCACGTCTTGGCTTCTTCCCATTATCTTTCCCTTCGGTTTGCCAAAGCACATGGTCCTTCCATCAGGACTAGGATGGAAACGTCACTGTTGATGTCCCCTTCCCACGCTCCGGGATGCAAAGTCAATCTCGGCTCCCTTCATCGTGTAGCCCGCGGGATAGCCCTTATGGCGCACACACATACCTCTGAGGCCCGCACAGGATAAACATGGGTACCATGGTTCCCATATATACTACACTCTAAAACCCGTGTGGGACACAACACCGACTGAGGCCAAGCATTCGATTACCCGATTATGCCTTTCAGCGGGCCTGTCCAAAGGGGAGACAACCTACCAAACACACCCATAGGTGTTTGGGTCAAGCTTTGTGTTTGTCCTCATTCCACCATTGAATATATTATATCTCTCTTCTTTTCTTCATCCCAAAAGCCAAGATCTCCATAGGCAAAAGTAAAAATGAGTTTACCACTTGATTTCCATTTTGCCCCTTTTTAAGGGTCTTGATTGGATTTGAGAGAGTGGTTAAAGGGGGAATCCTCCAGGTTGTGAGGATGCGGTCTTCTACTTTTCTTATGTATGTTGTAGATCAAGTATTCTGCATTCAATCGAGCCAGGTGCTTCCCGTTACCTCTCTTGACCATTTTTATGCAACTTGTATTACTTACTAGTCTTCTCTCCGTGCCCCTAGGGGTGCAGCTGTTAGACAAAGCGTTGGCCAGTCAAACATAAAAGGGATTTTAGTGTTGCGATAATGATAAAAAAACGACAATACCGTGTAGGTGAACATTTATGGAAAATTGTTGTGGTTGGGAAGACTGCTCGATAGACCACGTTGGAAAAGGAGGTTAGAAATATTGTTAAGCGTGATAAGATAAGTGTAAAAACCAATGCTATGGCTCCCTGAGTCGCGGTAGTGTGGTTTGGAAGATCGTTCTATGGAAGTTATAGTTCAATGAACGTGTGCGAATAGAAAGCCAAAATGATCATTTTGTCGTATTGCGCACTATATTCGAATGAAGGAACGCTAGCAGAAGATAAACTCAGCATGTACACGTATAAGTCTGAACCATATTTTATTCCATCTTGAGAAAGCATCACACATTAGGACTCCTTGCGTACTGTATTCGAACGAAGGAACACTACCAGAAGATAAACTATGCATGTTCACGTATAAGGCTTGCAAAACATAAATTGTATACACCAAAGTAGCATATGCATCAGATTTAATGAAAATGTTTCATAAATCAGTTACAAAACGATAACCTCCACAACAATCATCTACAACCTGGCAGACTACTAATTTAACAAATAGCTGGAAGATAGAAGCAAACCTGAAGACGCGTGTGTCGCACGAAGCTGGTCACGCGTGTAGCAGGCGTGTGCCCTTCTCTACATTGTCTGGTGGCCGCGACCCCAACTCCTTGCCGTTGTTCTATGCGTCTGCGCTGCCAAGCGTCTCGCATCTGTACCATCAGGGTAGCGCCGCCGACTAGTCATCTCCTACTTTCTTGATCTGCACCTTAGCCAACACACCCGATACGCTGCAAAACCAGCAAACATCGATCGAAAAAAAACAAAAAGATCAACTCCTAGATGGACGCATTTTTGCAAGAGGGGGTAGAGGATACGGTGGTGACAGACATACCTACGCAAGCATAGACTTCCCGTTGGACGGACTACCGTGGCTGTGACTTATGCTTATACGTCGCGACTGGTCGCGCTCTGGTGCTGCAAGATAGAGGAGGCAATATGTTACAAGGAGAGAGAAAGGGAGATGGGGAAAAGAGGGTCGTGCACTGTAAGTTTGCTGGGGAAGAATTATTTAAAAGCTTAATCCTGAGATGCAGCAAGCTCTCTTAGCGATCCTGAGGGCGTCGTGCGTGATTTCTCTCTGCGCCTTTTTTTCAGCGCGCAATGCCGTGGCCCGTGCCTGGAGGCTATTCGTCTACGGTACCAAAGTTTCCGGGTCAGCGCATGGTGGTACCTAAGTTGTCTGAAATTGTCGCGTTTCGAAATGTTAGGCCGCCAACTACCGAGAGGGCCATTTTGATGCAAACTCATCTCGTCCCTGCCAAATTCAAACATTCCATGAAACTGTCCCGTGAAGTAGACGGTCGGGACCCTCATGTCGGTCCTCTGTCCGTGACGCGAGCGCCAACGCGGCAACCTCTTAGGCAAATCGAGTAACTAAGTGGATTGGATGCGTTGACCAATTTCACAAATCCATTCTCACCTTTCCCCTACAGCCAGCGGCGTCGGAATCCACCCTCCAGGCAGGACTATCCCTTCGGACATTTGACTTCTGACACCAAGTTGCTGCGGCCAGTTGCTGCGCCCAGTCGCTGATCCCGAACTTCAATGGCGCATGTCGTAGCCGCCGACGAGCCGAGCAGCTCGGAGGATCACAGATCCTACTACCAAGGAAGAAGAAGTTCTGGCTACAAATGGGCGAGCTACCCTTCTTTTTGCTATCCTCACTAATTATAACTACTAGCTGGCTACTGAACCTAAAATTATTTGTTAGCCCAACGCTGACAAACATATTTTGTCCATAGTTTTCTGTCAAGTGGGATCTCCGCGGACCACCCTTACCTGGTTACGGTAGTCCTCTTCAGGTACGACTCTAAGGGCAAGTGGTATGGACACCATTGTATCACGATGGAAGAAGCGCATGCGCAGATCTGCACTATATCTGGTATGGTTGCTGCTCTGCGTAATCATGATAAATTATGGCTGAAGCAGACTGCAAAGTTCAGCTTCATGGATGAACGTGGCATCATGGTTCCTCTAACGTGTGACAGTCAGCTAATTGGGTTGATGAAAAGGTATGCTTCGGCTTGCACGTTTGAGCTGAATTGTGATGTACTGGATGTGGAAGCTGCTGCAACTGGGAGTCGCCCTTCTATTTTCGGACAGGGTGGTTGCTCGAACCCAATTAGCTCCTGGTAAGCAAAAGTCTCTTGGGGTTCGCTGTTTGTGCTGAATTGCAATTTTTGTTTTATTTACTCTATAGATATTGGGCTGTAGGTATTGGACAGTTATGTAAGAGTCTTGTTTCTTTGACAGGAAGCGCTGCAAGGTTAGAAACATGATTACCAGGTCAGTCATTTTGCTGCCCGAAGAAATTAAAAATGAGTGAAAAGATGATGCTGGACACGATTCTGGTGCCCATTGTCCCGGCGATGTAGAGTACGTGAAGCTAAGAAAATTGGCACCAAGGAAGAGGAAGCAGGCAGGAAATAAAGAAGCCAGTGGACGTGAAGGCTTGGCACCCAGGCTGCGAAAGAAGGCTGCTGGCAATGAAGATGCATAGTAATATGTTGAACTTGAACCTATATATGTAGTTCGGTTAAATTCTGGAGCTCTGTGTGTGGCACTTTGCTGGGCGAAACAATCTACCCACGTTCTCTGAGTAAAATGTACTGCGACTTAGGGTTTGGAAACGTCCGAGTCAGTAGTTGAATCCGAAATTCTGATTGTGCCACTACTATCTGAAAACACGCAGCACCGGTTCCATGATTGCTGAGGGGCAGGAGGTCTCCAAATACGACAGAATGTAAGTGGCACAGAAATAAATTATTTAAACTGCTACACTCCACGAAGCAGCAACTTATTTCAGCTGCTGCACACAACGACATGGCAACATAAACAGCAATGGCAACCGATAATGAGGAGGAAATCGGTACCACTTTCTGGCCTAAGCTTGAGCCCATCTATCTCACCGCCTCTCTGCTCCTGCATCCCTTACATCTGGCGAAGCTCCCGGATCTCCAGTAACCGGGTGTACGTGCTTCCACTTTCTAAATTGTGGTTGTGCCATTTGCATGCGGCACAATCCACGTAGATTACGTTTAAACAAACCACCAATGTCAGAATACCACCATGATCAGACAAAACGAAGTAATGCAGGGTTAAGACAGATTAACGGGCGACCATTTTTTTCCTCCCAGGACTCCGGGACCAATAGTTCAGACCGCTAGGTGAACAAGTACAACTATTACAAGGAGCTCGAGCTAAATAGAACTAGTTATCACACATCTCCTTGATCTTCCTAATCTTAGCCCGATGCGCATCTTCCTGCGAGACCAATGTAACATCCTAAAACTTTAATCCAAGCTTATCAAGATCCAAATCATCAAAATTAGGGATAACAATAACTTTTCCAATTAAAAATATGAAAGCATTCATGTGTATGTGCATTTAAATTAGGAGTTGATTTGAATTGCCATGGTTCTGTGATTCTTTGCTTGTAAAATGTTTCTTAGGTGAAATAAACATCATCTAAATCATTCCCAAACTTTTCCCAAAGAAAAACAACTCAAAATGAATAAAAGGAGTAAATGGTCATTTTGGTCAATTTAATCCACTACACTACTTTGAGTGTCCCTAGCACTCATTTCCCAACAGAAATAATTCTAGATCTTTGCACCCCTTGCTAGTACACATAATGAGGTACCAAGGCCCACTTTGTGATCTGCTAAAAACATTCAAATACTAATTTTAAATGACAGTTTAAAATTGAATTTAATACATATGCCTAGATCACCCCTATTTCAAAAACCATCCAAATGAACTCCATTTTTAAAACCATTGCAACCATAGACTAGTGGAGATCACTCAAAAAATTTGAACCCAAAATTCCAAAGTTTATTTCATGCGGCCATTTCATCAAACACTTGGCAGGCAGAATTAAACTCTAAACTTAGCTCACTATTTGCAACAGGGTTTTCCACCCAATTTTTCCTCAAAACTCTCCCTCTGTCCCCAAATGATCTAACCAGGCCATTTAAACCCCATCCCCTACCCCCTAGTGGCATGGCCATGCCAAGCCGAGCACCAACTCGCCGGCCGACCATGCCCTCACCCCAGCAGACCACCTCCCCCTCTCTCGCCATGTCTAGCAGCTAGCCAGCACTTCACCACCGCCCACTGTCCCCTCCCCGAGCCAGGCCAAGCCATGGACCACAGAGAAAACCCTGCGCCTAGTGTCACTGCACCATGCCGAGCACGCGCCAGAGCGCCGCGCCCGACACGCATGCCCAAGCCGCCGCTCGACCGCAGCCTGCGCCCACCGCGTCGCCACGACCCAGGGACCACGCCAGACACCCCCATTCGCCATCCAATGCCTCATAGCCACCGCTCGTTGTCGAAGTCGCCGCCTCTACTGCTTAGAGCGCCAGCTGCGCCCGACCGCATACCACCGCCCCTAAGCCTGCATTCACTTCCTAGAGCACCGCCAGGAGACCGTGCGTCGATCGCCGCCCGCAGCCATGTCGCTAGCAGCCCGTAGACATGTCGCCACCGCCGCCCGACCATGCTGCGTTGTCCCGTCATCGAGCCTATAAAAGGAGGGCACCCCCAGCCAGTTGCAGCACACCACTCGACTCCCCTCACCTCTCTGATCGTCCCACACCTCTAGCCGGAGCAAGGGGAGCAGTCGTTCACCGGAATTGCACCGGAGGAGGCCGCCTCTGGAGAAGAAGGGCGCCGCTGATTGTGACCCCCCCCCCCTCGGAGCCGCCTCGACCTTCCCTGAGCTCACCCTCGACCACTAGTCCGTTTGCCCGCCTCGCCGTCGTCACTGGAGCCCTAGTACGCCCCCTGTGCACCCCCACCGAGCCGCTAGGGTTAGAGCTCGCCGGTGACAGGTCCGTCGTCGACGACGATCCCCAGTCGTCGATCCCAGTTCTAATCCAACGCCCCACATTGCCCCGTACCGCTTCGCGCGTTATGAGCCGTTGACTTGTGGACCCCCTATCAGCTGAGCCCCGCGCTACGGAGTGACACTGGGCCGGCCCGATAAGCTTTCCCGTGCAACCCAGTTAGTTTGAATTAGGATTTTTCTTTTTAGTTTAAACCTAGTTATGTCTTTGTGTTTGAAATTCATTTAAGAAAGATTTACAAATCCAAATAGAGTGATTCAAATTTTGCTAGAAAGCTACTGAAAAGATCTACCCAAGCCCGTTGGATTTAATTCATTTAGAGTTATAGATCCCTCCTCGTAAAAATAATAAGACAGAAGCTTTTGCACCTTGCAACATTTTTATAAAATCAACCAAGATAGATTTTGAGTTGATTTCAACTCTCAAAAATCACATTTCACTATATCTATCTGAATATGTAATAATATTAAGGTTTACATGCAGTGACTTTGGACTAGTACCAAAATAATGCTATATAGGCATTTCTAGTCACTTTAAATCATTAAATAATGAACTTAAACCAAAGTAATTATGATCCAACCCTTAAATCACATTCCCACATGTTAGAATATGTGGTGATGACATGTGTCCACATGATCCCATATTTTAAGTGGTGAATATTAAATCTTAGTTAATTTTTCAATGAGTAGAAATTACTTTTCTAAAATAAAAAGGATGAAACTATTGAATTAAACTTGTGATGCTTGTGATGATAATAGATCATCAACTATGTGCCTTAGAGTGCTAATTAGACTAGTTAAGTATTGTTTGGTGATTGTGTACTCCGTATGTATTTATAGACGATACTACCGACCAAGCTTTCGAGGAAGAGGAGTTCTACCAAGAAGAAGAAGAAGAAGAAGAAAACTTCAACCACTGCACCAACCAAGGCAAGCCACCATTAACAATGCAAGCTAACACTTGCAAGTATAATGCTTAGCAAGCTAGGATTAAACTAGATGGTTTAGCAAAGATGCTTTAGGCATGCTTTGATTACCCTACTTGGACTAGTATGTACCCCCAAGTTTTAAATTCAAGCTTTACTTCCTTTACTTTACACAAAGTCCTTTACTTATTTTCAAAGGTAGCATAAAGAGTATAAAACTTGGCCTATATAGAATCCTTTAGATGTCATTCTATGGCATGAGATTGATCCCATCTTTTCCACCTTAGTGAACACTCTTAACTTAGTAGATTAAAGCTAGATCAAAACTTGAGTCACTTTAGATGGGAACACTTGGTGAAAATGAATTATGAAAACCTTTGAATGATGAGTCATTCTATTGAGATATTTTGACATGTGTTGAGAAATACAAATGGTTTACGATGGTGAAAATGTTAAGGCATGAGTCTTAACCTTTTTATAAAACTGATGGTTGGATTCGGATGCGATACCATTCCAAATTTATCGTACAACCACACTACCTGAATTGGGTAAGGCTTAGCTGGAAATTTATATGCATTTGTACTAGTTCCCTCGCGGGAGAGGTTTGAGCTGAGGCTACCTCTCAATGTTGTCCACCTATGCAGTGCCCAAGATGATAGATGGTCATGGTTGGGAGGCCATGCTCATAGGAGAGGTGCTTATACTAGGATGTGTAAAGGAAAGGTTATGTTTGATTATCTGCATACTAAGTATGATGATTCAGGGTTATCCCTGACAAATGTATCGAATCTTGTGGTGAAAGTGTACCACCTCTGTAGAGTGTCAAACTATTCGAATAGCCGCGTCCGCGGTTATGGATAGTTGGAGTGCCCATACTATTTCGTTGTCAGATGTTTTCCAAATGAATTATGAAAGGAATGATGAATTTTGACTTGATCCCAACAGGGTTGTTTTTATGACAATAGCTTCCCAACTTAAGTGATTCTAGAACTTCATTTTATCTTTCTTTGCTTCAGAACTCAGCTTAGGTTTCAAACTTAACTTTATAGTTAAACTTAGACTTGGCACTTTAACTTAGAACTATACTACTTGTTAGTGGTAGTTTGCGAGTACTTAAAGAGTACTCATGGCTTTTGTCCCTGGCTATTCTCATGGCCAGACTATCAAGGAGACTACCAAGATGATGGCCAGCAGGACGGCTATGATAACTAGGACTATCTGCCTTCGTCAGCATTGCATGTGCCCCTTAAGATGGACCCCACTGCTACGCTTATCTTTTATTTTCGCTGCTTGTTGTATTAAGACTGGATCATGAGATCCTTATTTGTGTAAGACCTTATGTATGGTTTGTAATGGATGATGTACTGTGATATCCAATCCGTTATGTCTCGCAAAAATGGTAATGCTGGGATTGTGAGGTATGGCATAACGGGCATCTGGGATTAAAAATCCGGGTGTTGACAACCAAGGATCGAATTGTCTGCTCCTTCCTTTTAGCATCTTCCTTGCACAGCTTCAATTGTTTCTCTGCATTTTTCCTCATGCACTTGTCAATACTCGTAGTTGTGAACTGTAGGACTTTGGCATGGTGAAGATCATTCCTTGCTTGAGTCAGTTTTTGCTCTGCTTTAGCCTTCAGGGCCAACGCCGCGTCCCTCTCCTTCTCGACTTTGCTAACCTTGTCTTGCACCCACCTGAGATCTTGCTTATGCTTGGTCGTGTCAACTGGTTCCCATAGCTTCATCTCAACACTGTCAAGAAGTGAGCTGAATATGGATTCTTTCAACTCAATAGTCATTTCTCATAGTTTGTCCAGCATTTTCTGCATTGATTTGGGCCACTCTGGATCTACCCATTTGACAACACCGCAACTTTCTCCTTGCATCATTGCACGATGTCCTTGACACCGTAGAAACCTCCTGCCTGCATTTCGTCCTTCGAACGCTACAAATTTAGCAGGCACATATCCATGTTTACATCCGCTAAACCGTGATAGTCGGAGTCATACATCGTCTGGTTGGCCTAACACATCATACGCGCATGAGTAAACATAGTAGATCTAGCTCAAAAAATAGATAACTGGCCACAGATGATAGAGATAGAGATGAGACAACTCACATCGAAATCACCGTCCATGTCGTCACGACGCGTTTCCTCACTGTCTCCCCTTGAACCCATGGCGAGAGGGGGGCGGAAGGGGGGTGGCTGCCAGAGAGGGGATTGGGATGAAGGCGTCGTCGGCTTGCGGCAACGGCAGGATGGGAGTGAAGTGGGGAAAGTGACTTCGAGGGGAAGGAAGAGAAGTACGGGGAGGAAGAGAAGTGATGGGGATGTGACACAGGAATATGCCCCACTGAACTCATGAGTTGTGACACTCGCAACAGGAGAGCGCCCGGTGTTGCCAGTTTGTCTAGAGAAGCGTGGCCAATCATGCCACAGAACAGCCTACTCGCGGATCGCTCTCACGAAGACCATCCCAGTCGTCTAAGTGCCCCGATTGAACGGTATGTAACAATCTTCAAGCAGAACAACTGTGTTAGGGCGTGCCTTCTAGAAGACTCGGTCTAACGGCCACCCGTTGGGGGGCTAAGGTTAGGGCTCTCCTAAGGTTAGGATCCATATGTGGTTTATGAGAGGAACAGACATGCAATGAAACTGGTGGATCCTTATGTGGTTTGTGAGAAGAACACACATGCAATCACACTGGGTGGATCCATATGTGGTTTATGAGAGGAACACACATGCAATGACACTAGTGATATGTGGTTTGTGAAAAGAACACACATCCAATGACTCTAACTATGGTTAATGAAAAGAGCAGACATGCAATGACACTGGTGGATCCATGTGTGGTTTGTGAGAAGAACACACATGCAATGACACTGACTGTGGTTCATGAAAAGAACAGACATGCAATGACATCGGTGGATCCTTGTGTCGTTTGTGAGAATAACATACATGCAATGACTCTAGCTGTGGTTCATGAAAAGAACAGACATGCAATGACACTGGTGGATCCATGTGTGGTTTGTGAGAAGAATAGACATGCAATGACTCTAGATGTGGTTCATGAGAAGAACACACATGCAATGACACTGGTGGATCCATGTGTGGTATGTGAGAAGAACACACATGTAATGACACTAGGTGTGGTTCATGAAAAGAACACACATCCAATGGCACTGGTGGATCCATATGTGGTTTGTGAGAAGAACAGACATGTAATGACTCTAGATGTGGTTCATGAGAAGAACACACATGCAATGACACTGGTGGATCCATGTGTGGTTTATGAGAGGAACAAACATGCAATGACACTTGGTGTGGTTCATGAAAAGAACACACATCCAATGACACGGGTGGATCCTTATGTGTGGTTTGTGAGAAGAACACACATGCAATGGCACTGGGTGGATCCATATGTGATTTATGAGAAGAACACACATGCAATGACACTGGTGATATGTAGTTTGTGAAAATAACACACATGCAATGACTCTAGCTATGGTTAATGAAAAGAGCAGACATGCAATGACACTAGTGGATCAATGTGTGGTTTGTGAGAAGAACACACATGCAATGACACTGGCTGTGGTTCATGAAAAGAACAAACATGCAATGATACTCGTGGATCCATGTGTGGTTTGTGAGAAGAATACACATGCAATGGCACTGGGTGTGGTTCATGAAAAGAACACACATCCAATGACACTAGTGGATCCTTATGTGGTTTGTGAGAAGAACAGACATGCAATGACTCTGGGTGTGGTTTATGAGAAGAACGCACATGCAATGACACTGGTGGATCGATGTGTGGTCTGTGAGAAGAACACACATGCAATGACACTGGGTGTGGTTCCTAAAAAGAAAACACATGCAATGACACTGGTCGATCCATCTCTGGTTTGTGAGAAGAACACACATGCAATGACACTTGGTGTGGTTCATGAAAAGAACACACATCCAATGACACTGGTGGATCCATGTGTGGTTTATAAGAAGAACGCACATGCAATGGCACTGGGTGGATCCATATGTGGTTTATGAGAAACAAACATGCAATGACACTGGTGATATGTGGTTTGTGAAAAGAACACACATGCAATGACTCTAACTATGGTTAATGAAAAGGGCATACATGCAATGACACTGGTGGATCCATGTGTAGTTTGTGAGAAGAACACACATGCAATGACACTGGCTGTGGTTCATGAAAAAAAGAGACATGCAATGATACTGGTGTATCCATGTGTGGTTTGTGAGAAGAACAAACATGTACTGGCACTGGGTGTGGTTCATGAGAAGAACACACATGCAATGACACTGGTGGATCCATGTGTGGTTTGTGAGAGGAATAGACATGCAATGACACTAGGTGTGCTTCATGAGAAGAACACACATGCAATGACACTGGTGGATCCATGTGTGGTTTGTGAGAAGAACACACATGCAATGACACTAGGTGTGGTTCATGAAAAGAGCACACATCCAATGACACTGGTGGATCCTTATGTGCTTTGTGAGAAGAACAGACCTGCAATGACTCTAGATGTGGGTTCATGAGAAGAACACACATGCAATGACACTAGTGTATCCTTATGTGGTTTGTGAGAAGAACACACATGCAATGACTCTAGCTATGGTTTGTGAGAGGAACATACATGCAATGACACTAGGTGTGGTTCATGAGAAGAACACACACCCAATGACACTAGTGGATCCATGTGTGGTTTGTGAGAGGAACACACATGCAATGACACTAGGTGTGGTTTGTGAGAAGAGCACACATCTAATGACACTGGTGGATCCTTATGTGTGGTTTGTGAGAAGAACACACATGCAATGACACTAGGTGGATCCATATGTGGTTTATGAGAAGATCACACATGCAATGACACTGGTGATATGTGGTTTGTGGAAAGAACACACATGAAATGACTCTAACTGTGGTTAATGAAAAGAGCGGACATGCAATGACACTGGTGGATCCATGTGTGGTTTGTCAGAAGAACACACATGCAATGACACTGACTGTGGTTCATGAAAAGAACAGACATCCAATGATACTGGTGGATCCATGTGTGGTTTGTGAGAAGAACACACATGCAATGGCACTAGGTGTGGTTCATGAAAAGAACACACATCCAATTACATTGGTGGATCCTTATGTGGTTTGTGAGAAGAACAGACATGCAATGATTCAGGGTGTGGTTCATGAGAAGAACACACATGCAATGACACTAGTGGATCCATGTGTGGTCTGTGAGTAGAACACACATGCAATGACACTGGGTGTGGTTCATGAAAAGAACACACATGCAATGACACTGGTGGATCCATGTGTGGTTTGTGAGAATAACACACATGCAATGACACTGGGTATGGTTCATGAAAAGAATACACATCCAATGACACTTGTGGATCCTTATGTGGTTTGTGAGAAGAACAGACATGCAATGACTCTGGGTGTGGTTCATGAGAAGAACACACATGCAGTGACACTGGTGGATCCATGTGTGGGCTATGAGAAGAACACACATGCAATGACACTGGTGTGGTTCATGAAAAGAAAACACATGCAATGACAATGGTGAATCCATGTGTGGTTTGTGACAAGAACAGACATGCAATGACTCTAGATGTGGTTCATGAGAAGAGCACACAAGCAATGACACTTGTGTAACCTTATGTGGTTTGTGAGAAGAACACGCACGCAATTACTCTAGCTGTGGTTTGTGAGAAGAGAAGACATGCAATGACTCTAGATGTGGTTCATGAGAAGAACACACATGCAATGACACTGGTGGATCCATGTGTGGTTTGTCAGAAGAACAAACATACAATGACACTGGCTGTGGTTCATGAAAAGAACAGACATGCAATGATACTGGTGAATCCATGTGTGGTTTGTGAGAAGAACACACATGCAATAGCAGTGGGTGTGGGTGTGGTTCATGAAAAGAACACACATCCAATGACACTGGTGGATCCTCATGTGGTTTGTAAGAAGAACAGACATGCAATGACTCTATGTGTGGTTCATGAGAAGAACACACATGCAATGACACTGGTGGATCCATGTGTGGTCTGTGAGAAGAACACACATGCAATGACACTTGTGTGGTTCATGAAAATAAAACACATACAATGACACTTGTGGATCCACGTGTGGTTTGTGAGAAGAACAGACATGCAATGACTCTAGATGGATCCATGTGTGGTTTGTGAGAAGAACACACATGCAATGACTCTAGATGGATCCATGTGTTGTTTGTGAGAAGAACACACATGCAATGACATTGGGTGGGGTTCATGAAAAGAATACACATCCAATGACATTGGTGGATCCTTATGTGGTTTCTGAAAAGAACAGACATGCAATGACTCTGGGTGTGGTTCATGAGAAGAACACACATGCAGTGACACTGGTGGATCCATGTGTGGTCTGTGAGAGGAACAGACATGCAATGACACTGGGTGTGGTTCATGAAAAGAACACACATCCCATGACACTGGTGGATCCTTATGTGGTTTGTGAGAAGAACACAAATCCAATCACATTGGGTGGATACATGTGTGATTTGTGAGAAGAACACACATGCAATGACAATGGGTGTGCTTCATGTAAAGAGCGCACATCCAATGATAGTGGTGGATCCTTATGTGGTTTGTGGGGAGAACACACATGTAATCACATTGGGTGTGGTTCATGAGAAGAACACACATACAATGGCACTGGTGGATCCATGTGTGGTCTATGATAAGAACACACATGCAATGACACTGGTTGTGGTTCATGAAAAGAAAACACATGCAATGACAATGGTAGATCCATGTGTGGTTTGTGAGAAGAATAAACATGCAATGACTCCAGATGTGGTTCATTAGAAGAACACACATGCAATGACACTAGTGTATCCTTATGTGGTTTGTGAGAAGAACACACATGCAATGACTCTAGCTGTGGTTTGTGAGAGGAACATACATGCAATAACACTGGGTGTGGTTCATGAGAAGAACACACATCCAATGACACTGGTGGATCCATGTGTGGTTTGTGAGAGGAACATACATGCAATGACACTGGGTGTGGTTTGTGAGAAGAGCACACATCCAATACCACTAGCGGATCCTTATGTGTGGTTTGTGAGAAGAACACACATGCAATGACACTAGGTGGATCCATATGTTGTTTATGAGAAGAACACACATGCAATGACACTGGTGATATGTGGTTTGTGAAAAGAACACACATGCAATGACTCTAATTTTGGTTAATGAAAAGAGCAGACGTGCAATGACACTAGTGGATCCATGTGTGGTTTGTGAGAAGAACACACATGCAATGGCACTTGGTGTGGTTCATGAAAAAAATCACATCCAATGACACTGGTGGATCCTTATGTGGTTTGTGAGAAGACAGACATGCAATGACTCAGGGTGTGGTTGATGAGAAGAACACGCATGCAATGACACTGGTGATCCATGTGTGGTCAGTGAGAAGAACACACATGCAATGACACTGGGTGTGGTTCATGAAAATAAAACACATACAATGACATGGGTGGATCCATGTGTGGTTTGTGAGAAGAACAGACATGCAATGACTCTAGATGGATTCATGTGTGGTTCATGAAAAGTACACACATGCAATGATAATGGATCCATTTGTGGTTTGTGAGAAGAACACACATGCAATGACACTGGGTGTGGTTCATGAAAATAATACACATCCAATGACACTGGTGGATCCATGTGTGGCCTATGAGAAGAACACACATGCAATGACACTGGTGTGGTTCATGAAAAGAAAACACATGCAATGATAATGGTGGATCCATGTCTGGTTTGTGAGAAGAACAGAAATGCAATGACTCTAGATGTGGTTCATGAGAAGAACACACATGCAATGACATTGGTCTATCCTTATGTGGTTTGTGAGAAGAACACGCATGCAATGACTCTAGTTATTGTTTGTGAGAAGAATAGACCTACAATGACTCTAGATGTGGTTCATGAGAAGAACACACATGCTATGATACTGGTGGATCCATGTGTGGTTTGTGAGAAGTACACACATACAATGACACTGGTTGTGGTTCGTGAAAAGAACAGACATGCAATGATACTGGTGAATCTATGTGTGGTTTGTGAGAAGAACACACATGCAATGGCACTGGGTGTAGTTCATGAAAAGAACACACATCCAATGACACTGGTGGATCCTTATGTGGTTTGTGAGAAGAACATACATGAAATGACTCTGTGTGTGGTTCATGAGAAGAACACACATGCAATCACACTGGTGGATCCATGTGTGGTCTGTGAGAAGAACACACATGCAATGACACTGGTGTGGTTCATGAAAATAAAATACGTCCAATGACACTAGGTGGATCCTTATGTGGTTTGTGGGAAGAACACACATGCAATCACACTAGGTGTGGTTCATGAGTAGAACACACATACAATGACATTGGTGGATCCATGTGTGGTCTATGAGAAGTATACACATGCAATGACACTAGGTGTGGTTCATGAAAAGAAAACATATGCAATGACACTAGTGGATCCATGTGTGGTTTGTGAGAAGAATAGCCATGAAATGACTCTAGATGTGGTTCATGAGAAGAACACACATGCAATGACACTGGTGTGTCCTTATGTGGTTTGTGAGAAGAACACACATGCAATGACTCTAGTTGTAGTTTGTGAGAGGAACATACATGCAATGACACTGGGTGTGGTTCATGAGAAGAACACACATCCAATGACACTGGTGGATCCATGTGTGGTTTGTGAGAGGAACACACATGCAATGACATTGGGTGTGGTTTGTGAGAAGAGCACACATCCAATACCACTGGTGGATCCTTATGTGTGGTTTGTGAGAAAAACACGCATGAAATGACACTGGGTGGATCCATATGTGGTTTATGAGAAGAACACACATGCAATGACACTAGTGATATGTGGTTTGTGAAAAGAACACACATGCAATGACTCTAACTTTGGTTAATGAAAAGAGCAGATATGCAATGACACTGGTGGATCCATGTGTGGTTTGTGAGAAGAATAAACATGCAATGACACTAGGTGTGGTTCATGAGGAGAACACACATGCAATGACACTGGTGGATCCATGTGTGGTCTGTGAGAAGAACACACATGCAATGACACTGAGTGTGGTGCATGAAAATAGAACACATGCAATGACACTGGTGGATCCATGTGTGGTTTGTGAGAAGAACATAAATGCAATGACTCTGGATGGATCCACGTGTGGTTCATGAAAAGATCACACATGCAATGACACTGGTGGATTCATGTGTGGTTTGTGAGAAGAACACACATGCAATGACACTGCGTGTGGTTCATGAAAAGAACACACATGCAATGACACTAGTGGATCCTTATGTGGTTTGTGAGAAGAACAGACATGCAATGACTCTAGGTATGGTTCATGAGAAGAACACACATGCAATGACACCGGTGTATCCTTATGTGGTATCTGAGAAGAACACACATGCAATGACTCTAGGTGTGGTTTTTAAAAGAACACACATGCAATGACTGTAGCTGTGGTTCATGAGAATAACACACATGCAATGACACTGGTGGATCCATGTGTCGTCTATGAGAGGAATAGACATGCAATGACACTGGGTGTGGTTCATGAAAAGAACACACATCCAATGACACTGGTGGGTCCTTATGTGGTTTATGAGAAGAACACACATGCAATCACACTGGGTGGATCCATGTGTGGTTTGTGAGAAGAACACACATCCAATGACACTGGGTGTGGTTCATGAAAAGAACACACATCCAATGACACTGGTGGATCCTTATGTGGTTTGTGAGAAGAACAGACATGAAATGACTCTAGTTGTGGTTCATGAGAAGAACACACATGCAATGACACTGGTGTATCCTTATGTGGTTTGTGAGAAGAACACACAGGCAATGACTCTAGTTGTGGTTCATGAAAAGAACACACATCCAATGACACCGCATGCTCATGTCATCATGCCACATTGCATTTGAGCATCGTCATGATATCATACATATGTTGCCTAAAATTATTTTCGAAAAGAGTATTTTTGTTTTCTAAATATCCCCGTCTTTATTTCAAATTAAAACCCCGGTCTCTTCCAAATAATTTGTTTGTCTAAAAGATATTTGTAAAAGTGTTTAAATATCAAAAATAAATAAATAAAACTATATTAGCAGGGAAGGCAGCCGTAGGCTAGACCCAAAAGGCTAGCCCCGCAGCCACCTACCACCCCAGTACTAGATCTAACCCTAACCCTAGACCAATCTGTCTAGACAAACCCCCACCTAATCTCCTAATCGCCCCCGCCACTCACCACCCCAACCCCCTGCGGTTGCTCCCGACCCTGACCGCAGCGCGCGCCCAGTCCCACGCGAGCCTGACCCTGTCGCCTCGCACACGAACTACCTACCCTACTATGCAGCACCCCGCCACGCCCACGTCGCTCGCACGCAGCCGCGACGTGCTCCACCCCGCAGTCAACCCCGCTCCCCTGCCCACTCCGAGTCTATGACCCGACCCAACCGCCCCACGACCGAACCACTCCCCACCTACCGCTCGTGACCCGACGCCCCCCGCGATCCCCATCTCTCTCCTCTGTGCGCGACCCCCACCCCGACCCCGCTCGCTCGCCCTGCCTCAGTCCGCTCCTCACCGAGCCTCCGTTGCCGTGGTCCCTGGTGCCCCTCTTCTTCGTTCTCGTCTCCGGCACCCTCTCCTCCGTCGGCCACGTCTCCACCACCAACGGCCTCTCGCGCGCGTCACCCACATGAGCTCCTTCCTGCGAGAGTGCCGCCCCTTCCTCTATTTCCCGGTCGCAAGGTGTTCGGGTTAATGCCCGAACGAGATACAACCTCCTCGCGTTGTGCTTTTGTTCCTTCCGTTTGGTGCTTGATATCGTGCTTTTGTGTTGCGGCCCGGTAAAGACTGCAACAAGCCTCTCAAAGCCCATCGGTGCTATAACCCAAGTTCTTCGTCCTGGATGACAAGACCATCGACAAGGGACCGCAAACCCAAAGGCCTTCTTCTCTGAATGCCGAGCTCTCCCTCCGGAACCTGAAGACCGTTCCCCGGGCCTGAAGGTCCATAGGTCTTGGAGACCCCGACTCTAGTATCCGAAGGCCGTTTCCCCGAAGACCGGTCCCGGCAAGACCGAACCTGGACCACATCGAACCAAGATCGCCAAACACCAATGTGTGATTCCCTTTCCGAGACCCCTATTTTTATAATATGACATTATCAATTGTTGCATATTAAATGGTTCATGCTCGCATACATATTCATTTGTTTGGGGGTATGTTGTCGATTCACCTCATAATTAAATATGGAGGCCATATGCGAGCTTTTCTAGTCTTGTATTAGCTCCATTTAAATTTGTGTAGCGAACCGATGCCATGTTTTGCCTTGTTAATACAACATTTAAATTGTGGGTAGCTAAACAACATGAATCATTTAATTAATTGTCGAGACCCTAGTTCCGCTTAATATTGTCTAATTGCATCACATCTTTGCCATGCCATACGTCATATCATACACCATGCCCGATCTTCTGCCGTAGTATTAAATAGTGCATCCGGTGTTTCTTTTAGTGCTTTGTTTCTTCGCGGATTAGGCTGTTGAGTTGGTGCGAGTATCGACAAGTTCTTCGGATAATACACATTCGGCTATGTTTCCTAGGCGACCAATCTCCCCCTTTCTACCTATTTTGCATTTATAGTCTTTACTTCCTCATGTTGATCTATTGCTATCCGTGTTACGATGCTTTAGTTTCCGTGCACCATTTATATTCCTTGCAGCCTCTATATTGCCTTGGACACATCCTAATGCCTGTTGTTTGATAGATAGTCGGCCTTGCGAGTCGTAGTTGCTTGCTCAGGTGCTGCTTCGCGTCGTTGTTGGAAGGTTGGCACATGCTTTACGGTGGAGAGGATCATGACTTTAAATACAACTATTAAATTGCCGGGATAACTAATAAAAGAGGCACCGGTGGGCAATATATGCTATTTGGTTTTTCATGTCCACTTGTGTCCCGTAGGCTCCGAGTACTTGATACATGTTCCTCGATTATTCACACTATCCACATCCGGGAGACCCTATGGATCCCCCTTTGCCTAAGCTTGATTCACACTTTATTTCTTGGGGCCACAAAGTAGTTTGGGGCTTTATTACTATCCTGTACTTATGCCATGATTTATCGCTTTATTTACGATTGTGCGTGGAGCACCTATACTGTTTTGGAGCGTGGAATGTTTTCGCGGTATCGACAAGCCCAGTCACACTTTTGGGTTCCCAGTTGTTTACAGCCATTGACACAAACCCTGGGTCCGTCTCGGAGCCGGCCAACTTCGTTGCGGGTAACTTAGTGGGGTGGCCCCCTAAAATGATTTATGAATCCTGTGAATGCTTTGTCATGGGACCTCGTTGCGTTTTATTTGGTTGTTCCCGAGGTTGATCATGTGTGTGTTGCTATTTGTGCACCCCTGCAGGGTAAAACTTTCTAGAAGCCGTGTCCACGATTATGGACGACTTGGAGCACAGTATATCGATCATAGACAACTATAACTAAAGTAGTGATATAAATTTGACTTTTACATGTCTAGTAATCAGTTTCACTACAACGGAATGAGTAAATAAAAGTGCCAACAACTGGTGGTATTGGGGTGCATCATGTCATATTATACCTGCCTAGTAAGTATTGCAACTGCAACTGAACGGTTAACTAAAACTGCCCACTACTTATGCTATCAGGATGACTCATGCTATCTATATCTGACTAGTAAATGCTGCAACTATAATGGAATGGATAAAACTGCCAACTGTGTGAGTTCCTTGGTTTGACTTCCTCGTTTGGTCTTGAGGGGGAAAGACCAGGATGGGTATGATTGGTGTTAGTATCAGGTTGTTCCCGCACAGGTCTTTCTTATCTCGGTCTGATAGCCGACAGTTGTATCGAGTCTCTATAGGTTGTTTAGTGTTGCTTCGCGGCCGCTTTAGTCCACCATACCTATGTAGGCAAGAGCCGCCGAATGCTAGACTCGCCATGTACTGGCCTCAGTACTGGCCGCTCCCTTTTTCCTTTGCCCTTTGTCGGCACCCCTTTTGTTTTAGAAGGTATGAGATCGAGGTCGTTAGCAGGGTTACCCTTCCGGCTTGGCCTGGGCAGGGTTATGGATGCCATTGGTTATTCTTCAGGGCTCTTAGCCCCATTTGCATCTTATCCATACTCGGATGTCGTCTCGTTTTCAAGTTATTTGGATCTTTGTACTGTATATCTGTATTCTTGACTCAGTGAGTCGTTGATGTATATATATATATATATATATCTGTTCTGTGGGTTCCATCATGGACTATATGTAATGATATTACTTCGTTTTCCACCCGCACGAAAGTGCCTGGTGGGCGTCCTTGAAACGTTTTTATGCGGGTTTGTCGGGAACCACTAAAACTTGCATAGGGCCGATTCGAGGGTTTTACAGAGTGGTATCAGAGTCCAGCAGTTATGATACCCCACTGGTCCAGCCTATAGGATAACGTAGCAAACGGCCGATGTAGAGTGTCAAAACTATTTTGCCAAATCGGTTGGATAGATCTGATTAGGTCTGGTTTTACTCCTTACCCCTATGCTATTCTCCTCTTACATCTGCGTGTTTTGAATCTGCTCTCTTATCTTTTCATCAAGTCCAGGAATTCTTTTGGTTGGGTTTCCATCGTACCTTCAGGGTTTCGCTTCCTCCTTTGGTAATGGTGCTTCTACATCCGGTCTTCATGCTATCTGAGGAATCCTTCATCTGTTGGACTTCTCTTTGTTCCTTCTTGTGCCTTTCGGTGTTTTCCAACATGACGACCTCATCTACATCAGATCTGATGAAACCATGCATCACTCCTTTGTTTCCGAACCTCGCTTGTCGAGATCTTCAGTCTTAATTCCGAGAGTTGATTGCATAATTCTACTATCCATGTATAGAGTAATGTTTTGAGTGCGGGATGGAGTCGCGACCATACCACTACTCTTATCACCTGCTTTTGTACATTGAATGGTGAATCGATGCCATATTTACTCCTTCCATGGAAGTTAAAGGTGGTCTTATCTTTTGAGATCACTACCTTTGCCTTTTGTTTATCCAAAGTGTTTTCTCGACGAACGTGAACAACGACCCCTTATTGGTGATGTCGTCGAATTCAAGATGGAGCAGAATCTTTGTTAGTGGTGTCGTGAGGATCTACACGAAGCGAGAAGATTTAGATCGTCGACCTTCTTCCCCATACCATTAGGCGGATCTCGAGGGCGAGATCCATTGTTAGTGGTGTCGAATTGTAGCACCCCGGTAAAACGACTACTAGAAAATCGCATGTTGTTTTTATTTGTGCATCATCATGACCACATGCTCATGTCATCATGCCACATTGCATTTGAGCATCGTCATGATATCATACATATGTTGCCTAAAATTATTTTTGAAAAGCGTATTTTTGTTTTCTAAATATCCCCGTCTTTATTTCAAATTAAAACCCCGGTCTCTTCCGAATATTTTGTTTGTCTAGAAGATATTTGTAGAAGTGTTTAAAAATCAAAAATAAATAAATAAAACTATTTTATCGGGGAAGGCAGCCGCAGGCTAGACCCAAAAGGCTAGCCCGCAGCCACCTACCACTCCGGTCCTAGATCTAACCCTAACCCTAGACCAATCTGTCTAGACAAACCCCCACCTAATCTCCCCACCGCCGCCGCCACTCACCACCCCAACCCCCTACGGTTGCACCCGACCTTGACCACAGCACGCGCCCAGACCCGCGTGAGCCTGACCCTGTCGCGTCGCACACGAGCTACCTACCCTGCTACGCAGCACCCCGCCACGCCCACGTCGCTTGCACGTAGCCGCGACGTGCTCCACCCCGCAGTCAACCCCGCTCCCCTAGCCCACTCCCAGTCTGTGACCTGACCCAACTGCCCCACGACCGAACCACTCTCCACCTACCGCTCGTGACCCGACGCCCCTGCGATCCCCATCTCTCTCCTCTGTGCGCGACCCCCACCCCGACCCCGCTCGCTCGCACTGCCTTGATCCGCTCCTCACCGAGCCTCCGCAGCCGCGGCCCTTGGTGCCCCTCCCCGCGCCGGCCAGCGACCCGGCCGCTTCGAGCCAAGCACTCCGCGCTGGCCATCTCTGCCTCGCATCCTGCTCGTCAGGGCGACGTGCCGCTGCGGTAAGGTCACCCTCCCCTGCTCTGCTTGTCCCCGAGAACCTCAGAACCGTCCCCATGGACTCTGCGTGTCCCTAGGAAGCACCCAGCAGCCACCGCCAGCGTCTCCTCCCGCCGCCACCTCAACCTACCCCGCACGGACCCCGTCGAACCCCCGCTTCCGTGCCTCCTTGCCGCTAGGAGCAGTCGCCCTCCGCTCCACCAGGATCCCCGCCGCTGCCAAGGACGCAAGCGCGCCGCCTCTCTGCCTCGTCACCGACCATGTGCACCCGCGAACCTCTACCGGGCGTGGGCCCGCCTCCGTTCTCGTCTCCGGCGCCCTCTCCTCCGTTGGCCACGTCTCCACCACCGACGACCTCTCGTGCACGTCACCCCCATGAGCTCCTTCCTGCGAGAGTGCCGCCCCTTCCGCTATTTCCTGGTCGCAAGGTGTTCGGGTTAATGCCCGAACGAGATACAACCTTCTCGTGTTGTGCTTTTGTTCCTTCCGTTTGGTGCTTGATATCATGCTTTTGTGTTGCGGCCTGGTAAAGACTGCAACAAGCCTCTCAAAGCCCATCGGTGTTGTAACCCAAGTTCTTCGTTCTGGATGACAAGACCATCGACAAGGGACCGCGAACCCAAAGGCCTTCATCTCTGAACGCCGAGCTATCCCTCCGGAACCTGAAGACCGTTCCCCGGGCCTGAAGGTCCATAGGCCCTGGAGACCCCGACCCCGGGATCCGAAGGCCGTTTCCTCGAAGACCGATCCCGGCAAGACCGAACCTAGACCACATCGAACCAAGATCGCGAAACGCCAATGTGTGATTCCCTTTCCGAGACCCCTATTTTTATAATATGACATTATCAATTGTTGCATATTCAATGGTTCATGCTCGCATACATATTCATTTGTTTTGGGGGTATGTTGTTGATTCACCTCATAATTAAATATGGAGGCCATATGCGGGATTTTCTAGTCTTGTATTGGCTCCATTTAAATTTGTGTAGCAAACTGATGCCATGTTTTGCCATGTTAATACAACATTTAAATTGTTGGTAGCTAAACAACAGGAATCATTTAATTAATTGTCGGGACCCTAGTTCCGCTTAATATTGTCTAATTGCATCGTGTCTTTGCCATGCCATATGTCATATCATACACCATGCCCGATCTTCTACCGTAGTATTAAATAGTGCATCCGGTGTTTCATTTAGTGCTTTCTTTCTTCGCGGATTAGGCCATTGAGTTGATGCGAGTATTGACAAGTTCTTCGGATAATACACATTCGACTATGTTTCCCAGGCGAGCAATCTCCCCCTTTCTACCTATTTTGCATTTATAATCTTTACTTCCTCCTGTTGATCAATTGCTATCCGTGTTACGATGCTTTAGTTTCCGTGCACCATTTATATTCCTTGCAGCCTCTATATTGCCTTGGACACATCCTAATGCCTGTTGTTTGATAGATAGTCGGCCTTGCGAGTCGTAGTTGCTTGCTCAGGTGCTGCTTCGCGTCGTTGTTGGAAGGTTGGCACATGCTTTACGGTGGAGAGGGTCATGACTTTAAATACAACTATTAAATTGCTGGTATAACTAATGAAAGAGGCACCGGTGGGCAATATATGCTATTTGGTTTTTCATGTCCACTTGTGTCCCGTAGGCCTCGAGTACTTGATACATGTTCCTCGATTATTCACACTATCCACATCCGGGAGACCCTATGGATCCCCCTTTGCCTGAGCTTGATTCACACTTTATTTCTTGGGGCCACAAAGTAGTTTGGGGCTTTATTAGTATCCTTTACTTATGACATTCTTTACTGCTTTATTTACGATTGTGCGTGGAGCACCTGTACTGTTTTGGAACGTGGAATGTTTTCGCGGTATCAACAAGCCTAGTCACACTTTCGGGTTCCCAGTCGTTTACAGCCATTGACACAAACCTTGGGTCCATCTCGGAGCCGGCCAACTTCGTTGCGGGTAGCTTAGTGCGGTGGCCCCCTGAAATGATTTATGAATCCTATGAATGCTTTGTCGTGAGACCTCGTTGCGTTTTATTTGGTTCTTCCCGAGGTTGATCGTGTGTGTGTTGCTATTTGTGCACCCCTGAAGGGTAAAACTTTCTGAAAGCCGTGTCCGCAGTTATGGATGACTTGGAGCACAGTATCTCGATCATAGACAACTATAACTAAAGTAGTGCTATAAATTTGACTTTTACATGTCTAGTAATCAGTTTCACTACAATGGAATGAGTAAATAAAAGTGCCAACAACTGGTGGTATTGGGGTGCATCATGTCATATTATACCTACCTAGTAAGTATTGCAACTGCAACTGAACGGTTAACTAAAACGGCCCACTACTTATGCTATCAGGATGACTCATGCTATCTATATCTGACTAGTAAATGCTACAACTATAATGGAATGAATAAAACTGCCAACTGTGTGAGTTCCTTGGTTTGACTTCCTCGTTTGGTCTTGAGGGGGAAAGACCAGGATGGGTATGATTGGTGTTAGTATTAGCTAGGTTGTTCCTGCACAGGTCTTTCTTATCTCGGTCTGATAGCCGACAGTTGTATCGAGTCTCTATAGGTTGTTTAGTGCTGCTTCGCTGCCGCTTTAGTCCACCATACCTATGTAGGCGAGATCCGCCGAATTCTAGACTCACCATGTACTGGCCTCAGTACTGACCGCTCCCTTTTTACTTTGCCCTTTGTTGGCACCCCTTTTTTTAACAGGTATGAGATCGACGTCGTTAGCAGAGTTACCCTTCCGGCTTGGCCTAGGCAGGGTTATGGATGCCATTGGTTATTCTTCAGGGCTCTTAGCCCCATTTGCATCTTATCCGTACTCGGATGTTGTGTCGTTTTCAAGTTATTTGGATCTTTGTACTGTATATCTGTATTCTTGACTCACTGAGTCGTTGCTGTATATATATCTATTCTGTGGGTTCCATCATGGACTATTTTGTAATGATATTACTTTGATTTCCACCCGCACGAAAGTGCCTGGTGGGCGTCCTTGAATCGTTTCTACGCGGGTTTGGCGGGAAGCGCTAAAACTTGCATAGGGCCGATTCGAGGGTGTTACACAATCGCACTAGGTGTGGTTCATGAAAAGAACATACATGCATTGACACTAGTGGATCCATATGTGGTTTGTCAAAAGAACAGACATGCAATCACACTAGTTGGATCCATGTGTGGTTCATGAGAAGAACAGACATGCAATGACACTGGTGGATCCATGTGTGGTTTGTGAGAAGAACACACATCTAATGACATTGGGTGTGGTTCATGAAAAGAACATACATGCAATGACACTGGTGTATCCTAATGTGGTTTGTGAGAATAACAGACATGCAATGACTCTAGATGTGGTTCATGAGAAGAACACACATGCAATGACACTTGTGTATCCTTATGTGGTTTGTGAGAAGAAGACACATGCAATGACATTGGTGGATCCTTATGTGGTCTGTGAGAAGAATAGACATGCAATGACTCTGGGTGTGGTTTATGAGAAGAACACACATGCAATGACACTAGTGGATCCATGTGTGGTTTGTGAGAAGAACACATGCAATGACACTAGGCATAGTTCATGAAAAGAAAACACATGCAATGACACTGGTGGATCCATGTGTGGTTTATGAGAAGAACGGACATGCAATGACACTGGGTGTGGTTCATGAAAAGAACACACATCCAATGACACTGGTGGATCCATGTGTGGTTTGTGAGAAGAACACACATGCAATGACACTGGGTGTGGTTCATGAAAAGAGCGCACATCCAATGACACTAGTGGATCCTTATGTGGTTTGTGAGAAGAACACACATGCAATCACACTGGGTGTGGTTTATGATAAGAACACACATGCAATGACACTAGTGGATCCATGTGTGGTCTATGAGAAGAACACATGTGCAATGACATTGGGTGTGGTTCATGAAAAGAAACCCATGCAATGAAACTGGTGGATCCATGTGTGGTTTGTGAGAAGAACAGATATGCAATGACTCTAGATGTGGTTCATGAGAAGAACACACATGCAATGACACTGGTGTATCCATATGTGGTTTGTGAGAAGAACACACATACAATGACTCTAGTTGTGGTTTTTGAGAGGATAAGACATGCAATGACACTGGGTGTGGTTCATGAGAAGAACATACATCCAATGAAACTGGTGGATCCATGTGTGATTTGTGAGAGGAAAACACATGCAATGATACTAGGTGTCGTTTGTGAGAAGAGCACACATCCAATGACACTGGTGGATCCTTATGTGTGAATTGTGAGAAGAACACACATGCAATGACACTGGGTGGATCCATATGTGGTTTATGAGAAGAACACACATGCAATGACACTGGGGATATGTGGTTTGTGAAAAGAACACACATGCAATGACTCTAACTGTGGTTAATGAAAAGAGAAGACATGCAATGACACTGGTGAATCCATGTGTGGTTTGTGAGAAGAACACACATGCAATGACACTGGCTGTGGTTCACGAAAAGAACAGACATGCAATGATACTGGTGGATCAATGTGTGGTTTGTGAGAAGAACACACATGCAATGGCACTAGGTGTGGTTCATGAAAAGAACACACATCCCATGACATTGGTGGATCCTTATGTGGTCTGTGAGAAGAACAGACATGCAATGACTCTGGATGTGGTTCATGAGAAGAACACACATGCAATGACACTGGTGGATCCATTCGTGGTCTGTGAGAAGAACACACATGCAATGACACTGGGTGTGGTTCCTGAAAAGATAACACATGCAATGACACTGGTGTATCCATGTGTGGTTTGTGTGAAGAACAGACATGCAATGACATTGGGTGTGGTTCATGAAAAGAACACACATCCAATTAAACTGGTGGATCCATGTGTGGTTTGTGAGAAGAACACACATGCAATGGCACTGGGTGGATCCATATGTGGTTTATTAGAAGAACACACATGCAATGACACTTGTGATATGTGGTTTGTCAAAAGAACAAACATGCAATGACTCTAACTATGGTTAATGAAAAGAGAAGACATGCAATGACACTGGTGGATCCATGTGTGGTTTGTGAGAAGAACACACATGCAATGACACTGGCCGTGAGTCATGAAAAGAACATACATGCAATGATACTTCTGGATCCATGTGTGGTTTGTGAGAAGAACACACATGCAATGGCACTGGGTGTGGTTCATGAAAATAATACACATCCAATGACACTAGTGGATCCTTATATGGTTTGTGAGAAGAACAGACATGCAATGACTCTAGGTGTGGTTCATGAGAAGAACACACATGCAATGACACTAGTGGATCCATGTGTGGTCTGTGATAAGAACACACATGCAATGACACTGGGTGTGGTTCATGAAAAGAAAGCACATGCAATGACACTGGTGGATCCATGTGTGGTTTGTGAAAAGAACAAACATGCAATGACTCTAGATGTGGTTCATGAGAAGAACACACATGCAGTGACACTGGTGTATCCTTATGTGGTTTGTGAGAACAACACACATGCAATGACTCTAGCTGTGGTTTGTGAGAAGAGAAAATATGCAATGACTCTAGATGTGGTTCATGAGAAGAACACACATGCAATGACACTGGTGGATCCATGTGTGGTTTGTGAGAGGAACAGACATGCAATGACAGTGGGTGTGGTTCATGAAAAGAACACACATCCAATGACACGGGTAGATCCATGTGTGGTTTGTGAGAAGAACACACATGCAATGACACTAGGTGTGGTTCATGAAAAGAGCACACATCCAATGACACTTGTGGATCCTTATGTGGTTTGTGAGAAGAACACACATGCAATCACACTGGGTGTGGTTCATGTGAAGAACACACATGCAATGACACTGGTGGATCCATGTATGGTCTGTGAGAAGAACAAACATGCAATGACACTGGGTGTGGTTCATGAAAAGAAAACACATGCAATGACACTAGTGGATCCATGTGTGGTTTGTGAGAAGAACAGACATGCAATGACTCTAGATGTGGTTCATGAGAAGAACAAACATGCAATGACACTAGTGTATCCTTATGTGGTTTGTGAGAAGAACACACATGCAATGACTCTAGATGTGGTTTGTGAGAGGAACATACATGCAATGACACTGGTTGTGGTTCATGAGAAGAACACACATCCAATGACACTAGTGGATCCATGTGTGGTTTGTGAGAGGAACACACATGCAATGACATTGGGTGTGGTTTATGAGAAGAGCACACATCCAATGACACTGGTGGATCCTTATGTGTCGTTTGTGAGAAGAACACACATGCAATGACACTGGGTGGATCCATATGTGGTTTATGAGAAGAACACACATGCAATGACACTGGTGATATGTGGTTTGTGAAAAGAACACACATGCAATGACTCTGACAGTGGTTAATGAAAAGAGAAGACACGCAATGACACTGGTGAATCCATGTGTGGTTTGTGAGAAGAACAGACATGCAATGACATTGGGTGTGGTTCATGAAAAGAACAGACATCCAATGACACTAGGGGATCCATGTGTGGTTTGTGAGAAGAACACACATGCAATGGCACTCGGTGTGGTTCATGAAAAGAATACACATCCAATGACACTAGTGGATCCTTATGTGGTTTGTGAGAAGAACAGACATGCAATGACTTTGTGTGTGGTTCATGAGAAGAACACACATGCAATGACACTAGTGTATCCTTATGTGGTTTGTGAGAACAACACATATGCAATGACTCTAGCTGTGGTTTGTGAGAATAACAGATATGCAGTGACTCTAGATGTGGTTCATGGGAAGAACACACGTGCAATGACACTGGTGGATCCATGTGTGGTTTGTGAGAGGAATAGACATGCAATGACACTGGGTTTGGTTCGTGAAAATAACACACATCGAATGACACTGGTGGATCCATGTGCGGTTTGTGAGAAGAACACACATGCAATGACACTGGGTGTGGTTCATGGAAAGAGCACACATCGAATGACACTGGTGGATCCTTATGTGGTTTGTGAAAAGAACACACATGCAATCACACTGGGTGTGGTTCATGAGAAGAACACACATGGAATGATACTAGTGGATCCATGTGTGGTCTGTGAGAAGAACACACATGCAATGACACTGGGTGTGGTTCATGAAAAGAAAACACATGCAATGACACTGGTGGATCCATGTGTGGTTTGTGAGAAGAACACACATGCAATGACTCTATATGTGGTTCATGAGAAGAACAGACATGCAATGACACCGGTGTATCCTTATGTGGTTTCTGAGAAGAACACAAATGGAATGACTCTAGCTGTGGTTTGTGAGAGGAACATACATGCAATGACACTGGGTGTGGTTCATGATAAGAACACACATCCAATGACACTAGTGGATCCATGTGTGGTTTGTGAGAGGAACACACATGCAATGACACTGGGTGTGGTTTGTGAGAAGAGCACACATCCAATCACACTGGTGGATCCTTATGTGTGGTTTGTGAGAAGAACACACATGCAATGAAATTGGGTGGATCCATATGTGGTTTATGAGAAGAACACACATACAATGACACTGGTGATATGTGGTTTGTAAAAAGAACACACATGCAATTACTCTAACTGTGGTTAATGAAAAGAGAAGATATGCAATGACACTGGTGAATCCATGTGTGGTTTGTGAGAAGAACACACATGCAATGAAAGTGGCTGTGGTTCATGAAAAGAACATACATGCAATGATACTGGTGGATCCATGTGTGGTTTGTGAGAAGAACACACATGCAATGGCACTGGGTGTGGTTCATGACAAGAACACACATCCAGTGACACTAGTGGATCCTTATGTGGTTTGTGAGAAGAACAGACATGCAATGACTCTGGGTGTGGTTCATGATAAGAACACACCTGCAATGACACTGGTGGATCCATGTGTGGTCTGTGAGAAGAACACACATGCAATGACACTAGGTGTGGTTCATGACAATAAAACACATGCAATGACACTGGTGGACCATGTGTGGTTTGTGAGAAGAACAGGCATGCAATGACTCTAGATGGATCCATGTGTGGTTTTTGAAAAGAACACACATACAATGACACTGGTGGATCCATGAGTGGTTTGTGACAAGAACACACATGCAATGACACTTGGTGTGCTTCATCAAAAGAACACAGATCCAATGACACTGGTTGATCCTTACATTGTTTGTGAGAAGAACAGACATGCAATGACACTGGTGATATGTGGTTTGTAAAAAGAACACACATGCAATGACTCTAACTGTGGTTAATGAAAAGAGAAGATATGCAATGACACTGGTGAATCCATGTGTGGTTTGTGAGAAGAACACACATGCAATGACACTGGCCGTGAGTCATGAAAAGAACATACACGCAATGATACTTCTGGATCCATGTGTGGTTTGTGAGAAGAACACACATGCAATGGCACTGGGTGTGGTTCATGAAAATAATACACATCCAATGACACTGGTGGATCCTTATATGGTTTGTGAGAAGAACAGACATGCAATGACTCTAGGTGTGGTTCATGAGAAGAACACACATGCAATGACACTAGTGGATCCATGTGTGGTCTGTGATAAGAACACACATGCAATGACACTGGGTGTGGTTCATGAAAAGAAAGCACATGCAATGACACTGGTGGATCCATGTGTGGTTTGTGAAAAGAACAGACATGCAATGACTCTAGATGTGGTTCATGAGAAGAACACACATGCAGTGACACTGGTGTATCCTTATGTGGTTTGTGAGAACTACACACATGCAATGACTCTAGCTGTGGTTTGTGAGAAGAGAAAATATGCAATGACTCTAGATGTGGTTCATGAGAAGAACACACATGCAATGACACTGGTGTATCCTGATGTGGTTTGTGAGAAGAACACACATGCAATGACTCTAGTTGTGGTTTTTAAAAGAACATACATGCAATGACTCTAGCTGTGGTTCATGAGAAGAACACACATGCAATGACACTGGTGGATCCATGTGTGGTCTATGAGAGGAACATACATGCAATGACACTGGGTGTGGTTCATGAAAAGAACACACATCCAATGACACTAGTGGATCCATATGTGGTTTGTGAGAAGAACACACATGCAATCACACTAGGTGGATCCATGTGTGGTTTGTGAGAAGAACACTCATCCAATGACACTGGGTGTGGTTCATGAAAAAGAACACACATCCAATGACACTGGTGGATCCTTATGTGGTTTGTGAGAAGAACAACCATGCAATGACTCTAGCTATGGTTCATGAGAAGAACACACATGCAATGACACTGGTGTATCCTTATGTGGTTTGTGAGTGATACATTGCAAATGTATCTATAATTTTTGATGTTCCATGCTTGGTTTTATCTACTTTCTTGTGTTTTGTCCACACTTTGGAGTACTTTTCATATGATTTCTGGGACTAACCTATTAACAAGAGCTACAGTGCCAATTGCCTGTTTTCTTCTGTTTTTGGTTCCGGAAAAGTCAGAAAATGAATATTCTCGGAATTGGACGGGACAAAAGCCAAAGTCAATATTTTACCAAGGGGGGCACGGAGCCAGAAGACGAGACGGAGGAGGGCCAAGGCCTGGCCACACCATATGGTGGCGCGGGCTAGCCCTGGTCACGCCACCATGTGGTGTGAGCCCCCTGGCCGCCCACTGACCTTGCCTCTTCACCTATATGATGCCTCCCGATGCAGAAACCCTAAGCAGTCAAGCCTCCAGCCACGAAAAGTTCCGCAGCGCCGCCGCCACCGAAGGGGAGATTCAGGGGACAGAAAGACTCTGTTCCGGCACCCTGCTGGGACGGGGAAGTGCCCTCGGAGCCATCTCCATCGATCTCCACCGCCATCTCCATCACCATTGATGTTTCCCATGATGAGGAGGGAGTAGTTCTCTCTCGAGGCTAAGGGTTCTATCGGTAGCTATGTGTTCATCCCTCTCTCTATGCGTGATCTTATTGAGATCATGAGCTTGTAATCTATAGATCTACCTTGCTACTCAAGTGCTTTAATAGATCTATGCTCTCCCCATGTGTGTGAAAGTGACAGCGTGCTCACCATGGTGGCACTTAGGCTAGAGATTACAAATACTTGTTATGAGTTATATTTGGAGTTGGATATCTTTATGAAATTGTGGTGTTTGTTGGACTCATCTAGTACTCAAGGTGACAGTGTGGGGTTTTCTAGATGGGAAAGATGAACTTTGAGGTGTGTTGTTATAGCCCTACCATTGATTAGAGTGTCCAATCGGAGAGTAGTTAAGAGTAGTATCATGAAGAAAATATATTTATATGAGAGTGTTCACTAGTGAAAGTATAATCCCTAGGCCTTGTTTCTTAGCATTGAAACACCGTTTGCAATTAGATCTGTTACATGTTTGGTTGCTTCCATCTTAGTTTTCCTTTAGTCTTACACGCCATCAAGTTATTTTCTATCACCGTTACCACTTATAATTATCCATACCACTTGTATTTCACTATCTCTTCGCCGAACTAGTGCACCTATACACCTGACAAGTGTAATGGGTGTGTTGGGGACACAAGAGACTTCTTGTATCTTGATTGTAGGATTGCTTAAGAGGGGATACCTTTGACCACTTACTCCCTGAGTTCAATAAACCTTGGGTGATCCACTTAAGGGAAAACTTGCTACTGTTCTACAAACCTCTGTACTTGGAGGCCCAACAACTGTCTACAAGAATAGAAGTGCATAGACATCAGTGAGAAGAACACACATGCAATGACTCTAGCTGTGGTTCATGAAAAGAACACACATCCAATGACACCGGTGGATCCTTATGTGGTTTGTGAGAAGAACAGACATGCAATGGCTCTAGATGTGGTTCATGAGAAGAACACACATGCAATGACATTGGTGGGTCCATGTGTGGTTTATGAGAGGAACAGACATGCAATGACACTAGGTGTGGTTCATGAAAAGAGCAGACATGCAATGACACTAGTGGATCCATATGTGGTTTGTGAAAGAACATACATGCAATCACACTGGGTGGATCCATGTGTGGTTCATGAGAAGAACACACATGCAATGATATTGGTGGATCCATGTGTGGTTTGTGAGAAGAACACACATCCAATGACACTGGGTGTGGTTCATGAAAAGAACACACATGCAATGGCACTAGTGTATCCTTATGTGGTTTGTGAGAATAACAAACATGCAATGATGTGGTTCATGAGAAGAACACACATGCAATGACACTGGTGTATCCTTATGTGGTTTGTGAGAAGAACACACATGCAATGACTCTAGCTGTGGTCTATGAGAAGAACACACATGCAATGACACTGGGTGTGGTTCATGAAAAGAAAACACATGCAATGACAGTAGTGGATCCATGTGTGGTTTGTGAGAAGAATAGACATGCAATGACTCTAGATGTGGTTCATGAGAATAACACACATGCAATGACACTGGTGTATCCTTATGTGGTTAGTGAGAAGAACAGACATCCAATGACACTAGCTATGGTTCATGAAAAGAACACACATCCAATGACATTGGTGGATCCATGTGTGGTTTGTGAAAGGAACAGACATGCAATGACACTAGGTGTGGTTCACGAAAAGAACACACGTCCAATGACACTAGTGGATCCATGTGTGGTTTGTGAGAAGAACACACATGCAATGATACTGGGTGTGGTTCATGAAAACAACACACATCCAATGACACTGGTGGATCCTTATGTGGTTTGTGAGAATAACACATTGAAGGAGATATGCCCTAGAGGCAAATAATAAATAGGTTTTTATTGTCATATCTCAATTAGTTTATAATAGTTTCATATTGTGCTAGAACTGTGCCAAGTAGAAACATTGGTATAGGTGTGGTATGAAACAACTAAGTCCCTAGTAGCCTCTATTCATACTAGTTCGTTGGTCACGAAGATGATCTGGGTTTCAAGATCATGGGCATTTATGCCGACTGACAACGGGATCATATCATTAGAGAATGATGTGATTGGACATTCCTCGAAGGATTGCAACACGATCAAGTCATATAGTTCATTGTTGCAACAACTATACCTAGACTCGTTCTCCTTAGACCGTGAGCTCATATTACTCACTATTACCCGAGGCTACTTAGACTGCTTTAAGCGCCACTTGGTAATACAGTGGTTATAAAGGTGTACGTTGGGTATTCCGAAGGAACAATAGATGACATGTGACTGCAAGACTGGGATTTGTTCACCTACATGACGGGTAAAGATACATACGGTCGGCTTGGTGAGATTACATCCATAAATGTTGCAACATGTGACTAGGTCACGGGGATGTAATATCATGTTAACAAGAAAACAGAACTTGTTGTGAACGAGATTGAACAAGGTATGGGATACCAATATCGGATATCAGACAAGTTGTATCGAGAAACAAAAGGAAGAGGATGCTACATTTTGCGGTTCAAACGACATTGTCATCAGGAATGCATAGGGGTCACATGGACATCCCTGGTCCCTCTGTTGAGCATTGTTATAGATCATGTCTAGAGCATTCCCGAGCAGTGAGAGGATACACTTAAGAATACGATGAGAGCGACCATTCGTAAGACGGAATCACAGTAGAGAAAGAGAGAAAGCTGGAATCGTTCTGCGGAGAGATCCGAAGTTGTTCGGAGAAAGAATAAAGGAAAAGATCAGAAAAGTGTTTTCGGATAAATGGGAATTTAAATATATATTTATTATATGTTAATTGTGAATTAATATATTCTAAATAATCTTTAGATTAGGATTTATAAAGGAAACTTTTATATTAGGCCAAATCCCAGAGGGAAAAGGCCTAGAAATAAAACTGCAGAAAAAGAAATGGAAAAAGAAAAACAACCAGCCCAAGTGAGCGGCGGATAACGGTCGCCGCACTGGGCGGCAAGCAGCAAGCCGCCGCACCGGGTCTGCTTGACCTGGCCCACACGGGAGCCAGGGAGCTGGGCCGCCGGGGCGAGCCGGCCCACCCGGGCGGTGCGGGGCGCGGGCGTAGGCCGCCGCCTAGCACGCGAGTTGGGCCACGGGGCGGCACCGGCCCACCCGGGCTCGCCCCTCTGCCTCTATTCGCAGGCCGCCGCCTGGGTCGTGGGGGCATGGCTGGCCTGCCTAGCTGTTGCCCCCTCCTGGCCGCTGCTGCTAGGCCGCTGGGGCGCCGCCGGCCCACCCAGCTGGCAATTATGTGCTACTGCTGGTTGTTGGGCTGGCCGCCCAGGCCCAGCCGGCTGGGGAGCTCTTTTTCCCCCCTTTTCCTTTGACATTTAGTCCCACATGGCTACCCTAAAGGGGAGGGCACACCCCCTTTGCCTATATAAAGGGGTGCCCATGGGTGGGATTAAAACACACAACTTGAGAAGTCCTTTGGTTGACTTTCTCCCTCCCTCTCTCTATACCTTGTGATCATGGCCCCAAGTTTGGGCTGTGCGATCATGGCACACATGCAGTACGCTGTTGCGCTGCAGGGATTCCTAGCCGGATATCAACTTCCGCACTCCCGGGGGGATCGGGGAGCTGGAGGTCTCATCGTGCACCGGATGTGTACGAAGACACGAGGCGCAACACTTGGGGCGCTTAAATGTCGTGAGCCGGAGCTGTTGTATGATGAAGATGAAGAAGGAGAAAGGGGTGACCTGCGAGGAGCTTCGCGACCTTGAGGTTGGCTACGAGTACAACTACTTCAACCACGTTCCTCGCAGAACGTTAACCGTGTACCGTCTACAAGGGTATGTATTCTCTACGCTCCGGCCTTTACCGCATTACTACATAGATAGATCCTAGGCAGTTTTGGGGGTTCCATTGTAGGAAATTTTTTGTTTTCCGTTGTGGATCCTCAACAGTGGTATCAGAGCCGATCTATGCGTAGGAGTGTTGTACGGCCAGTACGCACACGTATTGTGCGGGCATTGATCCCTTAGTTGTTACCCTCTAACGTGTACTTGTTTATATCGCAGTATTGTTTGATGAAGCGGCCCGGACCGACCTTACGCGTATTCGTACGCGAGACTGATTCCACGCTCAACATACGGCTTGTACCGTATAAGTGGCTAGCGGGTGTCTGTCTCTCATTCGATAGTTGATATAACATTTACAACGGAGGGCCCCAAAAGGGGTGTAGTAGAGACAACTGTCTGATCCATGTTGTGGTTGGAAAGTTCATAGTTTAGAAATGGTTCTAGTGCGAAAGCCCTAACAACCACGTAAAATTTGCAATAGATAAAGTAGAGGCGTCTAACTTTATTTTGTAGGGGGGGCATGTGATTATGATATGGCAATGGTTGTTACGAAGGTAAAGTAGTTTGCTTTTTTTGTTACTAAGTAGTATAGTAATAGTCATCGTTCCGATGAACGACCTGGTGGAGGCATCGTGGACTTGGCGTCAAACCAAGGGCAAGATGGAGATCATGCCAGAGCGCTCGATGGAGATCAAGGCGCAAGAAAGACCATATCATATCACATTATACATATGATGTTGATACCTATTTTTACATCTTATTGTGTGCTAGCATTTAGATACTCAACGGTAGCAAATAAGATAATCCCTATTGAATTCTGTTGGGCCACGCGGAGATAAACAAAACTTTTTCCCTAACGCGGTACTCCCAAGATCCAGCTTAGGTTATAGGCCACGAGATTACCGCTAGACGCGCAGATGCGGAAGTTGATGTAGCGCATCGAAGCAGTGTCGAACGATCCCTGGACAGCCCTTCCGAGTCCCACGAACTCCTTCGTCAGACCCCCACGATCTTCCCCGTCTCCAGTGTTGCATGTGCAATGCCTCTACCGGTATCCACACATACAGGAAGGAGCTCCAGACAGAGGACTGCTAGATCCTGTCTAGCCTGAAATGGAAGTGGAGAAAGTGACGGCTAGGTCAATGATTATCCCTTATCACTCCACTTATATACACTCCTAGTTGGGCTCAACGCTTGAGGCCCATCTAGGCTGTACTCCAATCTCCACATGGATCTAATCCACATGGGCTCCTTACCCTTAAGTGTGTGACCCCTATAGGTTCACGTACACCTAGACACGACATGAGCTACTCCTCCAAGTATCCCATCATGGCTTTGAGTCCAACTCACTTCCATGAACACTCGGTCCCAAGTCGATAGATGGTAGTGGCCTCTAGCAAGACGTGCCAACTCCCAAGTGCCGTAAAGTCAGAAGACGAACCTTCAATGTGACTTTCGTACAAGTCCCTTTGCCTCACGATATACCTGTTAAGCTATAGGCGAGTAGTTGCCATCCCTTAAATAGCTTAACTCTCTTCTCGTACCATGATATGTGATTCACTAGACTAACTCTTAGTCCGACTCTTCAGTTAACACTTAACTGAGTAGCGCATGGCCATGCTTCCGAATCATATCACACGAGAGGGCCCAGAGAATATCTCTCCATTATGGAGGGGCAAATACCATCTTAGTAATCCACGTCACGCAGCTTGCTTCACAACCAACCCGAACTCTACCTTTATAACTGCCCATTTATGGAACAACGTTTGATAGAACCTAAGTTGGCGATCCACAACTCGGATCATGCAATCACCTCAGGTCGAAGGATTCCATTGCTTGAGACTGCAAATGACAACATACTCGTTGCATCTCAACTGTGGGTCAGCCCGACTCGCTAAACTCTTTAGCCGAATTAGTGTAAGTCGGAATAGCATCACCATGCCCATGACAAGTGGAACCGTGTCATCAGCCGACTTGCACATTGGTCTAAGTTGTGTGCCCAGCACAACCTCAACGACCAAGGACATTCTAATATGAATAATCATGAATACATAGTTCCACAACTGAATCACGCATTCAGTGATATATATCTGATGTTCATATAGGGACAACTTTACTTTATGAATACTTTGGGAAATATCATCAACCATGATTGCCTCTAGGGCATATTCCTAACAGTCTCCCACTTGCACTAGAGTCAATCATCCCGACATCACATGTCTAGGCATCTAATGCCCATGGCTCTTACGTGCGCCTCATGTTTAGGCTGTGGAAGTGGCTTTGTCAACGGATCCGCAATGTTTGCATCCGTGTGTACCTTGCATAACTTGATATCACCTTGATCCACGAACTGGCGAATAAGGTGGTACCGCATGAGTATATGTTTGTTCTTCTGGTGTTGTCTAGGTTCCTTGGCTTGTGCAATAGCACCATTGTTGTCACAATACACGTCTAACTGATTGGACGAGCCCTGAACCACACCAAGATCCATGAGGAAATTCCTCATCCAAACGGCTTCTTTTGCCGCCTCCAAGGCAACAATATACTCAGCCTCTGTCGTAGACGCAGACACCGTCTCTTGCTTGGAACTCTTCCAGCTCACAGCCCCTCCGTTTATCACAAACACATATCCGGATTGCGAGCGAGAATCATCCGAGTCAGTGAGATAACACGCATTCGTGTAACCCCTTACACTGAGTTCATCCTCACCTCCATAAACCAAGAACATATCCTTAGTCCTTCTCAAGTACTTGAGGATATTTTTAGCCGCTGCCTAGTGGATTTCTCCAGGGTCAGCCCGGTACCTGCTCACAACACTTAGATCATAGGAAACATCCGGCCTAGTACAAATCATAGCGTACATGATGGATCTGACTGCAGAAGCATACGGAATCGCACTCACCCGACTTTGCTCATCAGTTGTCGAAGGACACTGAGTCTTGCTAAGTTTCACGCCATGGGACATCGGTAAGAACCCCTTCTTAGACGATTCCATGTTGAACTTCTTCAACACTTTGTCCAAATATGTACTTTGACTCAATCCAATGAGCCGCTTTGATCTATCTCTATAGATCTGGATTCCTAGTATGTAAGTCGCCTCACCCAAGTCTTTCATTGAAAAACTCTTTTCCAATGATTCCTTGGTCTCTTGCAACATCTGGACATCATTTCCAATCAGTAATATGTCATCAACATATAAGATCAGAAAGTTTACTTTGCTCCCACTAAACTTCTTGTATAAACAAGAATCATGATCACTCTTGATGAAGCCAAATGATTTGACTACCTCATCAAAGCGAATGTTCCAACTCCGAGATGCTTTCTTCAACCCATAAATGGATTTCCGAAGTTTGCATACCTTGTCGGCATTAGACGGATCGACAAAACCCTCGGGCTGTATCATATACACGTCCTCGGTTAAATTTCCATTAAGGAAAGCCGTCTTGACATCCATCTGCCATATCTCATAATCGAAATAGGCTGCTATAGCTAACATGATCCGAACTGATTTAAGCATCGCTACGGGTGAGAAAGTCTCATCGTAGTCAAATCCTTGAACTTGTCGGAACCCCTTCGCGACAAGCCGTGCTTTATAGACAGAAACATTTCCATCCATATCAGTTTTCTTCTTAAAGACCCATTTGCACTCGACGGGTCTTGCACCATCTGGCAGATCAACCAAGTTCCAAACTTGATTTTCATCCCTGGACTTTAACTCGGATCTCATGGCTCCAAGCCATGACTCAGAATCAGATCCTACCATCACTTCCGAATAAGTTGCCGGCTCATCACTGCCTAACAGTAACACATCACGAACACTTCGCAATCTGGCCGATCTTCGCAGTGTCGGTGCTGTTTTCGGCTCAGGTATCACGGCCGGCTCAACCTCTAAGGTTTTTGCTGACTCGCTACTGGCCGGTACCTCTCAAATTTCCTCGAGTTACACCATTCTCCCACTGACTCCCCGACCGAGAAACTCTTTCTCAAGGAAGACACCGTTCCGAGCGACAAACACTTTGCCCTCTTCTTAGTTGTAGAAGTAGTAACCCAAGGTTTCCCTCGGATATCCTACGAAAATACACTTATCCGACTTAGCTGTAAGCTTGTCCGACTGAAGTCGCTTGACAAAAGCTTCACGACCCCAAATCTTAAGAAAAGATAAATTCGGCTTCTTGCCAATCCACATCTCATGCGGTGTCTTCTCTACCGACTTTGATGGTACTCTGTTTAGTGTGAACGCTATAGTTTCTAGACAATAACCCCAAAATGATAAAGGCAGATCTATCCGACTCATCATTGATCGTACCATGTCCAACAAGGTCCGATTCCTCCTTTCCGATACATCGTTTCTCTGCGGCGTTCCTGGAGGAGTGAGCTGGGGAACTATTCCACAACTCTTCAGATGGTCATCAAACTCATGGCTCATGTACTCGCCTCCTCGGTCCGACCGAAGAAACTTTATTTTCTTGCCAAGTTGATTTTGTACCTCATTCTAGAATTCCTTGAACTTTTCAAAGGCTTCCGACTTATGTTTCATCAAGTAGATATATCCATACCTACTCAAATCACCAGTGAAGGTAATGAAGTACTCATAACCACCTCTGGCTGTCGTGCTCATTAGGCCACATACATCACTATGTACTAGTCCAATAAGTCGGACGCCCTTTCACAACTCTTTGCAAAAGGTGTCTTGGTCATCTTGCCGAGAAGGCAGGATTCGCATGTCTCGAACGACTCCAAGTCGAACGAAGTTAGGAGTCCATCATCATGGAGCTTCTTCATGCGTTTCCAGCTTACATGACCAAGCCGACAATGCCAAAAGTAAGTCATATTCATATCATTTGGTTTTAACATTTTCACATTTATGTTATAGACAGATCCACTATCAAGATTCAAAATAAATAACCCGTCCCGGACGGGTGCAAAGCCGTGAAACATATCATTCAAATATAAAGAACAACCATTATCCTTAATATTCGACTCATAGCCCTGTCTCATCAAACATGAGGCAGAAATAATGTTTCGACTAAGCATTGGAACATAATAACAATTATTCAGCTCCATTAAGAATCCAGAAGGTAAATGAAGTTGCATCGTGCCGACTTCCAACGCAACAACTCTTGCTTTGTTGCCGACCCGAATGTCAGCCTCGCCTCTTGCCACGCTCCTAGTTCTTACCAGTCCCTGCAACGAGTTGCATATGTCAATGACTGATCCGGTATCATATACCCAAGAACTACCAGGTGCATCAGCAAAATAAATGTCTATAACATTGCAAACAAGCGTACCTGAGCCGAAAGTCACACCTCCGCTCTTGGCTTTGTCAGCCAGATACTTGCTGCAATTCCTCTTCCAGTGGCCATCCGACTTGCAATAGAAGCAAGTGGATTCGGCTGCAGGAGATGGCTTAGTCCCTGAGGAAGCGCTTTGGACTAGGTCCTCGGCCTTACCTCCTGACTTTGCCTTCTTCTTCTTAGTCTAAGAACTCTTCTTGAACTTAGCCTTATTCTGCACCATCAACACTTGACTGGCACCTTTCTTGAGATCCACCTCAGCCTGCTTGACCATCCCATGCAATTCAATGAGCTTCTTATCCATACCATGCATGTGTTAGTTCAATATGAACTGACCATACGCACTAGGAAGAGAGTTTAGAATTGTGTCCGTAGTGAACTCTTCGCTAATGGGGTAGCCAAGCCTTTGCAGAGACTGCACGTAACCAACCATCTTGATCACATGCGGACTCAGTGGATCGCCATCCTTAAGCTTGCAGCTCAACAAAGCCTGAGAGACTTGATACCTCTCAGTCTCTGCCTGAGCCTGGAACATACTTTTGAGGCTTTCGATCATATCGTAGGCCTCAACATTCTCGAACTGCTGCTGCAAGTCCGGTTCCATGTGAGCAAGCATAAGACAGCTAATCTCCGTGGATTCATCACAGATCCGACGGTAGGCATTGGTGGCTGCGATAGTCGCATTCTCATCCGGATCAGCTAGAAGTGGGTTGTCTAGGACACGGTCCCTTTTTTCTTGTTTGAGAACAATTCTCAAATTACGATACCAGTTGGTGAAATTAGTTCCATTCAACTTATCTTTCTCTAAGATGGTTCTCAAAGCAAAACCGGAAATCTGAGGAAGACTGCTAGGTGCCATTGATCTACAACAGAAAATATGCAAAACACTTAAGACATGTATCCATAAAGAGCAAGCATATTAAACATTTTAATATTTATGCTCCCACTAGAACCAACACCCCTCTGATGGTTACTTAGTAATTCAGGACCCTAAATAAGCAAGTCGACTAGTGAGCTTTAGCATCACTGCTAGCCGTCAAGTGATCTAGGTAGACAACTCCTTGTCAATCATATCTCATACGACTCATCTTGAATGGGTGGCATCACATGCCCCGGCTCCCATCCGACTTTTCCCCGAGTCCCACAACCGTTGTGATAGACCCGTCTAGATTACCAAGTGCTTCTGTTGTAAGAGTCCGACTCGAATCCACCTAGTCAGAAAGAATTGATAGCACCACAATTTTATGAGCCCACTACCAAAAATGTCCGACTTGTGACGGTGCAGCACTGGCGGGGAAACCGACTAGACCTTGTTTGAGGGATTACTTTCTACCAACTATATAATAGAGGTAAAACAGAGACATAACAATAATACAAAATAAAGCAATTATAATGTGAAATGGTATGGCTCTCTTCATGGTGATCTCCATCTCCACAAAGCTTGTAATTCGACTTGTGTCAACTCTTGTCACGTGCCGCCTTACACCATGTAGCCGACTTGTACATCGACTTGCATGCCTTCCGAATTCTCCAAACAGCTACACTAGCTAGTAATGTAAATTACATAGAGAATCCGACACGCGGGTCGTTATACAATAAAATGACAGCACCTAGGCTCGAGCCAGCTGACAAAAACCATGATATGTAGATCATGTATGGATTACACACATCACATGCACATAAGCCATACCATTCACGACATCATCCTGCAAAAACAAGTTATGCATTGATACGATATCTAAGGCGCTACGACAGGGCGAAGCCGGCGGTCCCGGACATGGATTTTTCCGAAAAACGCAGATCTCATCTGCATTCCGGACATGGATTTCGTCATCGGATGAAACAATTTTACCCAAATCCGATCCGGACTCCGATTCGACCAAACTCTTTGATCTTCGATCACCGCATCGAGGTTTACGTGTCACAATCTACCCCGATGGCGGAAGCCGACGGGTAGGGGTATGTTGTTCCACGACCTTAGCAGTTAGATCACCAAAAACCAGATCACCCGTTCCCCCGAGTACAGTTGATCCAACCAACTTTGTACAAAACTGATCTATCTCATAGATCGACCACCAAAACTGCAATTAGATCCAATCTAACACCAACTGCATATCACATATGCACGATCTCGAGCCTAAAACCAGAAGCTAACGCTCTGATACCACTGTTGGGCCACTCAGAGATAAACAAAACTTTTTCCATAACGCGGTACTCGCAATATCCAGCTCAGGTTATAGGCCACGAGATTACCGCTAGACGCGTAGATGCGGAAGTTGATGTAGCGCGTCGAAGCAGTGCCGAACGATCCCCGGACAGCCCTTCCGAGTCCCACGAACTCCTTCGTTAGACCCCCACGATCTTCCCCGTCTCCAGCGTCGCACGTGCAACGCCTCTACCGGTATCCACACATACAGGAAGGAGCTCCGGACAGAGGACTGCTAGATCCTGTCTAGCCCGAAATGGAAGTGGAGAAAGTGACAGCTAGGTCAGTGACTATCCCTTGTCACTACACTTATATACACTCCTAGTTGGGCTCAACGCTTGAGGCCCATCTAGGCTGTACTCCAATCTCCACATGGATCTAATCCACATGGGCTCCTTACCCTTAAGTGTGTGACCCTGTGATGACCCACAAGTATAGGGGGTGTATCGCAGTATTTTCGAGGGAAGTGAAACCCAATTTATTGATTTGACACAAGGGGAGCCAAAGAATATTTATAAGCCTTAACAACTAAGTTGTCAATTCAGCTGCACCTGGAAACATACGTGCTCACAGCAGTTTATCAGTAGCAACAGTTTTGTAGTAGGAATAGTAAAGTAACAACAGTAGCAAAATAAAGACAGTAGTGACAAAAGCAGTAAACAGTGGGATTCGACTGCGGTAGGCATAGGGATGGACGGGCGTTGCATGGACAAGACAATTCACAAAGCAATCAGAACATAGGGCAATTGCAAATAAATAAGATAAAGCACCCAAGTACTAGACAATCCTAGGCATGTGTTCCATATATAGTCATACGTGCTCGCAATGAGAACTTGCACAACATCTTTTGTCCTGCCAGCCCGTTTGCAGCGGGGCCTCTAGGGAACTACTGGCAATTAAGGTGCTCCTTTTAATAGAGCACCGGAGCAAAGCATTAACACTCCGTGAACACATGTGATCCTCACATCAAAGCCTTTCCCTTCCGGTTATCCCGATTTCTGTCACTTCGGGGCCATAGGTTCCGGACAACGACGTGTGTATACAACTTGCAGATAAGACCAAGAACAATACTATCATAATGAATCAATAATAAGTTCAGATCTGAAATCATGGCACTCGGGGCCTAGTGACAAGCATTAAGCACAACAAGTCACAACAAAGTCATAAAGCACTAATAAAAGATACTAGGCACCATGCCCTAACAATCTGATGCCATTACATGAACGATCTCATCCAATCCCTACCATCCCCATAGCCTACAGCGGGGGACTACTCACTCATAGATGGGGGAAACATGGATAGTCGATGGAGATGATGGTGGAGATCGATGGATATGGCTCCGGGGGCACTTCCCCGTCCCGGCAGGGTGCCGGAGCAGAGACTTTCTGTCCCCCGAATCTCCCCTTTGGTGGCAGTGGCGCAGCGGAACTTTTCATGGAAAAACGTCGAACCCCCCGAAGTTTTTAGGTCAGAAGGCTTCTTATAGGCGAAGAGGGAGACCGAGCGGGTGCCTGGGGCCACCACACCAGGCCATGGCATGGCTAGGCCCAGCCCGCGCCTGGGGGGCTGCGGCCAGCCCATGGCCCTCCTCTGTGTCATATTCTAGCTCCGTGAGTCTTCTGGAAAAATAGGCACTTTGGCTTTTGTCCCGTCCAATTCCGAGAATATTCATTTTCTGACTTTCCTGGAACCAAAAACAGCAGAAAACATGCAGCTCGCACTGTGGCTCTTGTTAATAGGTTAGTCCAAGAAATCATATGAAAAGTACTCCAAAGTGTGGACAAAACACAAGAAAGTGGATAAAACCAAGCATGGAGCATCAAAAATTATAGATACATTTGCAATGTATCAACATCCCCAAGCTTAACTCCTGCTCGTCCTCGAGTAGGTAAGTGATAAAAAGAAAGAATAATTTTTTAGGTGACATGCACCATCAAAGACTTGACCAAAGTATTTTTAAACATTCAAAGCTAGGATCATAGTACTTCAATCATAACATGAAAGACAAAGTTCTAGCAATAAGGCAAAGAAACTATGATGCAACATGAAAAGGCACAAACAAAAGATTCATGAATAACAATGCTTTGCAAGACGTTTGTTTGTTTCACATAAAGAAAACATAGAAAAGTGGCATTCAGCTTATCCCTCAAAGAGTAGCAAACATAAATGCATAGGACACCTTCAAAGTTTACAAGAGTGACTAGATACAAATAGTTTAAAACAAGCAGTATCAAGGTATGCATCAATCAACAAGTCTGGGGACAATGCACATAGAACTAAGAATGGCCACTATGCTCTCAAGAAGTGCTCAAAGAATATGTGGAGACTCAACAAGTAGAAGAAAAGGTTTTGAATAGTTTGAAAGGCTTCCAAATGTTGAAAGTATGGTACTCGTTAGCTTTGAGCTCTCATTGACCCTATCATAAGCATCTTTAATGTGGTTAAGGTGAAAGTGAGGTCCAATCTGAGTTATATGCTTGACAGACTATAAACTGAAAATCCCAAGTCCCTTGAGTACGAGGCCGCTCCTCATGCTACTCAACTTTAGTTACCGGTAAGTTCTTGTCATCGTAAGTATGTGCGTATCATTGAGAACCGCCAACGGGGTACCCCTTGCCCGATGATACGGAAGAATCCCCATATCAAAATGACAAGGCAAGCAGACAATGAGTATCTCAGCAATCTTCTTATTTACCATGGGAAAATGGTGCTTTTTTCTCTCTTTCCTCTTTTCATAAAACTCTTTTTTTTTCTTTTTCTCAATAGATATCTCTCTCTTTTTTTATAAGAAGAATGCTTCATAGATATCATTATGGTTACGCTGCAGGTTTCCACCATGTCAGCATGGATTAGACCAGCAGCCCAGGCGTTTCTCTAACACACATACATAACTCCATGGACTTACAAGCTCCCCTTTTATTTCACACCGACGACATCCGCAAACAAAAGAGCAAGGTATAGCCTGGGTATATATTTACAAGTGTTGAAAGCGTTCCCCGTGACAGTACGGTTCTGCTAATCCCCAGCCTATAATTAGCAAGAATATAACTTTCATGGAGAGTTCACAATGGTTCAGGTTTATTAAGTGCATGAAATAAAGTGTGCCATCAAGTTCGTGAGAGCTTTACTAACTAACTTTCTCAAAACAAGCAAACATTTTATTAGGAAGAAAACAAGGCATATTGAATATGCACGAAAGTAGCAAATGATGCTAATAGGTAGGTATGGTGGAAACTTTGGCAATATTTGGTTTAAGGGAGTTGGAAACATGAGTAAAACACTCAGGTAAGTGAAGGCTAGCAATAGTAAGGGAGGGACAAACGAGAGAGGAATAATGGCCATAATCATGCAGAGCGACAAAACATCATTGATCAAAGCATAAAGTGATACTACAAGTTGAAAACTAAAGGATCATAAAGGTTATGGTGACTTGGGATAGTCATAACATGGTGTGAGCATGCGCCAAGTCAACCCAAACAAAGCATCAAAGGAGAATACCACTATATTATGCTTTAATATGCTAAAACAACGCATGATTCATCCAACGCACATTAAGCAATCTCAATTGTTTATAACAAGTCATGCTACAGCAAAGAATACTAAGCATAAAGCCAAAACAATATCAAGCATGGCATGACAAAGCATATGCCACAGTCAAAAACAAGCTCTCTTTACCACTTAAGCATGAGCTTTCCTACTCTTTTCCAAACCAAACCAGACTATTTGAACACCAAAGTATGAAAGAGGGGGTCCAAAAAATTTATTCAGCAAACTAAGCAAACCACGCAAACTAAAAACCAAAACTAAAACGAAAAAAAAGACGCTCCAAGAACAACACAACCGTGCATGAAACAATAAAAATAAAGTGTTTGGAAGAAACCTGGGATTTTTATTGATGAAGAAGGGGATGCCTTGGGCATCCCCAAGCTTTGACGCTTATACGTCTTGGATATTTCTTGGGGTGACACGCGAGGCATCCCCAAGCTTGAGCTTTAGTCCATCCTTCATCTCATTACTAATTCCTTCCATACACCTGAAATTTTTCCTTCATACAAAACTTCACACAATCTCATTAGCAACATTAGTGCACTTAAGATAAATAAGTCTCAAGGTTTAGTTCTAACACCAAATAAACTTCCATTAGAACACTAGCTACTGTAGCACTTCCCTAAAAAAGCTCAATTCCCCAAAGGAACTCAAGAAGGAACTAACAAGAAGCAAACGCAGAAAATGGCAGAAATCTGTCAAAACAGACCAGCAGGTAAAGACGATTTTTTCGAAGACCTTCTGTTGCTCAAATCAAAAAGTGTTGAACTAACGAAAGTTAGATAACAACCTGGGGCATAAGAACAAAGAATTATAGCTCAATCCGACGTACAGAGCTCTCTCACAAATTTTTACGGCGAAGCACAGAAATCTGTTTCGGGACAGCAACTTTCCTAATCATTACTTCTCTCTCATTAGAGGTTACTCTTAGCACAAAAAGCAAATAAAAAGGATAAGGAGCGGTTATTACTGAGGTAATAACTTCCAAGACTCATCTAAAACTTTTGGGTTATCTCCCAATAAGTACTTTTCTTTAATGCCTTTAAGTTAGGCATAAGCAAAAACTAAAATGGATAGAATAGAAGTAAGTGGAGATAATCATGGTGAAAACATTGTTTTGTTCAATGAAATCCTTTTGTTAACAAGGTTGATCAGGTCTTGTTACCAACACAATTCCATATGAGACAAAACTTTGTATTCCACTAATGATTATGTTACCTCAACCTTGATAGCAATGGTCCCAATCATAATAGTTTCAAATTTTTCCTCTTGGTATGGGACAATATATTTCTCCAACTTGAATGCCCTCAACATGTTCAATTGAATTCAAACCATAAGTCCTTTCAATATTCTTGAGGAAATAGACAATGTGTTCCTTGTCATTAACATTGAAGGTCACCTTCCCTTGATTATCATTAATAACAGCTCCTGCAGTATTTAAGAAAAGGTCTCCCAAGAATAATAGACATATTATCATCTTCAGGCATAAAAGTTTGAGAGGATGCTCTCATAAGAAATATGAGTTGAAGTAAAAGAGAGCATCAAGGAGCAAATCCAAAACACATTTAAGTCTGACCCACTTCCTATGCATAGGAATCGTGTATGCAAATAAATGTGCAAAGAACAAAGTGACAGGCATAGGAAGATAAAACAAGAGGAACTTCAAAACTTTCAGCACATAGAGAGGTGTTTCAATACCATGAAAACTTCTACAACCATATTTTCCTCTCTCATAATAATTTTCAATAGCCTCATGAAGAAACTCAACAATATAACTATCACATAAAGCATGCTCTTCATGATATACAAGCACTAGAGCTTTATTATAAACATTTTCAAGAGAAACCTCAGGAACATAACATTCATTCTCCTTTAGTAAGCAAGGGGGACAATCAAATAATGTAAGGGATAAAGAGTTACTCTCATTAGAAGGTAGGCATGGGTAGCTAATCCATTCTTCCTCCTTTTGTTCATCACTCTCCTCCTCTTTTTCATCTAATGAGATTTCAGGTTCATCTATTTCTTCTTCCATAGGATCCTGCAAGGCATTAGTCTCTTCCATTTATGGAAAGCATCTATTAAAATATTCAAGAATATAGCCATTTTCATCCTTGTAATTATCAAAGCAAAATTTAAGTATACCATACACCTCATATTTGTAAGGTGAATCATCAATATTTTCAAGCAAACTAGCAAGTTCAAAAGCACCCTTCCAAGCAATAAATTCTTCAATTTGTTCCGCATCATCAAAGTCATAAATTCCTTTAGCATAGGAAGATATGGTATCATTATCACTATACTCACATTGAAAACGGAGGTGTTTATACCTCTTTCTGCAACAAGACTCATCACAGCAATAAGTAACAGTATAAGTAGAGCACACGTTCCTAGCAATGGTATACAATCTATCGATTGGTTCCCATAAGTGTTTCCCTTTTTGTGACAAGCGGTGTTCCTTATAATAATATTTTTGATCTTCCATGAACCCACCTTGCCAATAAGCTTCAGTTTCAAAGAAACCAACCATTGCCAACAAGCATGATAAAGCAAGACAATAACAGACCAACGAAAATAACAACTAGAGTAGGAACTATTTTTTTTGTATTTTTGATAAAGAAACAAGCAAACAAGGAGAAAGATAAACTTAGCTTGAACAATAGTGAATCCAAGTGAACTTGATAAATAAAGCTATGCTCCCCGGCAACGGCGCCAGAAAATAGTCTTGATGACCCACAAGTATAGGGGGTGTATCGCGTATTTTCGAGGGAAGTGAAACCCAATCTATTGATTCGACACAAGGGGAGCCAAAGAATATTTATAAGCCTTAACAACTGAGTTGTCAATTCAGCTGCACCTGGAAACAATCTTGCTCACAGAAGTTTATCAGTAGCAACGGTTTTGTAGTAGGAATAGTAAAGTAACAGCAGTAGCAAAACAAAGACAGTAGTGACAAAAGCAATAAACAATGGGATTCGAGTGCGGTAGGCATAGGGATGGATGGACGGGCGTTGCATGGACAAGACAATTCACAAAGCAATCAGAACATAGGGCAATTGCAGATAAATAAGATAAAGCACCCAAGTACTAGACAATCCTAGGCATGTGTTCCATATATAGTCATACGTGCTCGCAATGAGAACTTGCACAACATCTTTTGTCCTGCCAGCCCGTTTGCAGCGGGGCCTCTAGGGAACTACTGGCAATTAAGGTGATCCTTTTAATAGAGCACCAGAGCAAAGCACTAACACTCCGTGAACACATGTGATCCTCACATCAAAGCCTTTCCCTTTCGGTTATCCCGATTTTTGTCCCTTCGGGGCCATAGGTTCCGGACAACGATGTGTGTATACAACTTGCAGATAAGACCAAGAACAATACTATCATAATGAATCAATAATAAGTTCAGATCTGAAATCATGGCACTCGGGCCCTAGTGACAAGCATTAAGCAAAAATTCATAAAGCACTAATAAAAGATACTAGGCACCATGCCCTAATAATCTGATGCCATTACATGAACGATCTCATGCAATCCCTACCATCCCCATAGCCTACAGCGGGGGATTACTCACTCATAGATGGGGGAAACATAGATGGTCGATGGAGACGATGGTGGAGATCGATGGAGATGGCTCCGGGGGCACTTCCCCGTCCCGGCAGGGTGCCGGAACAGAGACTTTCTGTCCCCCAAATCTCCCCTTCGGTGGCGGCGGCGCAGCGGAACTTTTCATGGAAAAACGTCGAAACTCCCGAAGTTTTTAGGTCAGAAGGCTTCTTATAGGCGAAGAGGGAGACCAAGGGGGCGCATGGGGCCACCACACCAGGCCCTGGCGCGGCCAGGCCCATCCCACGCCTGGGGGTGTGTGGCCAGCCCCTGGCCCTCCTCCGTCTTGTATTCTGGCTCCGTGAGTCTTCTGGAAAAATAGGCACTTTGGCTTTTGTCCCGTCCAATTACGAGAATATTCATTTTCTGACTTTCCTGGAACCAAAAACAGTAGAAAACAGGCAGCTAACACTGTGGCTCTTGTTAATAGGTTAGTCCAAGAAATCATATGAAAAGTACTCCAAAGTGTGGACAAAACACAAGAAAGTGGATAAAACCAAGCATGGAGCATCAAAAATTATAGATACATTTGCAATGTATCACCCTGTAGGTTCACATACACCTGGACACGACATGAGCTACTCCTCCAAGTATCTCGTCATGGCTTTGAGTCCAACTCACTTCCATGAACACTCGGTCTCAAGTCGATAGATGGTAGCGGCCTCTAGCAAGACATGCCAACTCCCAAGTGTCGTAAAGTCAGAAGACGAACCTTCAATGTGATTTTCGTCTAAGTCCCTTTGCCTCACGATATACCTGTTAAGCTATAGGCGAGTAGTTGCCATCCCTTAAATAGCTTAACTATCTTCTCGTACCATGATATGTGATTCACTAGACTAACTCTTAGTCCGACTCTTCAGTTAACACTTAACTGAGTAGCGCATGGCCATGCTTCCGAATCATATCACACGAGAGGGCCCAGAGAATATCTCTCCATTATGGAGGGGAAAATCCCATCTTGGTAATCCACGTCACGCAGCTTGCTTCACAACCAACCCGAACTCTACCTTTATAACTACCCATTTACGAAACAACGTTTGATAGAACCTAAGTTAGCGATCCACAACTCGGATCATGCAATCACCTCAGGTCGAAGGATTCCATTGCTTGAGACTGCAAATGACAGCATGCTCGTTGCATCTCAATTGTGTGTCAGTCCGACTCGGTAAACTCTTTAGCCGAATCAGTGTAAGTCGGAATAGCATCACCATGGCCATGACAAGTAGAACCGTGTCATCAGCCGACTTGCACATTGGTCTAAGTTCTGTGCCCAGCACAACCTCAACGACCAAGGACATTCTAATATGAATAATCATGAATACATAGTTCCACAACTAAATCACGCATTCAGTGATATATATCTGATGTTCATATAGGGACAACTTTACTTTATGAATACTTTGGTAAATATCATCAACCATGATTGCCTCTAGGTCATATTCCTAACAAATTCCCATGTTCCATGTTCCCCTGGTGTGTGCACCACCAAGAAAGTTCTTCGGTATGAGGCGCCCTGTGGTGAGTAGGGGTCAGACATATATACGTTCGCATAAAGTGGGTGTAAGCCATGTTGCATAGTGAATACACACAAGTTAGATTTGGCGATCCTAGCACGCCATAGAAGCGTGGCCTCAGAACACAAGAGATCGAAAGATCGAGCATGCGTCACATGGATGATGTGATTGACATTAGTGAATGTCTACCTTTGATAATGCATTGATGGCTGTGTAACACGGGGGAGGTGCAGAGGATAGGGATCATGCGATCACTAAAATCGTCCAGGGGATGACAATTTTAGTGGAGACCAATTATAAATTGATCTCTTATTATAAACTTAGTCTAGATGTCTGTTTGCAAATATCTTAGTAGATCTTAGCCTATCCCATTGAGGTCCTTTGCGACCATGGGAATATATTGCTTAATGTGAAACTTAGAAAAAGGGTCCAACTTCATAGATTAATACCCACGCCTGAGGGATATCCTCGTAAAAGGTGATCTTCTCTTCTTGATACAATAACCATTAGGAGATAATTCGATGACTCCAGAATGTTTGGAAAAACACTTAGCGATCTTGCATTAGAGTTAAGAACTCTTAGAAGGGATTGATTGCAAAAGGAGTTCATGGATGAAAAAGGTATATGTTAGATATACAAAATTATAAATGTGGTTTTTGCAAAACTCGTTACAGTTTGCAAAGTATTTGATACTTGTCCCGTTTTATGAAAACAGGAGGATTTGCTTGAGAATTGCTGGTTTTTTGGCAACGTGACTTGATGACGGCAAGCAAAACAGTTGATGGCCGACATCACCACATTCCTCAAAGTTTGTCATTTGGATTAGTGGACTTGAATATAATTTTGTAATCCTTGTTTGTGTGTCTTTCTTTCGGCAAGACGATTATTCATATGAATAAGTTACAAACTAGTTTGTACTATTCTTAGAAACAATACCTTATGGTCACGTTACGATTACAAACAAGTTATTCTCATCACTATGTTAATGATAATAGTTTAAACATTTATAAAGGATTAGAATGCTAAAAGATATCCAAAGTTTAATAATGAAATGAGACTACAGTTTAAGTCATTTTGGTTATTGCAGGTTCTTTATGAAAGATCGGGGTCCTAGATGCTTAATCTAGAGACTTTGCAAAACCATGCCTCTTGGGCAGAATGACTAAATATCCGCATTCTGGTAAAACCGTGATATGCGAAGAAATGTTGAATCTTATACATAGTGATGTATCATATTTTCAACAAGTAGTGGAAAACATTTATTGTGGACTTAAGTGAATAAGAGTATTTACTTAATGAAACATGAAGTTTGAAATGATTTGAATTGTTCAAATGAGTTCATGACTAAATAGGATACTGAATTAACTAAATTAACAAGTCTCTTTGATTTGATCGACATGACTAAAGTATTCAAGTTAAGTTTAGCATAAAAGGGACTTGTGAAAGATGTTTTCACAAATTATGATAATTGGACGAATTCAAACTTTGTTGAAATATCTGAACATCACAATCATTATGTATTGGATACATATGGTATAATATTATCTCTTATCGGGGTTATAGTTGTCGTTTAGAGTTAAAGATCAAAATAAGCAAACACTCATTTGAAATACAAATGAACATCCAAAGATTCGTGGAAATAACACCATAAGTTTTATGGCACGTTCGAGTTTCTGGAGATTTCGACAAGTCGAAGTCGTGGCAAATAAACAAGTCTTTGTAGAGCATTCTTAGGAAGCTATGAATGCATCTTCCACAAGGGGCAAAACTATTGTTGTCCTAAGTTGATGTGTCTTGATGAAGATAGAGGTGGAAGAAAGTAAAAGATCAAAACAAGGTATTTGACCTTACCTCCGAATTGTTGAGTGGCGTGGCGGAATTTGTTTCGTGAATCCAAACTCTACAAATAGAGGAGAAACTGTTGATAATGATCATAAATTTTCAGTAAATACTTTTACTAAAGTAAGTAGGATTCAACTATATATATTCTAACAAGTCTGTGGAATTATGTTGTTGATTCACTTGTCATGTTTTGAACAAGACATACCTACGAATTACAAAGAAGCGTGATGGACCTAAGTACGAGAAATGAATGGTCATTGAAATCTCGTTAGTGGAATTCTCAGATTGATGATGATCAAAGAATTTTGGAATGTCCAAGATTATCAAGAGGACCGAGATTTGAGTGGGAGCAAATTAGCTTGGCTAATTCATAATATGTAGCTGACTTTTTTTGAGTGGGAGCTAAGTGAAATCCCTGGATCTCAAACATGAATGTCATATTTTAATGGGAGCGTGAAATCATTCTGTGATATGTGGACGACATATATGAATGATGTGATTGGTGTTAATAACGTTTAATTAGATAAGGATGAAGTTGAAGTTATTAAACAATAAGATCTATCGAGATAGATTTGTGAGTTTAGTAAAAACTGAATGTCGAATGCTTCCTGGACTTGATTCTGAAAGATGTTCAGAATGTCCTAAGAAAGATTCTGAAGAAGTTCAGAATGGAACAAGGTGAGAAGGTAGTTCTTACTATATGAAGCATGGAGTTAGTATTGCAACTATGGTTGAAAGAAAGAGATGCATTGCATCTCCTATGCCTCAGTCATAGGTTCTTCCACATAACCATGTTGTATACTCGACGTAATGTGACCCGAAGTTTTGGTTGGTAGGACAAAGTCTTAACTGTAAGAGCATGTCTTTAAGTGATTCCTAAGGTGATCACTGAACCAGAGTTAAGTTTGTACTTAAATGGCAAGAAGCAATGTAAGTGGCATAATTGCATTTCATGTACTAGGATCTACATAGATATAGAAGTATAAAGGCTCCATCTAATGTGATGTATAATGTTATGTCGGGGCTAGTTCGCTTTTAACGTAGAATGATGTGTCCCAGGGCCCAGTGCCAATGAGAAAGCCCTCGAGGTTGATATAAAGTCACTATAAGCTCCTGCAATCCGGCCTCGTTCTGCTGCCATGACTATAGTATATACACAAAGGATAGCAAAGTGTGTTTCGAAGTTTAGATGACAACGGTGAAAACGACCGTCATTATAAACACTAGAAACAAAGTCTCACTTTGTTGCCAAACAAATACTTCGACCCATTATAAGATAATGGAGTGAATGTCAAAATTAGGAAGACATTAAAGATTTGCAAAAGACATAATGATCTGGTAAAACAGAACATGGACATGACGTTTCCCATGAGCATGCATGATCTGTAAACGCATATGGTATATGGTTTATATGAGTAAAATGCGAGCTGGGTTATTTGTACTCTAATGCAAGTGGGAGACTGAAGGAGATATGCCCTAGAGGCAAATAATAAATAGGTTTTTATTGTCATATCTCAATTAGTTTATAATAGTTTCATATTGTGCTAGAACTGTGCCAAGTAGAAACATTGGTACTGGTGTGGTATGAAACAACTAAGTCCCTAGTAGCCTCTATTCATACTAGTTCGTTGGTTTCAAAGATGATCTGGGTTTCAAGATCATGGGCATTTATGCCGACTGACAACAGGATCATATCATTGGAGAATGATGTGATTGGACATTCCTCGAAGGATTGCAACATGATCAAGTCATATAGTTTATTTTTGCAACAGCTATACCTAGACTCGTTCTCCTTAGAACATGAGCTCATATTACTCACTGTTTCCCGAGGCTGCTTAGACCGCATCAAGCGCCACTTGGTAATACAGTGGTTATAAAGGTGTACGTTGGGTATTCCAAAGGAACAGTAGATGACATGTGACTGCAAGACCGGGATTTGTTCACCCACATGACGGGTAAAGATACATACGGTCGTCTTGGTGAGATTACATCCATAAATGTTGCAACATGTGACTAGGTCACGGGGATGTAATATCACGGTAATAACAAAACAAAACTTGTTGTGAACGAGATTGAACAAGGTATGGGATACCAATGATTGGATCTCGGACAAGTTGTATCGAGAACCAAAAGGAAGAGGATGCTACATTTAGCGGTTCAAACGACATTGTCATCAGGAATGCATAGGGGTCACATGGACATCCCTGGTCCCTCTGTTGATCATTGATAAAGATCATGTCTAGAGCATTCCCGAGCCATGAGAGGATACACTTAAGGGTACGATGAGAGCGGTCATTCGTAAGACGGAATCATAGTAGAGAAAGAGAGAAAGCAGGAATCGTTCTGTGGAGAGATTCGAAGTTGTTCGGAGAAAGAATAAAGGAAAAGACCGGAAAAGTGTTTTCGGATAAATGGGAATTTAAATATATATTTATTATATGTTAATTGTGAATTAATATATTCTAAACAATATTTAGATTAGGATTTATAAAGGCAACTATTATATTAGGCCAAATCCCAGAGGGAAAAGGCCTAGAAATAAAACTGCAGAAAAAGAAATGGAAAAAGAAAAACAGCCAGCCCAAGTGGGCGGCGGATAACGGCCGCCGCACTGGGCGGCAAGCAGCAAGCCGCCGCACCAGGCCTACTCGACCTGGCCCAGGTAGGCGCTAGGGAGCTAGGCCGCTGGGGCGAGCCGGCCCACCCGGGCGGTGTAGGGCGCGGGGGCAGGCCACTACCTGGCCCGTTAGTTGGGCCGCGGGGCAGCACCGGCCCACCCGTGCTCGCCCCTCTGCCTCCGTTCGCAGGCTGCCACCTGGGCCAGGGGGTGTGGCTGGCCCGCTTGGCTGCTGCCCCCTCCTGGCCGCTGCTGCTAGGCCGCTGGGGCGCCGCCAGCCCACCCGGCTGGCAGCTCTGTGCTGCTGCTAGTTGTTGGGCTGGCCGCCCAGGCCCAGCCGGCTGGGGAGCTCTTTTCCACCCTTTTCCTTTGACATTTAGTCCCACATGGCTACCCTAAATGGGAGGGCACACCCCCTCCGCCTATATAAAGGGGTGCCCATGGGTGGGATTAAAACACACAACTTGAGAAGTCCTTTGGTTAACTTTCTCCCTCCCTCTCTCTATACCTTGTGACCATGGACCCAAGTCTGGGCTATGCGATCGAGGCACGCCTGCTGTACGTCGTTGTGCTTCATGGATCCTAGCCGGATATCAACTTCCGCACTCCCGGCGGGATCGGGGAGCTGGAGGTCTCATCGTGCACCGGATGTGTACGAAGACACGAGGCGCAACACTTGGGGCGCTTAAATGACGTGAGCCGGAGCTGCTGCACGATGATGATGAAGAAGGAGCAAGGGGTGACCTGCGAGGAGCTTCGTGACCTTGAGGTCGGCTACGAGTACGACTACTTCAACCATGTTCCCCGCGGAACGTTAAGCGCGTACGGTCTACAAGGGTATGTATTCTCTACGCTCCGGCTATTACCGCATTACTACATAGATAGATCCTAGGCGGTTTTTAGGGTTCCATCATAGGAATATTTTTGTTTTCCGCTGTGGATCCCCAACACACACATGCAATCACACTGGGTGTGGTTCATGAGAAGAACACACATGCAATGACACTGGTGGATCCATGTGTGGTCCGTGACAAGAACACACATGCAATGACACTGGGTGTGGTTCATGAAAAGAAAACACATGCAATGACACTGGTGGATCTATGTGTGGTTTGTGAGAAGAACAGACATGCAATGACTCTAGATGTGGTTCATGAGAAGAACACACATGCAATGACACTAGTGTATCCTTATGTGGTTTGTGAGAAGAACACACATGCAATGACTCTAACTGTGGTTTGTGAGAGGAACAGACATGCAATGACACTGGGTGTGGTTCATGAGAAGAACATAAATCCAATGACACTGGTGGATCTATGTGTGGTTTGTGAGAGGAACACACATGCAATGACACTGGGTGTGGTTTGTGAGAAGAGCACACATCCAATGACACTAGTGGATCCTTATGTGTGGTTTGTGATAAGAACACACATGTAATGACACTGGGTGGATCCATATGTGGTTTATGAGAAAAACACACATGCAATGACACTGGTGATATGTGGTTTGTGAAAAGAGTACACATGCAATGACTCTAACTTTGGTTAATGAAAAGAGTAGACATGCAATGACACTGGTGGATCCATGTGTGGTGTGTGAGAGGAACGCACATGCAATGACACTAGCTGTGGTTCATGAAAAGAACATGCATGCAATGATACTGGTGGATCCATGTGTGGTTTGTGAGAAGAACACACATGCTATGGCATTGGGTGTGGTTCACGAAAAGAACACACATCCAATGACACTAGTGCATCCTTATGTGGTTTGTAAGAAGAACACACATGCAATGACTCTGGGTGTGGTTCATGAGAGGAACACACATGCAATGACACTGGTGGATCCATGTGTGGTCTGTGAGAAGAACACACATGCAATGACACTTGGTGTGGTTCATGAAAATAAAACACATGCAATGACACTAGGGGATCCATGTGTGGTTTGTGAGAAGAACAGACATGCAATCACACTGGGTGTGGTTCATGAAAATAACAAACATCCAATGACATTGGTGGATCCATGTGTGGTTTGTGAGAAGAACACACATGCAATGGCACTGGGTGGATCCATATGTTGTTTATGAGAAGAACACACATGCAATGACACTTGTGATATGTGGTTTGTGAAAAGAACAGACATGCAATGACTCTAACTGTGGTTAATGAAAAGAGCAGACATGCAATGACACTAGTGGATCCATGTGTGGTTTGTGAGAAGAACACACATGCAATGACACTGGCTGTGGTTCATGAAAAGAACAGACACCCAATGACACTGGTGGATCCTTATGTGCTCTGTGAGAAGAACATACATGCAATGACTCTGGGTGTGGTTCATGAGAAGAACACACATGCAATGACACTAGTGGATCCATATGTGGTATGTGAGAAGAACACACATGCAATGACACTGGGTGTGGTTCATGAAAAGTAAACACATGCAATGACACTGGTGGATCCATGTGTGGTTTGTGAGAAGAACAGACATGCAATGACACTGGGTGTGGTTCATGAAAAGAACACACATCCAATGACATTGGTGGATCCATGTGTGGTTTGTGAGAAGAACAGACATGCAATGGCACTGGGTGGATCCATATGTGGTTTATGAGAAGAACACACATGCAATGACACTAGTGATATGTGGTTTGTGAAAAGAACACACATGCAATGACTCTAACTGTGGTTAATAAAAAGGGCAGACATGCAATACCACTGGTGGATCCATCTGTGGTTTGTGAGAAGAACACACATGCAATGACACTGGCTGTGGTTCATGAAAAGAACAGACATGCAATGATACTGGTGGATCCATGTGTGGTTTGTGAGAAGAACACACATGCAATGACACTGGGTGTGGTTCATGAAAAGAAAACACATGCAATGACACTGGTGGATCCATGTGTGGTTTGTGATACATTGCAAATGTATCTATAATTTTTGATGTTCCATGCTTGGTTTTATCCACTTTCTTGTGTTTTGTTCCATCTTTGGAGTACTTTTCATATGATTTCTTGGACTAACCTATTAACAAGAGCCATAGTGCCAGCTGCCTGTTTTCTGCTGTTTTTGGTTCCAAGAAAGTCAGAAAATGAATATTCTTGGAATTGGACAGGACAAAAGCCAAAGTGCCTATTTTTCCGGAAGTCATCAAGTGCCAGAACACGAGGCAGAGAGGGGCCAGAGGCCGGCCACACCACCTGGCTGCGCGGCCGGGCTGGGCCCGCGCCAGGGGGTGGTGTGGTGGCCCCTGGCACCCCCTCGGTCTCCCCTTCCGACTATAAGATGCCCTCGGGACGAAAACCCTAAGTACCCGATCAAAAAATCCACGAAAGAGTCTGTAGCCGCCGTCATCTCCATCCCTAGATCGGGAGGGATCTGGAGCTCTTCCCGGCACCCTGCCGGAGAGGGGAATTCACCCTGGAGGCCTTCTTCATCACCATGCAAGCCTCCAGTGTGATGCGTGAGTAGTTCATCCTTGGACTACAGATCCATGTAGCAGCTAGATGGCTGATTCTCCTCCTTTGTACTTTCATGTCTATATCTTTTGAGCTCCGTTCATGATCAAGATCATCTATTTGTAATTCTGCATGTTGTGTTTGCGGGGATCCGATGGATATTGAGATGCTATTTCAGATTGATTATTGATTCTATCATGTCTTTGTTATTTGTGATCTGGCATGCTTTCTGTTGTTAGTAGCTATCTTGGCCAAGTAGATGCTAGAAACTCCAAGAGTTAGTATTTATGCTCGATAGTGGGTTCATGCCTCTGGTAATCTGGGGAAGTGACAGAAATCTCTAAGGTACAATATGTGATGTTGCTACTAGGGAGAAAACAACAATCCTTTGTTCATAGAACAATCGTATTGTTTACTTTACACGTAGTTCGTAAAGCAATAATCTGTTGCTTGCAACTTAATACTAGAGGGGGTTCGGATGAAAACCTGAAGGTGGATTATTAGTCATAGATGCAGTTGGATGGCGGTATATGTATGATGTTGTAATGCCCAACCAAGTCTCAAAGGAGTCAAGATGATTAGTATATGCATGTATTGTTTTCTCGATGTTTGTCAATTGCCCCGCTATAATTTGTTCACCCAACATGTTATCTATCTTAAGGAGAGCCACCTCTAGTGAACTATGGATCCCTGTCCTTTTCTTTATATACAATCTACAATCTTTTACTGCTTTGTGTTTACTTTCTGCAAACTTTTACTTCTTTCCATTCGATACATTTAATCCTTTGTTTTCTGCAAAACACGGTGAGATTGACAACATCATCGCAAGTTGGGGACAAAGTTCTGTGGTTGTGTTGTGCAGGTCTCCACGTTGCTACTAGCACCGGTAGTGCGCCCTACCAAAGCTCAGCTAGTAACACCTTTGGGGTGTTTCCTTGCTCCTACTAGTTCGATTAAACCTTGGTTTCATAACTGAGGGAAACTTGCTGCTGTGCTCATCATACCTTCCTCTTGGGTTTCCCAACGAGCTCTACATCAACACTGCTCCAGCATTTTTGTGGCGCCGTTGCCAGGGAGTCAAGGACATCTTCACAAGGGGAGTCCCTCATAACCAATCTCTTTACTTTGTTTTTTTGTTTTGCTTAGTTTTCTTTTTGCTTTGTTTGCTTGTTTTGTTATCAAAAACACACAAAAAAATAGTTTTACTAGTTTGCTTTCTTATTTCAAAAACACAAAAAAAATTAGTTCCTATCCTAAGTTGCCATTATGTCTAGCCTTGCTCCAATCACTATGTCACCCGAGGAAATGATTTTCACTTTTGAACAAGGAATTGAGGAAAGTTTTAAGGAAGCTTGGTCTAGAATCTCTGATCTACATGAAAAAACTGAGCCTAAAATGACTCAAAGTTTGTTCCTTAGCAGTTTTTACATTGGGATTGCTCTTTGCTATAGATATGCTCTAGATGCTGTTGTGGGAGGAGATTTCCTCCAATGTAATGAGGATGATGCTACTAATGCTATAAAGAAATTGATCCTCACTTACAACATGCCTAGCCAAACTGATATTTCTTTCGCAAAAATATTTGCTAGGTTGAACACTCTAGAGACTAGCACTACTAGCTTAGAAAATTGCTATAATATGCTTAGGGAGCATCACAATTATGTTCCAATAAACTCTAAACCATCAAAGTGGTTCCCTACAGTAAAGATGGAGATGAACGCTGAAACTTTTCAAGCTCGTTGTGATATCATGTCTGAATTTTGCCTCATGCCCAAAGATATTTATAAATCTCTGAATACTTGGAGGCTCAATGAAGGAGAAAAAGGAATATCTCTTGCTAATAATACTACCATATTACCTCTTGGAATAGCTGAAGGGGTGTTTACAAAGATCCTTGGGAAAACGATTTCTATTGATTATCTTGTTATTGAATGTGCAGGAAAAGGACAAATTACACTTGGAAGGTCCCTATTAGAACTCCTTGGAGCAATAATAGATGTGGGAAAGGGGACCATGCACCTATCTTCTCCACCAAACAATCATGTTTTCCCCAAGGTTAATAATAAAAGTAAGAAAGATAAGGGCAAGAAATTTGGTCTTAATGCTTCTTCATTTGAGAACACTTGATTCTTTCTTGCTTCTTATGCCTAACTTAAAGGCGTTAAAGAAAATTACTTATTGGGAGATAACACAAAAGTTTTAGATGAGTCTTAAAAGTTATTACCTCTGTAATAACCTCTACTTATCCTTTTTATTTGCTTTTTGTGCCAAGAGTAACCTCTAATGAGAGAGAAGTAATGATTGGGAAAGTTGCTGTCCCGAAACAGATTTATGTGCTTCACCGTAAAAATTAGTGTAAAATCTATGGATGTCTTTTTGAGGCGTGAATTTTTGGGCTTTTGCCCCAGGTTGTTATCTAACTTTCGTTAGTTTAACACTTTTTGATTTGAGCAACAGAAGATCTTCGAAAAAAATTCATCTTTACCTGCTGGTCTGTTTTGACAGATTTCTGCCATTTTCTGCATTTGCTTCTTGTTGGTTCCTTCTTGAGTTCTTTTGGGGAATTGAGCTGTTGAGGGAAGTGCTACAGTAGCTAGTGTTCTAATGGAAGTTTATTTGGTGTTAGAACTGAACCTTAAGACTTATTTATCTTGAGTGCACTAATATTGCTAATAAAGATTGTGTGAAGTTTTGTATGAAGGAAAAATTTCAGGTGTATGGAAGAAATGAGTAATGAGATGAAGGATGGACTAAAGCTCAAGCTTGGGGATGACACGCGTGTCACCCCAAGAAATATCCAAGAAGTACAAGCGTCAAAGCTTGGGGATGCCTTGGGCATCCCCTCCTTCATCAATAAAAATCCCAGGTTTCTTCCAAACGCTTCATTTTTATTATTTCATGCACGGTTGTGTTGTTCTTGGAGCATCTTATTTTTCGTTTTCATTTTGGTTTCTAGTTTGTTTGGTTTTCTTAGTTTTCTTAATAAATTAGTTGGACCCCCTCTTTCATACATTAGTTTGCAAATAGTTTGGTTTGGTTTGGAAAAGAGTAGGAAAGTTCATGCTTATGTGGTAAAAAGAGCTCGTTTTTGACTGTGGCCTATGCTTTGGCATGCCATGCTTGATATTGTTTTAGCTTTATGCTTAGTATTCTTTGTTGTAGTATGACTTGTTATAAACAATTGAGATTTCTTAATGTGCCTTGGATGAATCATGCATTGTTTTAGCATATTAAAGCATAATATAGTGGTATTCTCCTTTGATGCTTTATTTGGGTTGACTTGGCGCATGCTCACACCATGTTATGACTATCTCAAGTCACCATAGCCTTTATGATCCTTTAGTTTTCAACTTGTAGTATCACTTTATGCTTTGATCAATGATGTTTTGTCGCTCTGCATGATTATGGCCATTATTGCTCTCTTAGTTTGTCGCTCCTAGTCTTTTGCTAGCCTCCACAACCAAGTATGAGTTCCACTCATGCATACAACTCCCTAAACCAAGTTATTCCAAAGAGTCCACCATACCTACCTACTAGATTATGCTATTCCAAGTATATTCATGCTTTTGTTTACCTTCCAAATTAAACTTGTTATGAGAAAACTAGTGATTAAAGCTCTCACGAACTTGATGGCACACTTTATTTTTTTGCATCTAATAAACTTGAACCATTGGGTCCTTCTTTGTTGCGTATATGCTTGCGCTTTATAAGTTGAAATTAGCAGAACCATGTTTCATAGGGTACGCTTTCAACATTGCACTTGTACTTTGTACCCCGTTGATATCATGTTCTTTTGCTTACGGATCCCGGTGGTGTGAAATAAAAGTGGAACTTGTAAGATCATGGAGTTTGTATGTGTGTTAGAGAAACGCCTGGGCCGCTAGCCTAAGCCATGCCTAATCATGGTGGAAACTTGCAGCATCACCATAATGAGCACTCTATGAAGCATCCTCAGTAAAAACCTATGCAAATAGCAAATAAAAAATCGCTGAGATGCTCATTGTCTGCTTGCCTGGTCATTTTGATTATGGGAAAGCTCCCGTATCATGTGCAAGGGGTACCCCGTTGGCGGTTCTTAATGATACACATGCACTCACAATGACAAGAGCTTACTCATGACTGAAGTTGAGTAGCATGAGGATCGGACTTCGTAAGTAAGGGGCATGAGATTTCGGTTTATAACTTGTCAAGCATATCCTCTTAGTTGTGTCACTTTAACCTTAATCACCTTAAAGATTCTTATGATAGGGCAATGAGAGCTGAAAGCTATAAGTACCATAATTTTTGCAAGCTCTTTATGAGACTTGAATCCCTACTTCCTTTTACAAAGGCCTTTCTTCCACCATTACATTGAGTCTCCACTTTCTATCTCTATGCACCTACTTTGAGAGCATAGTGGCCATTCTTAGTTCTATGTGCATTGTCTCAAGACTAGTTGATTGATGCATAACTTGTTATTGCTTGTTTGAAACGATTGTATCTACTCACTCTTATGACCTTTGAAGGTGTCCTATGCATTTATATTTGCTACTCTATGAGGGACAAGCTGAATACTATTATGCCATGTTTTCTTTATGTGAAACAAACAAACGTCTTGCAAAGCATTGTTATTCATGAATCTTTTATTTGTGCCTTTCTATGTTGCATCATAGTTTCTTTGCTTATTGCTAGAACTTTGTCTTTCATGTTATGATTGAAGTACTATGATCCCAGCTTTGAATGTTTTGCAAATATACTTTGATCAAGTCTTTGATGGTGCATGTCACCTCAACAATTATTCTTTCTTTTTATCACTTACCTACTCGAGGATGAGCAAGAGTTAAGCTTGGGGATGTTGATACATTGCAAATGTATCTATAATTTTTGATGTTCCATGCTTGGTTTTATCCACTTTCTTGTGTTTTGTTCCAACTTTGGAGTACTTTTCATATGATTTCTTGGACTAACCTATTAACAAGAGCCACAGTGCCAGCTGCCTGTTTTCTGCTGTTTTTGGTTCCAGGAAAGTCAAAAAATAAATATTCTCGGAATTGGACGGGACAAAAGCCAAAGTGCCTATTTTTCGGAAGTCATCAAGTGCCAGAATACGAGACGGAGAGGGGCCAGAGGCCGGCCACACCACCTGGCCGCGTGGCCAGGCTGGGCCCATGCCAGGGGGTGGTGTGGTGGCCCCTAACACCCCCTCGGTCTCCCCTTCCGACTATAAGATGCCCTCAGGACGAAAACCTTAAGTACCCGATCAAAAAATCCACGAAAGAGTCTATAGCCGCCATCATCTCCATCCCTAGATCGGGAGGGATCTGAAGCTCTTCCCGGCACCCTTTTAGAGAGGGGAATTCACCCTGGAGGCCTTCTTCATCACCATGCAAGCCTCCGGTGTGATGCGTGAGTAGTTCATCCTTGGACTACAGATCCATGTAGCAGCTAGATGGCTGGTTCTCCTCCTTTGTGCTTTCATGTTTAGATCTTGTGAGCTCTGTTCATGATCAAGATCATCTATTTATAATTCTGCATGTTGTGTCTGCGGGGATCCGATGGATATTGTGATGCTATTTTAGATTGATTATTGATTCTATCATGTCTTTGTTATTTGTGATCTGGCATGCTTTCCGTTGTTAGTAGCTATCTTGGCCAAGTAGATGCTAGCAACTCCAAGAGTTAGTATTTATGCTCGATAGTGGGTTCATGCCTCTGGTAATCTGGGGAAAAGTGACAAAAATCTCTAAGGTACTAGATGTGTTGTTGCTACTAGGGAGAAAACAACAATCCTTTGTTCATAGAACAATCGTATTGTTTACTTTACACGCAGTTCGTAAATCAATAATCTATTGCTTGCAACTTAATACTGGAGGGGGTTCCGATGATAACCTGAAGGTGGATTATTAGTCATAGATGCAGTTGGATGGCGGTCTATGTATAATGTTGTAATGCCCAATCAAGTCTCAAAGGAGTCAAGATGATTGGTATATGCATGTATTGCTTTCTCGATGTTTGTCAATTGCCCCACTGTAATTTGTTCACCCAGCATGTTATCTATCTTAAGGAGAGCCACCTCTAGTGAACTATGGATCCCGGTCCTTGTCTTTTACTTTCAATTTACAAACTATTTACTACTTTATGTTTACTTTCTGCAAACTTTTACTTCTTTCCATTCGATACGTTTAATCCTTTGTTTTCCGCAAAACACGGTGAGATTGACAACCTCATCACAAGTTGGGGACAAAGTTCTGTGGTTGTGTTGTGTAGGTCTCCACGTTGCTACTAGCACCGGTAGTGCGCCCTGCCAAAGCTCAGCTAGTAACACCTCTGGGGTGTTTCCTTGCTCCTACTGGTTCGATTAAACCTTGGCTTCATAACTGAGGGAAACTTGCTGCTGTGCTCATCATACCTTCCTCTTGGGGTTCCCAACGAGCTCTACATCAACACCTCTCCAGCATTTTTCTGGGCGTCGTGCATTGAGCCATCAGTTTGTGAGAAGAACATACATGCAATGACACTGGGTGTGGTTCATGAAAAGAACACACATCCAATGACATTGGTGGATCCATGTGTGGTTTGTGAGAAGAACACACATGCAATGGCACTAGGTGGATCCATATGTGGTTTATGAGAATAACACACATGCAATGACACTGGTGATATGTGGTTTGTGAAAAGAACACACATGCAATTACTCTAACTGTGCTTAATGAAAAGAGTAGACATGCAATGACACTGGTGGATCCATGTGTGGTTTGTGAGAATAACACACATGCAATGACACTGGCTGTGGTTCATGAAAAGAAGAGACATGTAATGATACTGGTGGATCCATGTGTGGATTGTGAGAAGAACGCACATGCAATGGCACTGGGTGTGGTGCATGAAAAGAATACACATCCAATAACACTGGTGGATCCTTATGTGGTTTGTGAGAAGAACAGACATACAATGACTTTGGGTGTGGTTCATGAGAAGAACACACATGCAATGACACTGGTGGATCCATGTGTGGTCCGTGAGAAGAACACACATGCAATGACACTAGGTGTGGTTCATGAAAAGAAAACACATGCAATGACACTAGGTGTGGTTCATGAAAAGAAAACACATGCAATGACACTGGTGGATCCATGTGTGGTTTGTGAGAAGAACAGACATGCAATGACTCTAGACGTGGTTCATGAGAAGAAAACACATGTAATGACACTGGTGTATCCTTATGTGGTTTGTGAGAAGAACACACATGCAATGACTCTAGCTGTGGTTGGTGAGAAGAACAGACATGCAATGACTCTAGATGTGGTTGGTGAGAAGAACACACATGCAATGACACTGGTGGATCCATGTGTGGTTTGTGAGAGGAACAAACATGTAATGAATCTAGACGTGGTTCATGAGAAGAACACACATGTAATGACACTGGTGTATCCTTATGTGGTTTGTGAGAAGAACACACATGCAATGACTCTAGATGTGGTTTGTGAGAAGAATAAACATGCAATGACTCTTGATGTGGTTCATGAGAAGAACACACATGCAATGACACTGGTAGATCCATGTGTGGTTTGTGAGAGGAACAGACATGCAATGACACTAGGTGTGTTTCATGAAAAGAACACACATCCAATGACACTGGTGGATCCATGTGTGGTTTGTGAGAGGAACAGACATGCAATGACACGTGGTGTGGTTCATGAAAAGAGCAGACATGCAATGACACTAGTGGATCCATATGTGGTTTGTGAGAAGAACATACATGCAATCACACTGGGTGTGGTTCATGAGAAGAACACACATGCGATTACACTGGGTGTGGTTCATGAAAAGAACACACATCCAATGACACCGGTGGATCCTTATGTGGTTTCGACATGTGGTTAATGAAAATAACACACATGCGATGACTGCGGTGGATCCATGTTTATGGCAATAACACACATGCAATGAACTCTAGTGGGTCCATGTGGTTTATGAGAAGAACACACACCCAATGAACTCTAGTGGATCTATCTTGGCATAATTTGATGTATGCCACGATGTATTATTGTACAAGACACTCACTTTCTATTTTTATACTACTCTTGCCCTTGGTTTTTTGATACTTCTCAGTTTTGCCCCCCTCTCTCTATCTTTCATAGAAGCCCAAACATGTGCTCATCCTGTTTGCTACTCCCTGATTGGTTGTCACAGTTGTCACGCGGATCGTGCGCACCTACTGTTGATTCTGTGCAATCCAACGATGATCGTTTCACACGTCGTGCCCTTCATAGTACAACGTGAGACAGCACAGACGTCTCCCTCAGCGAGACTTCTACAAGAAGGAACACGATGCCGTCCATGGAAAAAGTCGTCGAGCGGTCATGTCATGTTTAATCAAGTCTGAAAAGCCTACTACTACTACTACGCCACAACACATGCGTCATCGAGTGCACGGTCGTCGATGAATAGCTGCAATTTATTGCCACTTGATTTTAATAAGACATATCCCATTTTTTACGCAGCGGCTCTCAATCTCACTTCCAACTAGGCCCCACCATAAGAAACTTGCATGCGCTAGCCGGAGGCCGAAGAGCTGAGCTCGACGAGACCTAACGTCTCCGCCTTCATCGAGTCACTCGCAGTCATCAACACATCCCTCTACCCGATCTAGCACAACCCCACAAATCTCGCCGTACAGCCACCTACCTTCCCCTCTACATTTCCACTTTTAACTATCACCAATTTTAGGGCCGTGTCAAAGTTCGTACATAGAAATTGTGTATGTGCCCTTTGCATGCGACTCAATACAGAACTGCCATGCATGGCCCGGGAAAAAAATGTGACGTATCGTGCGCGTGTCGCGGTGCATGGTGCAGTAGACTGCGCGGCGCGTTGCACGATGGTGCAACGAAACGTGCCTTGCTTCCATCCACCTTAACTATAGAGCCCCTCTCCGCACACCCACTCTCACTCTCGCTCACTCTCCCCACGCAACCCTCTCCACTATCCCACCAGCATCTGCAAACTCCTGAGAATACCCCGTTTGCGCCAGCGATGGCGGAGGAGGATACGGTGCCCATCATCGCCTCCGAGGCCGCCGTCTCCTCGCCGGCCCCCCTCGACACATTGAAAGCATCCACCGTCCCTGTCCAGATCTCAGTCGAGCCATCGATGGCAGCCGCCGTTCCCGTCTAGGCCCCCGTCCCTGCTACCGACGTAGCCGCCGCCGAGGCCCCCGTCTCCTCGTCGGTCCCCCTTGACGCGTTGAAAGCAGCCGCCGTCCCCGTCCAGGCCCTAGTCGAGGCATCGATGGCAGTCGTCGTTCCCGTCCAGGCCCCCGTCCCCGCTACCGACGGAGCCGCCGAAGAGGAGCCCCCCGCCGGCGAGGAGGCCCCTGCCGGTCACAAGTAGATCAAGCATTTCTTGGACACCTACGATCCATATAAGTACATCGCTCCACTGAATCCCTACGACACCAGCATCGACGACCCATGGTCGAAGGTAACTAGGGTTTGCTCCCCTCCCCTGGTTCTTCTACCGTTCCCATCGGTGGATGCTAGATCTTGGTTTATTAGGATTCGCTTGTTTGTATTTGATTGCTCGATCTTCTTACATCATCTACTCCCTCATTTTCCTTTTCTTCCAATAGGTTTCTCGCAGCGACGTATGCAGCGATGATGAGTCCATGCACACCAAGACTCGTCAGGTGCTGAGGAGGCTGCAGGCCGGCCAGTATGATGCCTTCTTCAGGGGCGGCCCCTGGCGCTACCCCTTCTGCTGGGTGAGTCTCGTCGACACCGACTTCAACTCCTTAGTGAAGCATGCAGAGGCCCCGAGCTCCGGCATCCACAAAGGCGGCGAGCGCGAGACCGTGAACATCAACGCCTACATCGCTGAACACCGGGCTCTCGACATTCACCTCCGAAACCTCCAGCGGGTGGCCATCAAAGACGGTCGCATGCCTCCAATCAGGCCCAAGGCCCCCAAGATCAAGGGACTGGGCAGCAAGAAGTGGAGGAAGCGCCGGAGGGAGGAGGCGGAGGCGCATGGCGCATGCAGGACGGGTTGGATGTGTCCTTGAATGTATCTGTTGCTGCGGCGGCTGCTGCTGCTAAGCAGCTTCTTTTGATTTTCTATATTTTGCTTGCATCCTATTTTTGGCTGAATGCATCGAACCTCGTTAAGCAACCTACTTTCTATCGCTATATCCTATTTAGCTGCGCATAGCTGTATCTATATTTGTTTTGTTTTCTAAATGAATGTATTCTGCCTGGTGTGATTTGCTGCTCTAGATTTGCTACCTGATCGGAGGCAAAAAGAGGTCCAAACGGGAACGAATTATCGAAGAGAGAATCTTCTCTAGATTTGCTACCAATTTGGACAAAATGAAACATATCTGTTTAGCGAGAGAGGAAAAGGGTACTCTTTCAAACTGCCAGTTAACGAGCTACCATCTTGACGTCTCCCTCTACAAGAAGGAACATGATGCCGTCCATGGAAAAAGTCGTCGAGTGGTCATGTCATGTTTAATCTAGTCTGCAAAGGCTACTACTGCTACTACAACACATGCACAGGGCAACGGGGTTATCGAGTGCATGGTCGACATGGTGACAGATCTCACCGAGAACCAATTTTCGTCCCCGCACCGTGTCATGGGTGCGTCCATGGTGAGGGTGAGCTCCGACTCGGGATGGGGAGGAGAGCGAGGCCGAGCAGGTTCATCACGTCCCAGCTCTGCGCCATGGTCGCGACCACAGATTGTCGCTCCGGTGAAGAAGAAGACGCGTAATGGATGCAGGCGCCAACGCTGCAAGCCTACATGGAGGAGAGCTGGGTCGAGCAGGTTCGTCCATGTCCCAGCTCCGTGCCATGGCTGCGACGCCCCACAGATTGCCGCTCCGGGGAAGAAGAAGACGCGTAATGAACGCAGGTGCCAACGCCGCAAGCCTAATTGACACATAAGCGTCGGGAGCAACATAACGGCGAGAACTGACAGTGGGACCCAACTTGATGGCCGTTAGCCTGATTTTTTGTATTGAAACGTAAAGTTGAATTCGTGGCGAAAAAACCCTCTGAGTATTTGGCACATCAATTATAATCATCGCGGCTGATTTTAGGAAACTTGGGTACCGCGTTGTCTGGACGTCCCAACTTTCGGGCCGCAAAATGATATTCTCCCGTGGCTGGCTTGTTCACCTGTTTGTCTGCGTTGTCTACAGGAAAACTCAGGTGTGCGGTGGCCTTTTTCTTTGCCTCTGACATGTGGGCTGTTCTTTATGGGCCAAGCCTGTCAGTCTCTGTGAGCGCGGGTCGATTTGTTCCTTTCTTGCATTACGTGGGAGTGGTGGGGAGCACTTCTTGTGGTCTTCTTGGCTTCTTTGACTGGGCGGATTTCTCTGCTAGACTGTCGCGGTTCGATTTCTCGGTGGCGGCACTGGATTTCTTGGCGGCGGCGGTGTGGTTCTTGGTGTTTTTTCTGGCTGCTTTGCGGGATTTTTGACTCGGCGGGGCTGTCTTCGGCGTGGGGCGTCGGGTTCTTGCTGATTGTTCGTGTGGTTGCTGTCTGCGAGGCTTTTTGCTGTTTTAATTTTTCTTCTACTTTTCGACCTGCTAGCTTGTGCTTTCGGACTTTGATCCGAATGATTATGTCTCTTTGGTATATAACCCGTCGACCACACGCAGGCAGTGGACGAGGATGGGGATAACTTCTCGGCCTGCAGATCGGTTCCGGCGGCCTCAACCTCAACGCAGGAGGTAAACATTTTTGTCGGTCCAGATCTGTTTTCCCCGATGTCTCCTCTCCCTCTAAGTGCGCTCTCTCTCGGCCGGCTAACTTCTCTATTTTTGTCTCAGATCTCGACAGCGACAAGGATGGAGATGGTTGTGGTGAGCTCGGGCCCGACATCTGCGGTTTCCTGTCCTCGCCGGCGCAGGTACGCCCACCTTTCTCTCTCTCTCATGCAATGTTCCTCCTTGTGACCTTGCTAACGCCCGTTGGTCGATTAGTTGATGAAGATGATCAGGCAGGGGTAAAGTAAGAGCATCCGGCCACGAGGACAGCAAGGTGGTGGTTCTCAAGTGCTTTTTGGCCAGTTTACAATGGTTCCCTGTGTTGACGCGCGTCGGCGACGGCCACCACCGACAAGGGCACACCGAGCATCCTCCACAGGTAAGCATCCTACTCCATGTACCATGTAGGATGTAGCACAAGCGTTCACTTCACCATCTGACAATTCTTGTAATCTGGATGTACTGCTCTCACCTGCATGCGGCCTCCTCCTTGATGCGCCGCCGTAGTGATTCTAGGCTTAGTAGGGTCACAGTATATAATGGTACTATGACCTTGCCAGAGATTGTCTCTCAATTACAATGGATTGTACCTGATGATCACTATAACTGGAATGTGCGTCATGTTGGCGAAAACATTTATCAAGTGACATTTCCAAGCAAGAAAGATCTTACTACTGCTCAGCGTTTTGGCACATACAAAGTTCCCAATAGTCCTTGTTCCATGACTTTTGATTCTTGGAAGTCTGAAGTGCAGCATTCTTGGACGTAAAGGTGTGGATTCTTGTACATGATCTGCCTTCTGAGGCCCTGGATGACTATCTGACTTTATGGGCGATTGGTATCCTATTTGGTAAAACACTAAACATTGATATGAAGTATACGAGGGAACATGGGATTCTAAGGGTGTATGTGGCTTGTATGGATCCTACCCTCGTTCATGAGCGAATGGACATTATGATAAAGGATGATTATGATTTTTACTGCTTGCGTTTCCAAGTTGAGGGGGCACCTTTACCTCAAGTTTTGGAAGATGTTATCATGGATGATGCCAATGGGAATGACGGCGGTCATGATGCTGGTAATACTAATAGTGGGTCCTTTAATAATATCCATGAAAATTCTAACCTACCAACCAATGATAACTCTGTAGAAAGGACTGACATGCAACATGATGCTGCATCTTTCAACAATCAATGGGCTAATTTGGAGCCTGTCATATTTGGGTCTTTTTCTTCCTTTTAGAATGAAGAACGTTTGGCAAGGTCAGAGCCTACTATGCATATGGCAAAGAGTAGGGAAGGTATGATTTCTTCTGACTTTATATCAAGCTTAAAGTTTAATGGTTAAAAAAATGACTATGTATCATTTCTTGGTGTAGCTGACCGTTTCCATGTGGGATCGGATGCAAACAAGAATGCTTGTGCTAATGATAAAAACAATCCTACTTTGGGCGTTTGCATGGGTGATGATGCTCCATGTACCCATAAAGGTAATATGATTTCTTTGTCTTTGCAATCTGATTGCATTGACTCAACCTTTCTTGGCTCAATTAATGTTATTGTGCCTATAGTTTCGGTGGTTGCTGGTCAGATGACTCCTTCTTGTGGTATGAGGGGATTGGCAGCTATTCTAGAATCTTCATTGCGTGTTGCTGAGTCGCAGTCGCCTGCCCTGATGTCGCAGAAGCCTGCCGTTGAGGCGCGACGGCCTGCCAGGGAGGCGCGGTAGCATGTCGTGGAGGCAAGGCAGCCTGCCGGGGAGGCGTGGCAGCCTGTCGTGGTGGTGTGGCAGAAGCCTAAACTTCATCAAGCTGCATTGCCTTGGTCGTGCTCTTCTGTTGAGAAAACCATGTTGGTGTCTCCAATGGAGGCTGATGTGGTGGCTTTCGGTGGTCTGCAGCCACCAGGTGGAGTTTGTTCGAGCGGGAGAGTACAAGCCCAACCTTATGCTGCTGATGCCACCCAAATGGAGTGCGCAATGATGCACACTCACCAACGCAACAATCTTAGGGGCAAGGTACACAACCTAAACTTTCGGTTCTATCTTTCTCTTCTGATGAGGTAGTTGATAGGGCAATGCATTTAGGGGTATCTTTTGGGAAGGATAGTAAGGAGAAATATCTGGCTGCGAAATTAATCTTTGATAATGAAATGGATCGAGCTTTAACAATATTGAAAAATAAGGAGAGTACGGCTGAAAACACTGATACAGTTTCACATTTATCTGAGCTGTGTGAATATTTGAATGATGAACATAGCTTGGAGGGTGAGGATTTTCATGAGTTTGTTGCTCATGTCGAAAAAAAGGTCACAAAGAATCCTCGCTGTAAGTCTTATGATAATACAAATATGAGAATAAGTACGAGAGTAAAATTTAAGCCGAATAGATCTTAAAATGTCAGGCATAAGGGGTATGACGTGGAAAGGCACAAGGGGTATGACGTGGCACAACGAGGGTTTTTGTGACCCTAGTAAGCACTTGTTTGTTCATGAATCCATAAGAGATTTTCATTTGGATTTTATTGTGTTGCTTGAAACGGGTAGATCCAATTTTGCGATACCTTTTTTAAAACACTTGGCTAGAGGGAAGGTTTTAAATTGGTTTTGTCTTCCACCGCATGGACGGTCTGGGGGAATTCTAGTTGGCATTAACACAGAAACACTATAGGTCAAAAATGTTGAGACCGATGATTTTAGTGTCGAGCTATATTTGAGAACTAAGCATGATGGTTTCGAATGTTTTTTTTTGCCAGTGTATGGAGCTGCACAAGACTCTCATAAACCTGAGTTTTTGTCAGAACTTGTGCGAATGTGTGAGACTGAATCACTTCCCATGATGATTGGGGGTGATTTTAATATCATGCGTAAAAAAGAAGACAAGAGTAATAATAATACTTTCAATCCTCGATGGCCATTTATGTTTAATGCTATCATTGAGAGTTTTGACCTTCGCAAATTGTCCTATCAGGTAGGCAATTTACTTGGGCGAAGTGCAGGGACAACCTGACTTATGAGAAGCTTGATCGGACCCTTGCAAGTGTTGAATAGGAACATAAATTTCTGTTAGTTTCGGTGCGAGCGTTGACATGTTCAGGATCCGATCATACAACGCTTTTGATAGGATCCGATCATACAACGCTTTTGATAGATTCGGGTCATCATGCACACATTGGAAACAAAGCTCGTTTTTATTTTGAATTTTCTTGGTTGCGCCAGGATGGTTTCTATGAGATGATAAAACGAGAATGAAATTCGGTCTCTAATGGAGCGACTGTAATCCAGACGTGGCAAAAAAAATTAGGCACTTGCGCCGTTTTTTGAAGGAATGGGCCAAGAATCTAAGTGGTAAGTATAAAAAGGAGAAAGTAAAAGTACTTTTGATTATTGATGAGTTGGATATTAAAGCTGAAACTATCCCGCTTAGTGTAGCGGAAAAGGCTAAACTAAGAGAAGCAAACGATTGTGTGAACAAACTTAGACGAGATGAAGAGACCAAATGGGCTCAACGGGCTAAAGTTAAACACATACAAGAAGGGGGGTAACAACACAAAATATTTTCACCTCATTGCTAATGATAAGCATAGAAAAAAGAAGATTTTCCAATTGGAACAAGAGGAAGGAACCATTGTTGGGGAAGAGAACCTAAGGGTGTATATTACGGAATACAATAAAAGACTTTTTGGTGAACCATTTCATAGCAATATCTCTTTAAATGAAGATCAAAATTTGGACATCCCACAAATAACAGCTGAAGAAAATGCTATTCTTACAGATGAGTTTACCAAGAAAGAAGTTTTTGACGCTATCTCTTAGATGGAACATAATAAAGACCCTAGACCTGATGGTTTTCCGGGTGAGTTCTATCAGACTTTCTGGGATGTTATTAAATTTGACCTGATTGCTCTTTTCGAACAATTGAACTCGGGAGAGCTACCTCTTTTTAAATTGAATTTTGGGGTAATTACTTTATTACCAAAGAAAGAGAATGTGGTGCAAATCCAACAATATAGACCTATTTGTCTTTTTAATGTTAGCTTCAAGATTTTTACTAAAGTGGCTACTAATCGCATTTCGAAAGTGGCTCAAAATATGATTATTCCCACCCAAACCGCCTTTATGCCAGGGCGACATATCCTTGAAGTAGTAGCTGTCTTGCACGGATGCATCCATGAGCTTCACCAGAAGAAATGGATGGAGTGCTTTTCAAAATTGATTTCGAAAAGGCTAATGATAAGGTGAAATGGCCTTTTTTACAACAAGTTCTGCGTATGAAAGGTTTTGATGCTAAGTGGTGTGAGTGGATTAAGCAATATGTGCAAGGAGGTAGTGTTGGAATAAGGGTCAATGATGATATTGGTCATTATTTTCAGACACAAAAAGGGTTGAGACAGGGTGATCCTCTGTCACCAATCCTCTTCAATATTGTAGTTGACATGTTGGCAATTCTTATCGCTCGTGCTAGGGTGGATGGCCAAGAGGGATGTCTCATACCGCATCTAGTGGATGGTGGGGTATCTGTCTTACAGTATGCTGATAATACTATATTATTTATGGAGCAGGACCTAGAAAAGGCTGTGAATATGAAGCTAATATTGTGTATTTTTGAACAACTTTCGGGGCTGAAAATAAACTTTCATAAGAGCGAGATTTTCTGTTTTGGTAAGGTGAGGGAGATGGAAAATGAATACAAGCAGATCTTTGGCTACGAGTCAGGTTCCCTACCCTTCAGGTATCTTGGAGTACCTATCCATTTTAGGAAATTTAAAAAATCAGAATGGAATCATGTGGAGAGTCGTTTTGTTTGTAAGCTAGGATGTTGGGAAGGAAAACTACTCTCTTATGGGTCGCTTAGTTTTGATTAATTCAGTCTTGACTAGTCTGCCGATGTTTATGCTCTCGTTTTTAGAAATTCCTAAAGGTGTTAGAAAAAGGTTGGATTTTTTTAGATCTAGATTCTTTTGGCAAAGTGATGATGCTAAAAAGAAATATAGATTAACTAAATGGAATATTATTTGTCGCCCCAAAGATCAGGGAGGTTTGGGAATCGAGGTGCTCGAGGTAAAAAATAGATGCCTTCTTTGCAAATGGTTGTTTAAGTTGCTTAATGAAGATGGCATATGGCAAGAATTACTTCAAAACAAATATTTGCAAAGTAAAACCTTGTCCCAAGTTGAAGCCAAACCTACACACTCGCTTTTTTGGAAAGGACTCATGAGAGTGAAAGAAATGATCTTCACTAATGGGTATTTCAAAATTGGAGATGGAGGGAATGTGCGGTTTTGGGAGGACATTTGTTTGGGGGAAAGTCATTAGCTCAACTATATGCAATGTTATACAATATTGTTCTAAGGAAGAATGACTTGGTGACAGATGTCCTTAATTAAGTCCCTCTTAACCTTAACTTTAGGAGGAGACTCACTGGCAATAAGTGGATACACTGGTTTAACTTATGGTTTAACTTATGCCAAAAACTAATGACGGTACAGCTAAGTGATACTCCAGATAAGTTTATTTGGAAGCTAATCCCGACTGGGGATTTTAGTGTGAAATCTCTATATCAGGAACAATTGAATGGTCATACCCGATTCCTAAATCCTATCTGTGAAAGTTAAAAATCCCCGTAAAAATTAAGATCTTCATGCGGTTCCTTCATAATAAAGTTCTGTGAACAAAAGATAACTTAGCCAAAAGAAATTGGGATGGATGCCAAAAATGTTGTTTTTGCGATTCATTGGAATCGGTTGAACACCTTTGTATTTTCTGCCCTTTTGCTCGTATTATTTGGCGTTTGGTTTTCTTTGCTTATAACATGCCTCCGCCCTCTAATATTTCAAATATGTTTGAAAATTGGCTGAATGGAGTTGATAAAAAGGATAAAGCTAGAATAAGCATTGGGGTATCGGCTTTATGTTGGTCCATCTAGACATCGAGATATAACATTGTATTTAATAGACTCTCTAGCACTAATTTTATGCAGGTTATTCGTTTGGTGGTGCATTGGATCCAACAATGGTCTTACCTACTATCAGAAGACCAGAGAGACACTATGGTTACTGGATGCTCCCGTCTCCTGACGGTCGCTCAGGATTTCTTTTTCCAGGCTACCGGCTGGCGGCATTCTAGTAGAATTTGTGATGGATAGATGACTTTTTGATGGCCCTTTGGTTTTGGTTGATATATGTCTCAACCTTATTTTTGAAACTATGTTTGTAAGACTTATTGCTTATTGAACTTCGCAATAAAAGGTTGTGTGCATCATGCAGAGGCTGGGGTTTTCTCCCCGTTTCGAAAAAAAAGTGATTCTAGCCATCGCCAGCATCCTCGACCACCTCTGTTGCTTCTGCCTGGGCTGGCCCTGACCTCCCGGACGGTGGTGCAGTGGTAGGATCAGCTGGACCACGAGCGCGCCTTGATAAGCAGACAAAGGAGGACAAGCAGCAAACGTGGACATGCAACGACCAGCGGCCGTCGTCCTCGGCTCCACGGCCAGCAGCGGCCGGCGTGTCCCTCAATCCTCAATAGCCTGCGTCATCTCTGGCTCCATGGCCAGCGGCAACGGCGGATGGTGCATCCTCGACCCCGAGCTCCTCATCCATGTTCTTCGCATTCTGTAGGCCGAAGCTTCAGTCAAGGTAGCCGCAGCAATTGTGTACTCGCGCCTCAACCCAGCTGCAAGGACGACGAGCTGAGTTTTGAATTTGAATGCTTATGTTTTGCATTCTCGGGTGTGTACATGAGCCAGTGTTAAGTGTAGCATTTCTGCTTCAGTGCGCGCCCTCCTAGAAACCAAAAGTTTGGAAAAACACATGGACGGTTGGGATACATGCGGACGGTTCAACGACGGGGGCATGATCGTCCTTCCGAAATTTTCGGAGCTGCTCTGGAAAAAAACGAACCGTAGAAGCCCGCGTAGAAGCCCGTACGACCCGTTCACCGGCGCGTATTATACACGTATACACATGGGTGCCGAACCGTCTGCTTCCTTAAGTAGCATAGTCAGTTGGCCTGCGTTCTAACCATTTCCAGACATTCCCCAAATCAGATAGCAAACCCTGGATAGCCGTCTCTCCACAAACCCTCAATCGCGACGGTCGTCCATTGAGAAGGTGAAGCAGGTGGCGGCGCCCGCTGACAACGCGGAGAAGGGGAAGCAGGTGGCTGTGGGGCACGCGGAGAAGGGGAAGCAGGTCGCGGATGCAGAGGGCAGCAATGGGAGCTCCGTCTTGGGTGGGTCGGCCGTCTACTCCGGTGTGCATCCAATGAAGCAGAAGTTCGAGACGGAGGCGCAGATCACGCGCAAGAAGAAGAAGAACCTGAAGAACAGGCTGCGTCAGGAGAGGAAGGAGAGGGAGGAGAAGATCTACTTGCCTGTCGACGTCAAGACCTTCCGCGAGTCCGACAACGATGACACCGATGAGGTAAGTCTAGATCTCTCTCTCCTAGTGTTCTTGCCGCCGAGGTCTGCCTCGTCCTGTTCTTGCTAGGGTTTGTGGTGCTAGTAGGGTTAGATGCGCCTAGAGATACTAGTTTGTGTCAGGTTAGATGCACCGTAGATTAGCTACTGATTTCCCCAAGACCCCTTTGACGACGTTCTGATGGATGTAGGATCAAGTAGGCATCTGATTTGGCAGGCTAGGTCGTCGAGTAGTTCCTCTTACTTTGAATGTTATGATATCTGTAATCTGTGCCAGGTTTACATGCGCCTAGATGATGTAGCTTATGCTTGGCCTTTGTGCCTGAGTTTTTGGTCTTGAACGATCTGACAAGTAAGAACCTGGCATTTTGTTTGCAATGAAAATGGAATGGGGCTGCTGCCTATTGATCTACACATATAATTGATTTATGGGTTCTACTTGCGACCACTTCGAGATTGTAAATTTAGGTAATGTGACCATGAATAGCTAGTTTGTGAATTTGCTTGTAGTAGTTAAGTAAAAGAGACATGGGAATCTGTACCAGGTGCATATCATTATGCTGTTGTACTGTTGTGTAGAATGTATTTGGTGTCATTTACGTTTCTTATTAATCTAGTTCATTATATCATCTGATCACTTTATACTGAGCTAAATATACCTAGTTTATGTACTCATAGTCAGAGTGTTTGTCTTGGTAATTTGCTAGTCTTTTGAAATGCTTGTCCCACATAGAACATATGGTTCTAGTACATTCATGATAGTTGTTTTGTATTTGTATTTGTAAAATATTTGTAACATATCAAGAATTTGTGTAGTTGCAGTTCTAGAGCTGAAAGTTTATGAGTTTTGTTACAGATGCATAAATTCCTGGTTGTAGTACCGCTAGTAACAGTTGTTGTTGTCTTGCTTCATTGGTTTATTATTTTTGTTGCACTACTACTTTCAGTACCTGTTTTCTTATGCTCCACACATAAGTTGGTAGTTAATGCTGATGTGATGGCATACTTGGGCATGCCTTCGGCACGGTAGACGGCTAAAATCTAGGGTTTTAGGGGTATTTCGCACAAGTACGGACGAATCCTCAGGCCAAGTGTTCAAGGAATGTGCTCTCCTTTTGCACATTGCTCCACCATGCCCTCACAAACACTCACATCCCTTGTTTTACAAACAACATGTTGCTTGGCCATGCACTTCCCACACTGGCCAGCTTCGGTCTAGGGTAGTAGGGTGTAACGCGTCTACCCGTCGGGATAGCGGCGGGACTATTGAGGAATGGCCTCAAACTTGGCACAATGGCTCACAATGACACACCACACACTTATATCACTTCAATGAGCAGTGCTGGCATGCTTGGGCATGCCTTTGGCACGGTAGACGGCTAAAATCTAGGGTTTTAGGGGTGTTTCGCACAAGTATGGACGAATCGTCAGGCCAAGTGTTCAAGGAATGTGCTCTCCTTTTTCACATTGCTCCACCATGCCCTCACAAACACTCACACCCCTTGTTTTAAAAACAACATGTTGCTTGGCCATGCACTTCTCACACTGGCCAGCTTCGCTCTAGGGTAGTAGGGTGTAACGCGTCTACCCGTCGGGATAGCGGCAGGACTATTGAGGAATGGCCTCAAACTTGGCACAATGGCTTACAATAACACACCACACACTTATCACTTCAATGAGCAGCGATGGCATGTTTCGGCATGCCTTCGGCACGGTAGACTGCTGAAATCTAGGGTTTTAGGGGTGTTTTGTGTTAGGGTAATAGATCTCTTGTATTACCAGAGGGCCAAAGGCCAGAATATATAGTACATGTACAGGTGCAAATATACAGAAAGCCCCCTAACATATGGGGAAACTACAATATACAAATATACTCTAACACCCCCCCTCAAACTCATGGTGGATCCACAACACTGAGTTTGGAGAGTAAGAAATCATGCTGAGCGCGGGTTTGTGCCTTTGTAAAGAAATTTGCCAACTGCAAGTCTGAAGGCACATAATGGAGCGCAACAACCTGATCCTGCACCTGAGCACGTGTATAAAAAGCATCAACACCAATATGCTTGGTCAGCTCATGCCTGACCGGATCACGTGCAATACTGATAGCACCTGTACTGTCTGACAAAAGTGGAGTGGGTGTCGTAACAGAGACCCCAAAATCTGCAAGCAACCACCGTAACCAGGTCACCTCAAGAGTCACCGAAGCCATAGCCCGCAACTCAGCCTCAACACTCGAACGGGAAACCGCTACCTGTTTCTTCGTCTTCCAAGCAACAAGCGAACCACCAAGAAACACACAATAAGTAGAAAGTGAACGACGATCCGTAGGATCATTCGCTCACGTAGCATCCGAGTAGCACTGGAGCTGGAGAGAGCTAGAACGAGGGAAGAAAAGGCGACGAGTAATCGTGCCACGAAGATAACGAAGGACACAGAGGAGATGACCATAGTGAACAGTGGTAGGAGCTGAGACAAACTGGCTCAGAATATGAACAAGATAAGAGATATTAGGACGGGTGACAGCAAGATAAACAAGACTCCTAACAAGATGGTGATAACGAGTGGGATCGGGAAGAGGATCACCATCCATAGGACGAAGCTTAACATGAAGCTCCATAGGAGTCTCAACGGTGCGCTCATCCGCAAGAGCAGTCCGAGCAAGAAGATCCTGAATATACTTTTCCTGAGAGATAGAAAACCCATCAGAAGTGGAGGAAACCTCAATCCCAAGAAAGTAGCGAAGAGGACCAAGATCAGTCATAAGAAACTGATCATGAAGACGAGCCTTGACAAAGGCAATATACTCAGGATCATCACCAGTAATGATCATATCATCAACATAGAGAAGGAGAAGAGTGCGTCCACGAGGAGAAGTGTGAACAAAAAGCGCTGGATCATGAGAACTAGGAGAGAAACCAGCAGCAGTCACCACAGAGGCAAAGCGCTCAAACCAGGCACGAGGGGCCTGTTTCAGGCCATAAAGGGAACGTCGAAGACGACAAACCATCCCATCGGGAACAAAATACCCAGGAGGAGGCTGCATATAAACCTCCTCACTCAACTTGCCATTAAGAAAAGCATTCTGAACATCAAGCTGGGACACAGACCAGCGTCGGACAGAAGCAACAGCAAGAAGAGTACGCACAGTGGTCATATGGGCCACAGGAGAAAGGTCTCATCATAGTCATGACCATGTTCCTGCTGAAAACCACGAGCCACAAGACGCGCTTTATAGCGCTCAAGAGATCCATCAGAGCGGGTCTTAATTTTATAGACCCACTTACACGTGATAGGACGAACACCAGAAGGGGGAGAGACAAGATCCCAGGTGCCAGTGCGCTCAAGCGCAGCGATCTCCTCAGCCATGGCAAGCTGCCATTCAGGATGACACGCGGCATCCCGATAAGAAGTCGGCTCGGAGACTACAGAGAGACCATACTGACTAGGGGAGTAACGGTCTGGAGCACGACGCTGACGAACAGGTCGTGAGGAAGGAAGCTCATCCGTGGAAGATGACTCATCAGAAGAGGAGGAAGAAGGAGGCGCGGAGGAAGGATCCGAAGCTGGAGACCGAGGAGAACTAGGGGAACTAGATGGAGGAGAGGATGGCGCCGAAGACAAAGGAGGCGCATCAGAAGGAGGAGGTGGAGGAGAAGAGACAGCGGAAGGTGTATCAGGAAAAAGAAGAAAAGAGAGATCATCCGTTGGGTAAGTACCAGAGGTGGGGCGAGGATAGAAAGTGTTGGAGATATGCCCAAGAGGCAATAATAAAGTGTTTATTATTATATCTTTATGTTTATGATAAATGTTTACATCCCATGCTATAATTGTATTAACCGGAAACATTAATACTTGTGTGTTTTGTAAACATAAAAGAGTCCCTAGTAAGCCTCTTGTTAAACTAGCTTGTTGATTAATGGATGATCATGGTTTCCTGATCATGGACATTGGATGTCGTTAATGACAAGATCATATCATTAGGAGAATGATGTGATGGACACACACACCCGTAGTAAGCATAGCATAAGATCAAGTCATTAAGTTCGTTTGCTATAAGCTTTAAAATACATAGTAACCTAATCCTTCGACCATGAGGTTATGTTAATCACCATCACCGGATGGGTACTTTGATGACATCAAACACCGCTTCGTAACTGGGTGGTCATAAAGGTGTCATTGGGTATTCTGAAAGTATGTGTTGAAGCGCATGGACCAAGATTGGGATTTGTCCATCCATATGATGGATAGATATGCTCTAGGCCCTCTCGGTGGAATGTCATCTAATTAGCTTGCAAGCATGTGACTAGGTCACAAGGGATGACATAACATGGAACGAGTAAAGAGTACTTATCAGTAATGAGGTAGAACTAGGTATGGAGATACCGACGATCAAACCTCGGATAAGTAGAGTATCGCGTGACAAAGGGAATTGATTTTGTATGTTAATGGTTCTATCGATCACGAAGTCATCGTTGAGTATGTGGGAGCCGTTATGGATCTCCAGATCCCGCTGATGGTTATTGATCGGAGAGGTGTCTCCATCATGTCTGCATATTCACGAACCGTAGGGTGACACACTTAAGGTTCGAAGTTGTCTTAAGTAGATAAGGAATGTGCGTTGGATACCGAATGTTGTTCGGAGTCTCGGATTGGATCCGGGACATCACGAGGAGCTCCGAAATTGTCAGGAGAATAATATTCATATATTGGGGATCATTTTCTAAGTTAGGAAATGTTCCGGAGTATTTGTATGGGGATTCTAGAAGGTTTCGGAATGTTCCGGAAGGTTCTGGAAGATTTCTTGGAGTTTACTTGAAAACCAAGAAAGGATCAAGGAATCCTTGTGGGGTAAGACAAGGATTCGTGGGGGAGAAGGACTCTCCCCCCACCTCCTTGATCCGCCGACCAAGGGAGAGGGGAGTCCTACAAGGACTCCACCTCCCCATGGCGCCTCCCTCCTTTAAATAGAGGGGTGCAGGCGCCACCCCCTGATCCCCCTCCACTCTTGCCCTAGCTGCCTCTCTCCTCCTCCTTTCTTCTGCTCAGGCTTAGGCGAAGCCCTGCAGAATTCTCTACTCCACCACCACCACCACGCCGTCGTGCTGCTAGGATTCCATGGAGAAGATCTACTACCTCCGCTGCTCGCTGGAACGAGGAGAGGAAGGTCTGCTTCGACTCCACACGTGTGACCGACTGCGGAAGCGCTGCCGAAACGCGGCGCCGGAAGGATCGTCCACTCGATCTTGAGATCGGCAAGTGATCGACTACATCAACCACGAGATCCAATCTCGTAACGCTTTCGGATCTACAAGGGTTAGTACAGATCTATCTCGTTGCACATGTCTAATAGATTAGATCTTGGCTTTTATCTAGATTAGATCTAGGTTTTGTTCGTTCTTGCGGTAGATTTTTTTTGTTTTCCATGCTACGAACCCATCAGAAAGGACGCGTCTCATCGAACGTGACATCACGAGAGATGCGCATACGACGACCAACGGGGTCCCAACAGCGATAGCCCTTATGCTCATCACTATAGCCGAGAAAAACACACTCAACAGACTGAGCGGTTAGTTTGGTGCGTTCACGAGGAGGGAGAAGGACATAGCAAACGCAACCAAATAAACGAAGAGTCAAGTAGTCTGGACAGGAGCGAGAGAGACGCTCGAGAGGAATGCCACCCTGAAGAGCAGCTGAAGGCTGGATATTAATGAGGTAAGTCGACGTAGCGACAACCTCAGCCCAGAAATGCGGCAGAAGAGAGGAAGAAATCATCATAGCGCGGGTAGTCTCAAGAATATGACGATGCTTACGCTCGGCGACACCATTTTGAGCATGGGCGCCGGGACACGAGAACTGAGCAAGGGTGCCCTGCTCAGCAAGGATGCCACACAAGTGCTGGGAGATATACTCTCCTGCAGAATCAGCACGAAACACACGAATAGGCGTGGAATACTGAGTACGAACCATGGCCACAAAGCGCTGATAAATAGCAAGCACCTCGCTGCGAGAGCGCATAAAAAATAACCAGGTGTACCGTGAAAAATCATCAATAAACAAAATATAGTATCGGTGGCCCCTTTTGAAGCAAAGGGAGCTGGACCCCACGCATCTGAATGAACTAAATCAAAAGGTCGCTGAGATACAGACACACTAGTAGGATAGGGAAGCTAAATCTGTTTACCTAACCTACAACCCTGACACGAATGTAACGACGACACATCTCCTGAGACAAGCCCCAGAAGATCACGACGAACTAAGGATGATAAACGGGAGCCACAAATATGACCCAGCCGATGATGCCACTGCTGAAACGAGCCAGTGATAGAAGCATCAACCGCAGGAGAAGTGGCAGAAGAAGTGTCAGCGGAAGGAACGCGAAGCCAGTCTAACTCTCATAGCCCCGGAGACTCAATGCTGCGAGGGCCAGCTCCAACCAGAGCCTGTGTACGATGGTCCTGAACAACACAAGAATCAGCATCAAGAATGACACGACAACCAGAATCAGTAAGCTGACTAGCAGAGAAAAGGTTCATCTTAAGGCTGGGAACATGAGAAACATCAGGAACAGAGAAGGAGGAAGTAGAGAGGGTGCCTCGACTGGAAATAGGAAGAGAGGTACCATCAGCCGTAAAACACGGACAGGAGAAATAAGAGAGCGAAGATCAGAAAGAATAGAAGACGTAGAAGTCATATGAAAAGAAGCTCCAGAATCCAGATACCACGGGGATGACATACCTGACTGTGTAGAAGGTGATGGTCGCGTGGTGCCAGAAGAACTAGGCACAGAACCAGCAATACCCAACGAGGAGGAGCCTGTAGCAGCGAGCAGACTACGAAGACCACGAATAATATCCTGATCAGACAGAGCACCAGCAGGAGGTCCAGAAGCACCAGCAGGAGGTCCAGAGGCAACATCAGAAGATCCTGAAGAACCAGACTGGCGACGAGCAAGATACTGCTGACGTAAGCGTGGATCCCTCGTCCAGCAACCAGAGATATCGTGGCCAGGCTTGCCACAGTGGGCACAGGGAGGACGAGAACCACGAGGCTGCTGAGACTGACTCTGACCCTGGGCCGGTGGAGCAGAGAGTAGCGGCGGCGCAAGAGACCGCGACGAAGCCGGCGGCACGGAGGGACTACGAGCAACAAGAACAGAAGGAACCTCAAGAAGACCAGCACCACGAAGACGAGTCTCAGCACGAAGCTCAGCCAGTACCTCAGAGAGCGGAACACGACCACGGGCAAGCAGCTGGGCACGTCGCGGCTCAAACTCCTTGTAGAGCCGTGACAAGAACTCAAAGACACGCTGAAACTCCAGATCCGCGTGCACAATCAGACAACAGGGACATGTGTTACACACCGCTGTACGAAGAGAGTCAAGCTGACGCCAAATAGCAGCACTCTGAGTATAGAAATCATCAATAGTAGAATCACCCTGCTTAAGATCATGCTCCTGACGAACCACAGACAGATAAAGAGCATCTCTAGACGGCTGATATCACTGACGAAGAAAAGCCCACCGAGCAGCAGCAGTGGGAAGACCCATGAACTCAGCAGCATACTGAGGTAGAACACTGGAAGTGAGAACAGCAACAGCACGAGCATCCTCATCTATCCACTGAGTGTAGTCAGCCAGATCCAGCCGGTAGGTCGTAGTAGCAGTAGAATGCTCCTGGACCTGGCGCTCATAATCAGCCCGAGCAGAATCATCAGCACTCTGGGCTGCATCCTTGACCGCCTGAGTAGCATCGGGGGCAAGGACAACGGGCGTCGGTGCACGAGGCACTGGAGGCACAACGGGGCGCGATGGACAGGAGACCTCACCGGAAAGCACACCCCAAAGGCGAAGACCGCGCATATGGACGCGCATGAAGGCAGCGAAATCAAGATAATTCGCGCCATCAAAAATCACCGGGCAGCGAGGAATCGCAACATAGCCCGACGAGGAAGACATAATTTTTTTTTTCAAACCGAACTAGATCGAACCAGATCGGATCTGGCGGCGGCGACCGGGACGGCGGCCGGCGGCGGTGGCGGGGGCGGCGATCAGGGGCGGCGGCGGGGGCGGCGACCGGGGGCAGATCCGGCGGCTGCGGCCGAGGGAGAGGAGGCGGCGGCGGCCAGCGGCGATTCCAGGCGGCGGCGGCGGCAGCGACGGGGCGGGTCGGCGGTTCCGGCGACGGCGGTTCCGGCGGTCGCGGAAGAGGAGGCGGCGGCCGGGGTGGGTCGGCGGCGGCGGCCGGGCGCGGTGGCGAGGTGCCAGGGCAGACGGCGGCGGCGGCGAGGAAAAAAAGGCCTTACGGCTCTGATACCATATTAGGGTAATAGATCTCTTGTATTACCAGAGGGCCAAAGGCCAGAATATATAGTACATGTACATGTGCAAATATACAGAAAGCCCCCTAACATATGGGGAAACTACAATATACAAATATACTCTAACATTTCGCACAAGTACGGACGTATCGTCAGGCCAAGTGTTCAAGGAATGTGCTCTCCTTTTGCCCATTGCTCCACCATGCCCTCACAAACACTCACATCCCTTGTTTTACAAACAACATGTTGCTTGGCCATGGACTTCCCACACTGGCCAACTTCGGTCTAGGGTAGTAGGGTGTAACGCGTCTACCCGTCGGGATAGCGGCAGGACTATTGAGGAATGGCCTCAAACTTTGCACAATGGCTCACAATGACACACCACACACTTATATCACTTCAATGAGCAGTGATGGCATGCTTGGGCATGCCTTCGACACGGTAGACGGCTAAAATCTAGGGTTTTAGGGGTGTTTCGCACAAGTACGGACGAATCGTCATGCCAAGTGCTCAAGGAATGTGCTCTCCTTTTGCATGTTGCTCCACCATGCCCTCACAAACACTCACATCCCTTGTTTTACAAACAACATGTTGCTTGGCCATGCACTTCCCACACTGGCCAGCTTCGGTCTAGGGTAGTAGGGTGTAACGCATCTACCCGTCGGGATAGCGGCAGGACTATTGAGGAATGGCCTCAAACTTGGCACAATGGCTCACAATGACACACCACACACTTATATCACTTCAGTGAGCAGTGATGGCATGCTTGGGTGTGGCATCCCGCTAAAAACACTACTAGAAAACCGCTGTGTTTTTGTGCATTGCATCATCATGACCGCATGCTCATGTCATCATGCCACATTGCATTTGAGCATCGTCATCATCATGCATGTGTTGGTACAAAACTATTTTCGAAAAAAACCTATTTCTGCTTTCTAAATACCTAGTCTTTATTTCAAATCAAAACTCGGGTCTCCGGATTATTTTGTTTCGTCTACAATCGGATTTCAAAAGCCCCGTTTTGAATAAATAAATATTTAAGTTGTTTTTAGGAGGCAGCCCGCCAGGCCCGAAAGCCCGGACGGCCACCTCCAAAATCCCTAATCTACCCAACCCTATCTACCTAGCCACTTCCTCCACCCCTCCACCTCACCCCGTCCTATCACAGCTCGACACCTCACAGCACCCCCTCCACCTAATCACACCCACACCACACCCCCACCTGACCCAGCCGCCCCACTCCCTGCCTGGCCCACCACGCACGCACTTCCCCAGGCATATACACACACACGCAACCCTCTCTCGCACACCTCCTGCCTTTTTCCTGCCCACCTGGCCGACCAACGCCTCCTAGCCCGGGATTCCCGCCCACTCCCCTGGCCGACCCACCAACCCTGCCCACTCCCGTCGCCCGGCCCCACCACCTGGGCCAAATCCCGAGCCACACCCCACCAACTCCCGCTCACGCACCGCACGCTTCCGCCCTCCCGCTCGCATCCACCACCTTGCCCCATGCTCCTCCCTGCTCCCCACTCCGCCTCGGTCCTATCGCCAACCACCGCCGCCTCCCTCGCTTCCTCTCGCGGCCGCCCATGCGAGCCCGCGCCGCCGCCTGGCCCTCTCCTCTCCTCCGGCTGTCCGGGCCCCTCGCCGGATCCCAAGCGCCGCCGCGCCGTCCCCAAGCCCCGGGCGCCTCTCCCCGGGTTGGCCCCGCCTGGAGCCGCCGCTCTCTCCCGCTGTAGCCGCGCCTCACACGGCTGCCGTCCGCTCGAGCCCAGCACCGCTGGCCGCGCTCCTCTTCCGTCGCTGGCCTCGCCCTCCTCCCGCTGCATCTCGCTTTCCGCGCAGCCGGAAGTCGACACCGGCCGCCTCGGCGACCTCCGTCACGCCTGCGTCGGCCCCGCGCCTCCTCGTCACCTGAGTCGACCTCGCCGCAGCGAGCCCCGCGCCTCTCCACCGACCGACCCTCGGCCGCGCGCCTGCCTCGGTTTTGTGAGCACCGCCGCCGGCAGCGTCTCCTACGGCGCCCTCGATCCTCGTGACCCATCCGGCGAGCCTCTGTTGTGCCTCCGCCGCGCCGCCTCGGCCGCGGAAGCCCGGCGTCCCGCCTCTCACTGCGCTGACGCGCGTGGCCGCCCTTCCCGCTCACCGTCACGAGCCTCTGCTGCGACTCCACCCTATGTCAGCTCCCTCGCGTCGCCGAGCACTGTGAAGCTTCCCTGCGTGTCAATTGAGAGCTCGCTTCCTCTACTTTGGTCTGTACAACGTCACCGTCGGACCGTTTCTATGACAGGCTATTTCCATGTGTGTCCAAGGTGTGGCTCTGCAAAGAGCAGACAACATGGAGAGCAGCTGGTGCCAACATATTATGAGCGTCTGCGGTCCCTATTTTTTGCGCCACTCGGAGATCCTCGGTACCGAAACCAAGTCTGCCTTCGGCATCCAAGCTGGAGACCCCAAGTTCTTCGTCACGGAACGCCAAGACCTCGAGCGCGCCGACATGGATCCGCAGACCGAACCCAGGCGCGCCACGTTCTTCGACCCCGAGGATTGATCCATCGGAACGACAAGACCTCCTTCCCGCACCGATGACCGAGGACTCGATGACCGCCAAGATCGCCACTGGAACGACTAGCACATCGCCACGGAACACTGAGTTCTCCATCGAGGACGTCAAGCATGTCGACATGGAACCGAACGATGACAAGTACTTCACCCCGGAAGCCAAGACCGGCTCGAAGGCGCAGACTCGACAAGATCGACACCGACCAGGGCGGATCCGATGATCCTCCAACGCCAAACCAAGTCCTTCATCCCGGAACGCCAAGCTCTCCTTCCGTTGTCCGAGAACGATCCCGTCAATCCGAACCCCAGATCCGATCCCCGTCAAACCCTGAGTCCGAACCCCGAACCCTCGGAACCCAAGATCTTCCGAACCCAGATGTGTGACCCCTTTATCCGAGACCCCTATTTTTATAATATGACATTATCAACTGTCGCATATTAAATTGTTCATGCATGCATACCTGTCGGTGGTTTGGGGTCATTATGCCGATTCAGCTAAATTAAATATGGAGTCGATATGCGGGATACCTTTGTCTTATTCCGGACTCCATTTAAATTGGCGTAGCGAACCGATGCCATGTTTTGCCCTGTTAATACAACATTTAAATTGCGGGGGTTCTAAACAACATGAACCTATTAATTAATTGACAGGACCCTGGTTCCGCTTAATATTGTCTAGTTGCATCGCATCTGTGCCATGTCATGCATCATATCATAATCATGCCGGATCTTCTACCGTAGTATTAAATATTGCATCCGGTGTTCCTTCTAGTGTTTGCTTCTTCGCGGATTAGGCCGATGAGTTGATGCGAGTATCGACAAGTTCTCCGGATATGATCCTTCGACAGTGTTTCCCAGGCGAGCATCTCTCCCCTTCAACCTATTTTGCATTTATAGTCTTTATTTCCTCCTGTTGATCTATTAGTATCCGTGTCGCGATGCTTTAGTTTCCGTGCACCAGTTATCTCCCGTGCAGCCTCTATATTGCCATGGACACCTCCTAATACATGTTGTTTGGTAGATAACTGGCCTTGCGAGTCGTAGTTGCTTGCTCAGGTGCGATCTCGTGTTGTCGAGCACCCCAGTTGTTGGAATGCTGGCAGATGTTTACGGTGGAGATGCTTAATGGTGGAGATGATCATGACTTTAAACACAACTATTAAATTGCTAGATATAACTAATGCAGAGGCATCGGTGGGCAATAGATGTTATTTGGTTCTTCCACGCTCACTTGTGTCATGTAGGACCCCGAGTACTTGATACCTGTTCCTTGATTTTCCGCACTATCCACATCCGGGAGGCCGTGGACCCCCCCCTGAGCGAGAGCTTGATTCATTTCTATTTCTTGGGGCCACAAACTAGTTTGGGGTTTTATTACTATCCTATACTTATGCCATGCTTTACCGCTTTATTTACGATTGTGCGTGGAGCACCTGTACTGTTTAGGATTGCGACACGTTTTCTCTGTATCGACAAGCCCAGTCACACTTTCGGGTTCCCAGTCGTTTACAACCGTCCACACAAACCCTGGGTCCGTTCCGGAGCCGGCCAACTTCGTTGCGGGTAGCTTACTGGGGTGACCCCCTGAAATATTTTATGAATCTTGTGATCGCTTTGTCGTGAATGCCTCGTTGGGTTTTGAGTTGGTTTTTCCGAGGTTGATCGAGTGTGTGTTGCTATTTGTGCACCCCTGCAGGGTAAAACTTTCTGAAAGCCGTGTCCGCAGTTATGGACGACTTGGAGCACAGTATCTCGATCATAGACAAGCATAACTAAAGTAGTGCTATAAACTTGACTTAATATATGACTAGTAATTAGATTCAACTATCACGGAATGGATATTAAAATGCCAACAACTGGTGGATCTGGGGTTGTTTTGCGACATGCTGTACCTGCTTAGTAAGTATTGCAACTCCAATGGAATGTGATAAAAGTGCCAACAATTGTTGGGTTTTGGGATTACTCAGGACAATTATATCTGACTAGTAATGTTCCAACTACAACAGAATGGTGATTAAAACTGCCCACTACTTATCAGGATGACTCAAGCTATCTATATCTGACTAGTAAGTGCTTCAACTATAATCGAATGAATAAAACTGCCAACTGTGTGTGTTCCTCGGTTTGCCTTCCTCGTTTGGTCTCGAGGGGGAATACCAGGATGGGTATGTTTGGTGTTACTATCAGGTTGGATCCGGATAGGTCTTTCTTATCCCTCTCTAATAGCCGCCAATTTTACTAAGTCTCTAGGTTGTTTAGTGCTGCTCCGCTGCCGCTTCAGTCCACCATACCTATGTAGGCGAGAGCCGCCGAATTCTAGCCTCGCCGTGTACTGGCCTCAGTACCGACGCTTCTCTTTTTCCTTTGCCCTTTGTCGGTACCCCTTTTGTTTTAGCAGGTTTTGAGATCGACGTCGTTAGCAGGGTTACCCTTTCGGCTTGGCCTGGGCAGGGTTATGGACGCCATTGGTTATTCTTCAGGGCTCTTAGCCCCATTTGCATCTTGTCCGTACTCGGACGCTGTGTCGTTTTCAAGGTGATTTGGATCTTTGTATTGTATATCTGTATTCTTGACTCGCCGAGTCGCTATTGTATAAATATCTGTTCTGTGGGTCCCATCGAGGACTGTTGTGTAATGGTATTACTTCGTTTTTCCACCCGCACGAAAGTGCCTGGTGGGCGTCCTTGAATCGTTTCTATGCGTGTTTGGCGAGAAGCGCTAAAACTTGCATAGGGCCAATTCGAGGGTGTTACAGAGTGGTATCAGAGCTCAGCAGTTGCGATACCTCACAAGTCCAGCCTGTAGGATAACCTAGCTAACGGCCGATGTAGAGTGTCAAAACTATTTTTACAAAATCGGATGGATAGATCTGATTAGGTCTGTTTTTAATCCTTACCCTCTGCTATTCTCCTCTTACCTCGGCATGTTTTTTATCTGTTCTCTTATCTTCTCTTCGAGTCCAGGAATTCTCGTGGTTGAGTTTCCGTCGTACCTTCAGGGTTTCGCTTCCTTCTTTGGTAACGGTGCTTCTACATCCGGTCTTCGTGCTATCTCAGGAATCCTTCATCTGTTGGACTTCTCGTTGTTCCTTCGTTGTGCCTTCCGGAGTTTCCAAGACGACGTCATCAGCTACGCCAGATCCGATGCAGAGTCTGCATCGCTCCTTTATTCTGAACCTCGATTGTCGAGATCTTCAGTCTAATTCCGAGAGTTGGTTGCATAATTCACCTATTCGTGTGCAGAGTAATGGTTTGGGTGCGCGATGGACTGATCACCATTCGACTACTCTTAGCATTCGCTCTTGTATATTGAATCGGTGGATCCAGCAATTTTACTCCGTCAATGGAAGCTAGAGGTGGCTTTATTTGTTGATACCTCTACCTTCGCCCTTTGTTCCCGACGTGTTCCCTCGACAATCACGGACAACGACCTCTTGTTAGTGGTGTCGCGAGGATCTACACGAAGCATGAAGAATCTGATCATCGATCTTCTTCCCCGTACTATGAGGCGGATCTCGAGGGCGAGATCCATTGTTAGTGGTGTCGAATTGTGGCATCCCGCTAAAACCACTACTAGAAAATCACTGTGTTTTTGTGCATTGCATCATCATGACCGCATGCTCATGTCATCATGCCACATTGCATTTGAGCATCGTCATCATCATGCATGTGTTGGTACAAAACTATTTTCGAAAAAACCTATTTCTGCTTTCTAAATACCTAGTCTTTATTTCAAATCAAAACTCGGGTCTCCGGATTATTTTATTTCGTCTACAATCGGATTTCAAAACCCTTGTTTTGAATAAATAAATATTTAAGTTGTTTTTAGGAGGCAGCCCGGCAGGCCCGAAAGCCCGGCCGGCCACCTCCAAAATCCCTAATCTACCCAACCCTATCTACCTAGCCACTTCCTCCACCCCTCCACCTCACCCCGTCCTATCACAGCTCGACACCTCACAGCACCCCCTCCACCTAATCACACCCACACCACACCCCCACCTGACCCAGCCGCCCCACTCCCTGCCTGGCCCACCATGCATGCACTTCCCTAGGCGTATACACACACACGCAACCCTCTCTCGCGCGCCTCCTGCCTTTTTCCCCGCCCACCTGGCCGACCAATGCCCCCTGGCCCGGGATTCCCGCCCACTCCCCTGGCCGACCCACCAACCCTGCCCACTCCCGTCGCCCGGCCCCACCACCTGGGCCAAATCCCGAGCCACACCCCACCAACTCCCGCTCACGCACCGCACGCTTCCGCCCTCCCGCTCGCATCCACCACCTGGCCCCACGCCCCTCCCTGCTCCCTACTCCACCTCGGTCCTATCGCCAACCACCGCCGCCTCCCTCGCTTCCTCCCGCAGCCGCCCACGCGAGCCCGCACCGCCGCCTGGCCCTCTCCTCTCCTCCGGCCGTCCGGGCCCCTCGCCGGATCCCAAGCACCGTCGCGCCGTCCCCAAGCCCCGGCGCCTCTCCCTGGGTCGGCCCCGCCTGGAGGCGCCGCTCTCTCCCGCTGTAGCCGCGCCTCGCACGACTGCCGTCCGCTCGAGCTTAGCGCCGCTAGCCGCGCTCCTCTTCCGTCGCTGGCCTCGCCCTCCTCCCGCTGCATCTCGCTTTCCGCGCAGCCGCAAGTCGACACCGGCCGCCTCGGCGACCTCCGTCGCGCCTGCGTTGGCCCCGCGCCTCCTCGTCACCTGAGTCAACCTCGCCGCAGCGAGCCCCGCGCCTCTCCACCGACCGACCCTCGGCCGCACGCCTACCTCGGCTTTGTGAGCACCGCCGCCGGCAGCGTCTCCTCCTGCGCCCTCGATCCCCGCGACCCATCCGATGAGCCTCTGTTGTGCCTCAGCCGCGCCGCCTCGGCCGCTGAAGCCCGACATCCTGCCTCTCTCTGCGCTGACGCGCGTGGCCGCCCTTCCCGCTCACTGTCACGAGCCTCTGCTGTGACCCCACCCTATGTCGGCTCCCTCGCGTCGCCGAGCACCGTGAAGCTTCCCTGCGTGTCAATTGAGAGCTCGCTTCCTCTGTTTTGGTCTATACAATGTCACCGTCAGACCGTTTCTATGACAGGCTATTTCCATGTGTGTCCAAGGTGTGGCTCTGCAAAGAGCAGACAACATGGAGAGCAGCTGGTGCCAACATGTTATGAGCGTCTGCGGTCCATATTTTTTGCGCCACTCGGAGATCCCCGGTACCGAAACCAAGTCTGCCTTCGGCATCCAAGCTGGAGACCCCAAGTTCTTCGTCACGGAACGCCAAGACCCCGAGCGCGCCGACATGGATCCGCAGACTGAACCCGAGCGCGCCATGTTCTTCGACCCCGAGGATCGATCCATCGGAACGACAAGAACTCCTTCCCGCATCGATGACCGAGGACCTGATGACCGCCAAGATCGCCACCGGAACGACTAGCACATCGCCGCGGAACACTGAGTTCTCCATCGAGGACGTCAAGCACGTCGACATGGAACCGAACGATGACAAGTACTTCACCCCGGAAGCCAAGACCGGCTCGATGGCGCGGACCCGACAAGATCGACACCGACCAGGGCGGATCCGATGATCCTCCAACGCCAAACCAAGTCCTTCATCCCGGAATGCCAAGCTCTCCTTCCGTTGTCTGAGAACGATCCCGTCGATCCGAACCCCAGATCCGATCCCCGTCGAACCCTGAGTCCGAACCCCGAACCCTCGGAACCCAAGATCTTCCGAACCCAGATGTGTGACCCCTTTATCCGAGACCCCTATTTTTATAATATGACATTATCAACTATCGCATATTAAATTGTTCATGCATGCATACATGTCGGTGGTTTGGGGTCATTATGCCGATTCACCTAAATTAAATATGGAGTCGATATGCGGGATACCTTTGTCTTATTTCGGACTCCATTTAAATTGGCGTAGCGAACCGATGCCATGTTTTGCCCTGTTAATACAACATTTAATTTGCGGGGGTTCTAAACAACATGAACCTATTAATTAATTGACGGGACCCTGGTTCCGCTTAATATTGTCTAGTTGCATTGCATCTGTGCCATGTCATGCATCATATCATAATCATGCCGGATCTTCTGCCGTAGTATTAAATATTGCATACGGTGTTCCTTCTAGTGCTTGCTTCTTTACGGATTAGGCCGATGAGTTGATGCGAGTATCGACAAGTTCTTCGGATATGATCCTTCGGTAGTGTTTCCCAGGCGAGCATCTCTCTCCCTTCAACCTATTTTGCATTTATAGTCTTTATTTCCTCCTGTTGATCTATTAGTATCCGTGTCGCGATGCTTTAGTTTCCGTGCACCAGTTATCTCCCGTGTAACCTCTATATTGCCATGGACACCTCCTAATACCTGTTGTTTGGTAGATATCTGGCCTTGTGAGTCGTAGTTGCTTGCTCAGGTGCGATCTCGTGTTGTCGAGCACCCCAGTTGTTGGAATGCTGGCAGATGTTTACGGTGGAGATGCTTAATGGTGGAGATGATCATGACTTTAAACACAACTATTAAATTGCTAGATATAACTAATGCAGAGGCATCGGTGGGCAATAGATGTTATTTGGTTCTTCCACGCTCACTTGTGTCCCGTAGGACCCCGAGTACTTGATACCTGTTCCTTGATTTTTCGCACTATCCACATCCGGGAGGCCGTGGACCCCCCTGAGCCAGAGCTTGATTCATTTCTATTTCTTGGGTCCACTAACTAGTTTGGGGTTTTATTACTATCCTGTACTTATGCCATGCTTTACCGCTTTATTTACGATTGTGCGTGGAGCACCTGTACTATTTAGGATCGTGACACGTTTTCGCTGTATCGACAAGCCCAGTCACACTTTCGGGTTCCTAGTCGTTTACAGCCGTCCACACAAACCCTGGGACCATTCCGAAGCCGGCCAACTTTGTTGCGGGTAGCTAGTGGGGTGGCTGTAGCACTACAGTACTGAAAAGACTGTAGCTTCTATGCAACATGCGAATCCCTGGATCGGTTCATTGGCTTACATAGAACATAGATGAAATTACAAAGTAATAATCCGTGTATCATAAATAACGAAGATCCAGAAGATTCATTTATTACAAAAGTCGCTTAGCTCAAAGGCTAGCTCACACATAAATCAAGTAGCAACACAATTAAAGATACTACTCCATCTTCAAATTGCCCACGAGGGAACAAGTGTCGAGTGGAGTACCGCGACCTATATCGAATCACTCGGAATCGGTAAAACCTGCAACATTAAACGTAGCAGCCCCGAAGGGTCAATACATGGAATGTATGGCAAGTAGCGCTAAGATGAAGGAGACAATGCACCTAACATCTACATGCTTATTTGGCTGGTGGAGCTTTGGTTAGCTTGAAGTTTTCAAAGACATTTGGCCTACTTTCATAAACCAATTTGATTCACAACAACCCATTAAGTTCACCCACCAAGTTTTAGTAATTAAGAAATAAGGATGAGCGATAATATGTCATAGTCTCAAGATCAAGCAACTCAATCGTCCATAACCGGGGACATGGCTAGGTACTCAGTTTTTACACCCGGCAGGGGTTTGTACACTTTACCCATGTGACTTGGTCGACCCGCTCGTACCACGACACGCATATTGAGTCGTGATAGGGAGAAGTCCAAGAAGAGACAATTCGGGAAGTAGCTCACCAAACCCCACTGCGCACCGGTCCCAACCTATCATTCACTACATCTCTGGCTACACTGGGTTCGGATCACCACGACCTACTAAGTCCAACCAGCCACCCATTCTTACTGGCACATGGTTGCACACATAAGTTACCATAACAAAGAGAACCAATCCTTCTCAGTACCCCGGTGTAACTACCTCGGTGAATTACGCTCTTAGTTACATGCCTGGATGAACGAAAGTGGTTAAAATAGTACGGTAGACCTTTCGGCCGTCCTAACCACTTTCAGAACATCGGGACAAGAACGAGCGGCGTAATCGGCAGGCGAAGGGATCAACTACATACACAAATGAGTATGTATGCAAGCCACATACAACAGTCCTCAGAGCCATTTCATCTAAAAGAAATAGAAATATTGCAACGCCATACGACAAGATTCAAATATCCTAGATAGAGATAATAATTTAGGATAGCTCCTCATACAACAAACATCAGAGTATCAGGCGGAAGCGGAAAACAAGATCCGAGTACGGATAAGAAGCAAATCGGCATAAGATGCCACATAAATAAACACATCCCGCCCACAGATCTCACGGATCCCTGTTCCCGGAATATCTACACCGAATGATCGTTGCCAACATCATCTGTCTCCTCCACCCAGTATCCATCTTGCGAGTACACCTGTTCATCTGAATCAAACAATTTATCGTGTGAGACCCTAGGGGTACTCAGCAAGTCTTTATGCCACTAAAGGGGACACAACCTGGGGTGACGCAACTGCAGCAAAAGATAATATCTAACATTTCTATAGAAACTCGCTAACCATCCGCCTAACCAATGATAGACGGATGTCCGTGAATTAAGAACAACAGTTATAACAGTATACTTAACAGATCCATCCTCCTCCTCGCTTACCAACGAGGAAGCGGACGAACAACCCCATCATCCGTTGGCAGTTTTATTAACCATTCCATGAGTATTGCACTATTTACTACTCAAGTTCTTAGTCAAATTAAAAGCGGTACTTTAGTTATTCTTGTCTATGATCGAGAAACTATGCTCCAAGTCGTCCATAACCGCGGACACGGCTTTCAGAAAGATTTACCCTGCAGGGGTGCACGAATAGCGACACACACTCGATCAACCTCGAAAAACCAACTCAAAACCCAACGAGGCATTCACGACAAAGCAATCACAGGATTCAGAAATATTTCGGGGGCCACCCCATTAAGCTACCTGCAACGAAGTTGGCCGGCTCCGAGACGGACCCAAGGTTTGCGCCAATGGCTGTAAACGACTGGGAACCCGAAAATGGGACTCGGCTTGTCGATACCGCGAAAACATTCCACGATCCAAAACAGTACAGGTGCTCCACGCACAATCTTAATAAAGCAGTAACATGACATAAGTACAGAATAGTAATAAAGCCCCAAACTACTTGTGGCCCCAAGAAATAAGAATGAATCAAGCTCTGGCTCAGGGGGGTCCATAAGGCCTCCCGGATGTGGATAGTGCGAATAGTCAAGGAACATGAATCAAGTACCCGGGGTCCTACGGGACACAAGTGAGCATGAAAAACCAAATAGCAGATATTGCTCACCGGAGCCTCTTTCATTAGTTATCGCATTACTACTCAGGTTATGATGTTTAGGTACCTCGTTATTCATCAGACACTAACATACCCTACACATGCTTTTCCACGACTCGCATGGCCCAAACAACTCCTGTAGTAATGGTTCATGGGATGGAGGAACAAGCTTCGGTGGGGTTTAAAAGTAAAGGCTATGCAGTACTTGGGATTCAATTTAATGCATTCACGACTCAATGCTGCATGAATAAGATAGAGGCAATAGGTACTATATGTATGCAAGCATGTGGTAGTGCTTTCCTAGCAGCTCAGTTGAAGCGAGAGATGGATCTGGGTAGTACTCCTGTGATTCCTGGTAATTCTCCTGCTGAGCGTCTATTCGAAGAAGAACCAAACAAACAAGGGCCAACATAAATTAAGTGCACAAGCATATGACTTAAAATGCGACAAGCAAACAAGCATGCCATGATGAATAATGCACAATTTACATGGCATTAAAGTAGCATGGCATGGTGAGGTGTGAGGTACAAGAATAAAGCATTTTATGATTTATTTAGTCAAATTTTATTGTGATAAACAGTTCAGGTTTTTAATAATGACAAGATGCATGCTTCAATTCAGAACAAGGACTGCATAGATAGAATGGGCTTGTCGCGCTGATCGATTTAGACATATTATTTGCCAAATTTGGAGTTATAGAATTAAAGTTATTAATTTATTAAGAAAAAGGGCATTTTATTGTAATTTTAATCATCTCGAAATTTTAAAGTGTTCAAACATTATTTTGAATGGCATATTTGAATTCCTCACATTTTTCTGATTCAAAAACATATATTATTTGTATTATTTGGATTTGTATTTTAAAAGTTCTTTAAAATCTGATTTGAATTTGAATTTAAACATTTTGAATTTGTTTTGTTAAAACAACTAAACAGGGAAAACTTTTTGCACTCAGCCACAGCTAGCCACAGGCGCAGACAAGTGGGCTAGGCACTGACTGGACGTCTGGCGCGGTGAATTTTTTTACACCGCAGGGGAGGTTAGTTGCAACGACTGACGTGTGGGCCGGTCACGACGCGGGGCCACGCACGCGCGCGGGCTAGCGGACCGCTGACACGTGGGCGATCCAGGACAGCGCGGGCGAAGAATCTCCAGACCGCGGGGGCTTTCGTGCAAGAATACACCGGGGCTGACAGGTGGGCTCCTGGGACTGCGGGTTTAGGCGGGAAAAAGGGCAGGGGGTCAAGTGCAAAAGGGCATCGGCTGCTGCTGTGCGCTGACGGACAAGGTGCTGCCGGCGGCGGATCTGGCCGTCTTCCGACGACGGTGGCAACGCATACGCTGGACGAAACGTGTCGCCCCAAAAATGAAAAACGAAGAGGGGACATCGGGCTACATTTTTCGTGCAGGGGGCAACTACGGGGGTCGGCTGTGCTGGCTGGGCTTCGACGAGGAACAGAGGGCCAGAGGGATCTGGGGCTGCTGCTCCCCACCCGCGCACGGCACGCGGCGGCACGCAGAGCGTTCGACGGAATGCGGCGGAGCTACGACGCAGGAGGAAGAGGGGGACCATGTCTGGGAGGTGCAGGGGCTCACCGCGGTGTCGCCGGCGTGGTCGTACGCGCGGAGGTGGAGGGGATCTGGTGCCGGGCTCACAGACGACGGTCTCGGGCTGCGGCGGTGCACGGCGGCGCCAGGCTTATTCCGGCGAGGCTTTGGCCCCGGGCTGGTACGAGGAGAAGAAGGGGACGCAGATGACCCCGTCGGTGCTCCTGGCTGGGCTTGGAGAACACCAGGGCACGCAGATCTCGATCTTGGCCGAGGTGGCTAGGGTTTTGCTAGGTGGTGGCTATGGCCTTCTGGTGGGGAAGGAGGGAGGAAGGGGGGGGGGCGGTGCTTGGGGCTCCAGGACTCGACTTGAGATGTGCTGGGGAGGTCGGTGTGATCAGGGAGAGGGGGAAGAGGCACATGGAAGTGGTGCACTTTTTATAGAAGTGGAATAAAGGCATTATTCTTATGCATTACCAAGAAGTGGAATAAAGGCCAAGCAAAAGGATTTATAGAATTAGATCCACCCCAACCCACATGAGCTAGAATAAATATCAAAAGAAAAGAAGTGCAAGCTCATGGGTAATGGGATGGTGGAATTTTAAGGTGGTGAAAAGAAAGGTGATGGAGTTGAATAAAAGATATGCCCCCAACTCAACTTGGGCATTAAACAATATATCAATAACCAAATACAATATCAAGAGGCAAATAAAATTAATAATGCATATGAGAGAAGAACCAAAGAAAGAGGGTTTTATATGATGCTCAAATGCAAGGTGACATGATGACATGAGCATGATATAATTATGATGCAACAATTATATATAGGAAGTAGCCATTATATTACTAGACCAAGTAGCATTACAATTGTTAGACAATTGGGATGCTACACCTAGGCGGCATTCCCCACCATTAACCACACTCCGATGACCATCCAACCATTCCGCCCAGGTAGTTCATTAACACTTAGTTGTTTTAGTTTGAAACAAACACAACTCCACCATAGTGTGATCCCCTTTTCCCGTCTTCACAGCAAGTCTAAGCACATCTACTGAGCGGGGCTCAACTACAAGGAGAAATCCTACCACAATATATAGGATATAGCATAGCATAGTAGTTCCTACACAATTACTACAGAAATACACTACTCATGCATAAGAGAAAACTAGTAGGACAATGGTATGAACAAAATAACATCTACTTGCCTTGGCGGTAGGAGTCGAGGGTACAATCCTCGCAGAAACAAGCGTTGCACTCGTCACAATCTACACAATACAAAACAACACATAAACAACATACCAAACATAAGCAGGTGCACAAATGCATGCATGATAGCTCAACAAGGTTTTCAGTAACCTCTCGGTGTTCTCTGATGTTTACTACTACTGCATGATGCATGGAAAATCTTTAATGCAAAGAAAACAAGGCTATGCAATTTGTGAACCCAAATAATAGGCTTTTAGGAAAAACACTAAGACTTTCCAGTAAACAGAGTTGTAAGGCCTGGGCAAAAATACTACTGTGTAGGTAACGTGATTTAAAACCAGGGGGAATTGGAATTACGCAAAAAGGCGTTACAGAACTTTTCCTATAATTTTTATAGTGTTTTAAGCCTTTTTAAAGTCTTAGGGAAATACATACAGTAAACCTGAAATATTATTTTATAAACAGATTCCACACAATGTTGTGAATCCAACAACATATTATTTGCAAAATTTGGCCCAGTAAATCTTTTTCTACGAATTTTTGAAGTTGGATCTATTTTCTGGAAAAATAATAAATCTCTGAAAATCGACGGGGAATATTCCCCGCTGACGGGTGGGTCCCAGCTGACCGGCGGTTGACCGGTCAGCGGTCAGTTCCCGCGGTCAGCGGCCGATCCGGACCGTCCAAGTCCGATCCAACGGCCGACGCGGTCGGCTGGCTCACCTTCGACTGGCGGCGGCGGCAGAGGCGCTCCGGCGACGTCGGTAGTCCCTCGGCGTCCTGCAGGCGGGAAAAAGAAGGGGTGAGGCGGCGGCGGCAAGGCGACAAGGCGGGGGGGGGGGGGGCTCTGTGGCGGCGGTGCGAGCTCACCGGCATTAATGGCGGCGACGGCGAACTCCGGCGACGAATTGTGCGGGGTTGGCGGCGGTGTAGATGGGAAAAGGAGGGGAAAATAATCGGTTGGCGAGGGTTTTAGGGGGGGGGGGGTTGGAGAGAAACACGAGGCGGAACGGACTCCCGCGGAAATCGGCGTTCCGGCGAGGTCGGTGGCTGGCTTCGGCGTCCGTGCCCGTGTCGAGCACGGTCAGCACGAGAACTGCCGCTGGCAGGTGGGGCCTGGGCGGCGGCGGGCTACGCGCCGCGCGCGCGGTAACGGCTATGCGCCGCTCGCTGGCAGGCGGCAACCGGGTGGGCTGCTGGGCCACGATGGGATGGCGGGCGGCTGGCCGACGCGGTTCCCCCCCTTTTATTTTGAACAGTAACTGAACTTGCTGTACTGTCTGCTTATCTGAATTTTTCCTACACCGCTGTAAAATGGCCATAACTTTTGATCCTGGGCTCCGATTTGGACGAAACAAAGTCCTACGGGTTCGTAGAGACGAGCTCTACACAACCATACATCTGGAATGTCCAAAAGGGACCATTTTTAAATATGCAAGGCAAAACTCTAGTAATCTCATATAAGAGATGGAAAGACAAAATATGTAGCGTTTTGGGCAAAACACTTTAAAACTGAATTTTTGCAAATATGACCATGAATGCAATGGCATGTATGTATGCAGTGCCAAATCTAGAATTTGGGATGTGACAAGACTAACCCCCTTAAGATGAATCTCGTCCTCGAGATTCGACGTGGCTAGCAAATAGGTGTGGGTGGTCCTCTCGGAGGTCATCCTCTCGCTCCCAGGTAGCTTCCTCTTCAGTGTGATGGCTCTATTGTACCTTGCAGAACCTGATCGTCTTGCTGCGTGTAAATCTCTCTGCTGTTTCCAAGATCTTGACCGGTTTCTCCTCATAGGTCAGGTCACTCTCTAGCTGAACCTCATCTAATGGCACGGTAGCCCTCAACGGTGTATCTACCATCTCCGGGTGACATTTCTTCAGCTGAGACACATGGAACACGTCGTGAACAGCGGATAGAACCTCTGGCATCTCCAGCTGGTATGCAACCTCTCCTTTGCGTGCCAGGATCTTGTAGGGTCCTATAAACCGAGGTGCCAGCTTGCCTTTAATCCCAAATCGCTTAATTCCACGTAGTGGCGATACTCTGAGATATGCTCGATCTCCAATCTCATACGCCACTTTCTTGCGCTTAGAATCAGCATAACTCTTCTGTCTCGATTGTGCTACCTTCAACGTGTCCCGAACCAAACTAACCTTCTCTTCAGCATCCTTGATCAAATCTGGTCCAAACAGTTGATGCTCACCTACTCCATCCCATAACAATGGTGTTCTGCACCTCTAACCATATAGTACATCAAATGGTGACGTCTTGATGTTGGATTGGTAGCTTTTGTTGTAGGAGAACTCAGCATAAGGCAAATTTTCATCCCAACTAGCGCCATGGGCCAAGGCACAGGCTCTCAACATGTCCTCCAAAATCTGATTCACCCTCTCAGTCTGACCATCCGTCTGGGGGTGGAAAGCTATGCTAAACTCCAAACTCGTTCCCAACGACTCATGGAGCTGGCGCCAAAAGTGAGAAGTAAATTGGGTGCCTCTATCTGACACAATGCTCTTAGGAACTCCATGCAGGCACACAATTCTGTTCATGTAGATCTTGGCTAACTTAGCACTGGTATAAGTGTTCTTCACGGGTATAAAGTGGGCTACCTTGGTTAAGTGATCCACCACTACCCAAATAGAGTCATATCCTGACCTCGTCCTGGGCAGTCCTGTGATGAAGTCCATTCCAACCCTATCCCACTTCCATTCAGGTACCGGTAATGGCTGTAGTAACCCTGTTGGCTTTTGGTGCTCGGCCTTCACTCTACTACAGACATCACATAGAGCAATATACTCTGCAATCTCCCGCTTCATGTTAACCCACCAAAACCTTTCCTTCAAATCCATGCACATCTTCGTGTTACCTGGATGTATGGAGTATGGTGAATTATGGGCTTCCTGGAATATCCTCTTCCTAATATCCGGATCGTTGGGCACGCACAAGCAGTCCTTGTACCATAGCGTCCCTTGGTCATCCTCGCGAAAACCTTAAGCCTTGCCCTTGGGTATGTTTCCTCTTATCTCCTCCAGGCCACCATCCTTCTTTTGAGCTTCCCTAATCTCGTCCAGAAGCATTGGATTAACTTCCATTGTCGCCAAGTATACCTCGGGTACTACGTCCAACCTGAGATCCTTGAGTTGTTCACACAAATCCTTGGGTAACTCCCCCACTGTCAGGCCATTTGCATAAACCTTGCGACTCAGCGCATCTGCTACAACATTAGCCTTCCCTGGGTGATATTGCAAACTCATGTCGTAGTCCTTTATGAGCTCCAGCCATCTCCTCTGTCTCATAGTCTTGTCACATCCCAATTAATATAGAAATTGGCTACTTCCTATATTTAATTGTTGCATCATAATTATATCATGCTCATGTCATCATGCCACCTTGCATTTGAGCATCATATAAAACCCAGTTTCTTTGGTTCTTCTCTCATATGCATTATTAATTGTATTTGCCTCTTGATATTGTATTTGGTTATTGATATATTGCTTAATGCCCAAATTGAGTTGGGGGCATATCTTTTATTTCCACTCTACACTTATTTTTTTTACCACCTTATAATTCCACCACCCCATTAATCCATGAGCTTGTACTTCTTTTTCTTTTGATGTTTTATTCTAGCTCATGTGGTTTGGGGTGGATCAAATCCTTTAAATTCTTTTGCTTGGCTTTTAATCCACTTCTTGGAAATGCATAAGAATAATGCCATAATATTATTATTGTTTTCACAAAATAAATCATGGCATTATTATTTTTCATGGGCCATGCAAAAGTACTACCACCTTTATCCTATTGGTTTTTCCTTTATTTTTAATGGATATTTCTTTGTGGACCATCTCCATCCATCCCACCATCCCCATATTCCCATCCATATCTATTACTTTTATTTTATTTTCTCCATGCATGATCCAAATGGGGCCTCCTCTCATAACCTTTCTTTCTCTTTTCTTGGATTCTTCTTCATCTCATCTTAACTTAATCAATCCTCACTATATTTCACTTGGGTTGATATTTTACACAAGTTTTAAAACCTAAAACCTAATCAAACCTAACCTAGCTATCTCTCTCTATTTTTCCTCTAACCTAGTTCTACTTAAACACTAACCCCTACCCCCACCTCTCTCTCTTTCACTCCCTCTCTCTACCATGCTAGCCTCACCTGGCCTCTCTCTCCCTGTCCCACATCCCAGCTACCTACCCCAACCCTAGCAAACCCTAACCCGAGCCCCTCTAAGCTAACCCTAACTTACACCCGAGCCCCTCCCCTCTTCCTCTCTTTCTTCCTCTGCCGTGCGGGCCCAACTGCACCACCACGCCGTCCCTGGCCTACTGGCAGCCTCCACCACCCTACCCATGCCCCTGCTTGCCAGCCAGAGCACGTGAGGAAGGAGATGGAAAAGGTGGCCGAAGCCACTTTTCCATCTACCCCGCTCCCACACGCCATCTCCTCCCTCTCCTTCACTTTTTCCTCCTCCCACGGCTCTCCTGCATCGCCTAGAACCGCCAAGCCTGCCCTCCTCTCCTCCCTTTATTCCCCACCGTCGCCAGCACCTGCCACCGGTCGCCGCCAGCACCGCGTCGCCCCCCTCATTCCAGCCGGCCAGCACGACGTGGAGGTGGTCCAGAAGATCGTGGACGCTCCTCTACATCGTCCTGCACGTGCCGACAAGGACAAGGGGCGCCAGGCTCGCCAGTACCGTCAACGCCGGCGGAAACCCTAGTTTTCCCGGCCGCCAGCCTCGTCGAAGATCCGCCGAGCCTCGCCCTGATCTGACGCCGGCAACCTCCTCGCGGTAAGCCCCTCCACCTCCTAGACAACATCCGCCCCGCCGTAGAGCCCTAGCACCGCCGTTCATTTCGGCGAGCACCCTTTGAGCGCCAGAGGTCGCCGTTGTCTGCAACCTTCCCGCGCCGCATAGCCCCTTAACTAGGCCCCAGCCACCCTCCTGTCAGCTCCCCTAGCCCACCGCAGTGGCTTCGCCTCCCTGCGTGAGCACCCCAGGTCGCAGGATCGAATCCCCCGCGCCGCGCGCGTGCTGTCGCGGCGAGTGCCGTCAGAGATCAGAGAAGATCCACAGTGCGCGTTGACACTTTGCACTTAACCCCCCCACCTTTTTGACTCCTTCAACCCGCGCTCCTAGAGGCCCCACCTGTCAGCCGCAGTGGCAGTTTAACGGAAAGGCACCCGGGGAACCTTACCCTCAACCCGCGGTCCAGCTTGCCCCCACCTGTCAGTCTCTGCCATCCCCACCACTGTCATGTGGGCCTTAGCCAGTTGGCCCCACCTCGCAGTCGCACGGGCTAGTCAGAGCCGCGGTGAGAAAAGAATTTGCGCGCGGGTCGCGCCCAGTCAGCAGCTGGCCCACCGTCAGCGGCTGTGGCTAGGTTTGCGTGGGTGACAAAAGATTTCCTGTTTAGCTGTTTAAACAAAACAAATCCAAATTTATTTAAATTCAAACTCAAATCAGATTTCAAATAACTTTTCAAATATAAATCCAAACAATACAAATAATATATGTTTTGGAATCACGAAAATGTGAGGAATTCAAATATGCGATTCAAAATATTGTTTGAACAATTTAAATTTTCGAGATGATTAAAATTGTAATAAAATACCCTTTCCTTAATAAATTAATAACTTTAATTCTATAACTCCAAATTGGGCAAATAATATGTCTAAATCGATCAGCGCGACGAGCCCGTTCTATCTATGCAGTCCTTGTTCTGAATTGAAGCATGCATCATGTCATTATTAAAAATCTGAACTGTTTATGACAATAAAACTTGGTTAAATAAATAACAAAATGCTTTATTTCTTGTATCCACACCTCACCTTTGCCATGCTACTTTAATGCCATGTAAATTGTGCACCATTCATCATGGAATGCTTGTTTGCTTGTCACATTTTAATTCATATGCTTGCGCACTTTATTTATGTTGGCCCTTGTTTGTTTGGTTCTTCTTCGAATAGACCCCAAGCAGGAGAATTACCAGGAATCACAGGAGTACTACCCAGATCCATCTCTCGCTTCAACTGAGCTGCCAGGCAAGCACTACCACATGCTTGCATACATACAATACCTATTGCCTCTATCTTATTCTTGCATCATTGAGTCGCGATTGCATTAAAAATGAATCCCAAGTACTGCATAGCCTTACTTTTAAACCCCACCGAAGCTTGTTCCTCCATCCCATGAGCCATTACTACAGGAGTTGTTTGAGCCATGCGAGTCTTAGAACAACATGTGTAGGGTATGTGAGTGTCTGATGAATAACGAGGTACCTAAACAACTTAACCGGAGTAGTAATGGGATAACTAATGAAAGAGGCACCGGTGAGCAATATCTGCTATTTGGTTTTTCATGCTCACTTGTATCCCGTAGGACCCCGAGTACTTGATTCCTGTTCCTTGACTATTCGCACTATCCACATCCGGGAGGCCTTATGGACCCCCCTGAGCCAGAGCTTGATTCATTCTTATTTCTTGGGGCGACAAAGTAGTTTGGGGATTTATTACTATCCTGTACTTATGCCATGTTACTGTTTTATTAAGATTGTGCGAGGAGCACCTGTACTGTTTAAGAATTGCGGAGTGTTTTCGCGGTATCGACAAGCCTAGTCACATTTTCGGGTTCCCAGTCGTTTACAGCCATTGGCGCAAACCTTGGGTTCGTCTCGGAGCCGGCCAACTTCGTTGCGGGTAGCTTAATGGGGTGGCCCCCTGAAATATTTCTGAATCCTGCGATTGCTTTGTCGTGAATGCCTCGCTGGGTTTTGATTTGGTTTTTCCGAGGTTGATCGAGTGTGTGTTGCTATTCGTGCACCCCTGCAGGGTAAATCTTTCTGAAAGCCGTGTCCGCGGTTATGGACGACTTGGAGCACAGTTTCTCGATCATAGACAAGAATAACTATAGTACCGCTTTTAATTTGACTAAGAACTTGACTAGTAAATAGTGCAATACTCATGGAATGGTTAATAAAACTGCCAACGGATGATGGGGTTGTTCGTCCGCTTCCTCGTTGGTAAGCGAGGAGGAGGATGGATCTGTTAAGTATACTGCTATAACTGTTGTTCTTAATTCACGGACATCCGTCTATCATTGGTTAGGCGGATGGTTAGCAAGTTTCTATAGAAATGTTAGATATTATCTTTTGCTGCAGTTGCGTCACCCCAGGTTGTGTCCCCTTTAGTGGCATAAAGACTTGCTGAGTACCCCTAGGGTCTCACACGATAAATTGTTTGATTCAGATGAACAGGTGTACCCGCGAGATGGATACTGGGTGGAGGAGACAGATGATGTTGGCAACGATCATTCAGTGTAGAGATTCCGGGAACGGGGATCCGTGAGATCTGTGGGCGGGATGTGTTTATTTATGGGGCATCTTATGCCGATTTGCTTCTTATCCGTACTCGGATCTTGTTTTCCGCTTCCGCCTGATACTCTGATGTGTGATGTATGAGGAGCTATCCTAAATTATTATATCTATCTAGGACATTTGAATCTTGCTGTATGGCGTTGCAATATTTCTATTTCTTTTAGATGGAATGGCTCTGAGGACTGTTGTATGTGGCTTGCATACATACTCATTTGTGTATGTAGTTGATCTCTTCGCCTGCCGATTACGCCGCTCCTTCTTGTCCCGATGTCTGAAAGTGGTTAGGACGGCCGAAAGGTCTACCGTGGGTGGCCCTGGGCCCCACCGTACTATTTTAACCACTTTCGTTCATCCAGGCATGTAACTAAGAGCGTAATTCACCAAGGTAGTTAATATTGGTATCAGAGCCATCCTGCCCTTCAGGGTCTCAGCCAAAATGGTCGTTGTCAGTCTAGCAAATATTTTGGTAGTTATGTATACTAGGGAAAAACAAACGTGAGAGTAGGACTGCTTCCATTTTTCTTCTTACCCACCCACCCACCCTTTTTGTGGTAAGGAAGTGTAACGTTTTCAATCCTCTTCTAAAATTCAAACTAGGATTCACGTGTTCCGGGTTCCGTAGTACCATAGGTTGTGTGTGTGTGTGTGAATTCCTTGTCTAGCTGTTGCATCTAAATGTTATCGCTATCTGCCTTTTGGTTATCAACTGTTGGTACATTCCATACCGACAGGCCTTTGTAAACCGACGCGATCTATTCTGATTCGTTGTACACCGATGCGATCTATCTTACTCTTTGTTATCCGACGTTATCTTGTTGGGGTGTTCTTTTTCGTAGTTACCAATCTTTAGGTTCATCTTAAGAAGAAGGTATTGGGATATGTGTTTTACTGATTCATGTGCAAAGTAATGATTTGAGTGCAGGATGGAGTCGCGACCATACCACTACTTCTATCATTTGCTTTTGTATATTGAACTAGTAGAGTTACTAATATTGATTCGTTAAGTGGTTTTGCGCATATAGTGGTATTTTAATGCCAAAATTTGCGGAAATTTTTTCTTTGTTAGTTGTGTACCACACTCCTTGTTCAGTCGTGTGCGTTATGCTTAATATCTTCTAGTTGCCTTGAACTTTGTGGATATTTTAATATCAGCTCAGTGAATTGCATCCTTTAATCTTGATTAATTCCATTTTGGTACTATATTATCATTCTCCATTATAGTACTGACTTGTGTTTTATGTCAATCACAGGATGGCACCACCACGCCGTTCTGAGGAGGACATACCACTTGAACTGGGGGCTGCTTTGGCAAGTATTGCAAATGCTTTGGGCACTATGCAGCAGAACCAGCAGCGCTTCGAGGAAAGCGTGAGGAGGAATGAGTTTGTTCCGCTACCTCCACCTCCCAAGCGAGGAGACATCAAGAGTTTTCTCAAGTTCAACCCACGCCAATTGGAGGTGTCTGATCAGCCACTTGATGCGGATGATTGGCTGCGTGAAGTGTCAAGGTTGCTGATGACTGCGGATGTTCCCGAGCAAGAATGGGTCAAATGTGCTACTCACCTTCTGAAGGGAGATGCAGCTCTCTGGTGGGAAAATTACCTCAAGGCAGATCTCTCTGGTTTTCAGCCTACTTGGGAGCGGTTCACTACTGCTTTCAAAGAGCAATATCTGTCAGAAATTGTCATGGAAAGGATGAAGGAAGTGTTTCTCAACCTCAAGCAGGGCACTGACAATGTCAACACCTACATCAGAAACTTCATAAACCTTTCTCGTTATGGTGGCGATGAGATCTCTGATGACAAGAAGAAGCAAAAGAGGTTTCGGCAAGGCCTCAATGCTTCCATCAAATATGCTATCACTCATGCAAGGCCGGCGTCTTTCCTGGAACTCCAACACACAGCTCTGCAGGAAGAAGCAAGTAGGCAAGTGTTTGAGGAGTCAAAGAAACACAGCCGTGTTACAGCAAGCTCTTCTGCTATGACAGCTCCTTCTAAACGTCGTGTCTGGGTTCCTAACACCCCACCGTCGCTCCCTGCTCCACCAAGACCGTCAAGCTACGCACCAAGGCCACCAAACTCCTTCACTGCGGCTCCTAGGGGCTACAACCACAACTACCCTGGAGCGCCCGGCGGAGTCCCTGGCTACGTTGCTCCATGTCCACCTGGTGCTTGCTATACTTGTGGAAACACTGGGCATCAGCACTGGAATTGTCCATTGAACAACAGAGCTCTTCCACCACCACCTCCAAGACCTGCGGCAAGTGCTCCTATGATTCGTGCACCTCCACCTCGGGCTCTCAACATCAACACTAAGCCTGGGTCTACGGTTGCTCGTGCCAACTGTGTCAACGTCGCTCAAGCTGAGCAGGCATCTGGAGTTGTCATGGGTATGCTTCCTGTTAACTCAGTTTCTGCACGAGTGTTGTTTGATTCTGGTGCATCGCATTCTTTTGTCTCTACGAGTTTTGCTGATAGGAATGGGTTATCTATGGATCCTCTCCCCAAGCGTTTAATGGTCCTTTCTCCTGGAGCAACAATGGCATCTTCTAAAATCAGCCATGGCAATCAAATTGAGATTGGTGGCTCTTCGTTTCCGGCTTCCTTAATTATTCTGGGTAATTCTGATATTGATGTTATCTTGGGCATGGATAGGTTGACAGCAAATGCAGCTGTGATTGATTGTGCTGAACGTTCGGTTTCTTTGAAAATTCCTGAAGGCCATATAGTCTATTCTCCAAGTCTGACTCCTGCAATTCAGCTTTATTCTTTGGCGGCTCTGAATGATGATGCTATGGAAGGTATTCAGAGTGTTCCTGTAGTCTCTGAGTTCCCAGATGTCTTTCCTGAAGAGTTGCCAGGTATGCCTCCGGATCGTGAGGTTGAGTTTGTGATTGAACTTGAACCTGGTACCGCTCCTATCTCCAAGCGGCCTTATAAAATGGGTCCTGCTCAGTTGGCTGAACTCAAACGCCAGCTGGATGAACAAGAGAAGTTGGGTTTCATTCAGCACAGTACTTCTTCTTGGGGTAGTCCAACCATCTTTGTGAAGAAGCGAGACAAGACCGATAGACTTTGTGTTGACTATCGGGCACTCAATGCTAAAACCATCAAGAATAAATATCCCCTTCCGCGGATTAATGATCTCTTCGATCAGCTAGCTGGACCTGTGGTATTCTCTAAGCTTGATTTGAGAAGTGGTTACCATCAAATCAAGATTCGCAAGGAAGATGTTCCCAAAACAGCCTTCACCACCCGCTATGGCCTGTATGAGTACACGGTCATGTCTTTCGGTCTCACCAATGCACCTGCCACCTTCTCAAGGCTTATGAACTCGGTTTTCATGGAGTATCTTGATAAGTTCGTTGTGGTCTATCTGGATGACATTCTAGTCTATTCTAAGTCAAAGGAAGAACATGAAGAACACCTTCGGTGTGTCCTAAACAAGCTTCGTGAGAACCGCCTGTATGCAAAGTTCTCCAAGTGTGAATTCTGGCTGCCTCAAGTCACATACCTTGGTCACGTCATCTCTGCCAAGGGCATTGCCGTCAACCCAGAAACTATTAAGACAATTATGGACTGGCTTCCACCCATAAATGTCAAAGAAGTCCGGAGTTTCCTTGGCTTGGCTAGTTACTGCCGTCGCTTCGTTCAAAACTTCTCAAAGATTGCGAAGCCTCTTACCGATCTCCTCAAGAAAGGCAAGAAATACCTTTGGACTCCTGCATGTCAAGCAAGCTTTGAAACACTCAAAGAGAAGCTCACTTCCACACCAGTCTTGGTTCCTCCAGATACATCAAAGCCTTTCCAAATATTCTGTGATGCTTCATTGCAAGGATTGGGTGCGGTCCTTATGCAAGAAAAACAAGTTGTTGCTTATGCATCTCGTCAGTTTAAGACGCATGAGATCAACTATCCTACACATGACCTCGAACTCGCAGAAGTTGTCTTTGCTTTGAAAGTATGGAGGCATTACTTGCTTGGCAACCGTTGTGAGATCTTTTCTGATCACAAGAGTCTGAAGTATATCTTCACACAGCCTGATCTCAACCTTCGTCAGAGGAGGTGGATTGAAACAATCAATGATTTCGATTTGACCATCAACTACACCCCGAGCAAAGCCAATGTCATGGCAGATGCTCTCAGCCGAAAAGCTTATGTCAACAACCTCATGGTGGAAGAACAATAGCCTCTCTTGTGCGAGGAATTCCGCAAGCTAAACCTTGAAATTGTGGATCAAGGGTATCTTCTGAACCTTATAGCAACACCTCTCTTGGAAGAAAAGGTCCGTTCCATTCTGCTTGGTGATCCTTACACTAAAAAGATCATTTCCAACATTCAGCTTCCGAAGTATGAGTCTTTTCACGTAGATGACCAAGGCACTCTTTTCTTTGAACACCGGATGTTTGTTCCGAACTACCCGGGTTTAAGAGAGCAAGTTCTCAAGGAGGCGCATGATTCTGTTCTTTCTATTCACCCTGGCAGCACTAAGATGTACATGGACTTGAAAACACAATATTGGTGGCCTGGTTTGAAACGATATTGTGCCAAGTATGTCTCGGAGTGCGATGTTTGTTGTAGAGTTAAAGGTGTCCATCAGAAACCTTCCGGTCTTCTACAGCCATTGAAGCCTCCGGAATGGAAATGGGAGAAAGTAGAGATGGACTTCATCACTGGTTTTCCAAGGTCGCAGAAGGGCAACAATGCAATCTTTGTTGTCATTGACAGGCTTTCCAAAGTAGCTCACTTCTTTCCAGTCAAGGAAACAATTTCTGCAATTCAGTTGGCTGAGCTCTATATCAATAGAATTGTCTCTCTGTATGGAGTTCCTCTTGAGATCAGTTCCGACCGTGGAAGTATCTTCACTTCCAAGTTCTGGGGAAGTTTCCAAAATGCTTTGGGAACAAAACTAAACTTCAGCACAGCTTACCACCCTCAGTCGCAAGGACAAGTTGAAAGGATCAATCAGATTCTGGAAGATATGCTCTGTGCTTGCGCTATCTCGTTCAGCATGAAGTGGGAAGAATGTCTTCCTTATGCTGAATTCTCTTACAACAACAGCTTCTAGAAAAGTCTAAAGATGGCACCATTTGAGGATCTCTATGGTCGTAAATGCAAAACTCCGATTGGTTGGTCGAGCGCAGGTGAAAGAATATTGTTTGGCCCCGACATTGTAACTCAAGCAGAGGAGAAAGTTCACAACATTCTGGAAAATCTGAAGATTGCTCAAAGTCGCCAGAAGAGCAATTATGACAGAAAGCACATGGACATGGAGTATGTCCCTGGTGATCTCGTTTACCTTCGTGTCACTCCCATGAGAGGCACGCACCGCTTTGGTATCAAAGGAAAGCTGGCTCCTAGATACATCGGTCCTTTCAAAATTCGTGGAAGAAGAGGAGAAGTTGCTTATGCTCTTGAGCTCCCTGAACAACTCAAAGTCCATGATGTTTTCCACATCTCTCAACTCAAAAAGTGCTTCAAGGATCCCGGCAGGACCGTGGACCATGAACTCATCAATCTCCAAGAAGATCGGTCTTATCAAGAACACCCCACAAAAATTCTTGAAGTCGCAGAAAGAAGGACTCGCAACAAGTCCATCAAGTTCTGCAAGGTGCAGTGGTCGCACCATTCCGTTGATGAAGCCACTTGGGAACGTGAAGATGAGCTCCGTGCCAAGTATCCTACCCTCTTTGAGTCTTCTTCTTCTTCATAGAATCTCGGGGCGAGATTCCTGTCTAGTGGGGAAGAGTTGTAGCATCCCAATTGTCTAACAATTGTAATGCTACTTGGTCTAGTAAGAAATTGGCTACTTCCTATATTTAATTGTTGCATCATAATTATATCATGCTCATGTCATCATGCCACCTTGCATTTGAGCATCATATAAAACCCTGTTTCTTTGGTTCTTCTCTCATATGCATTATTAATTGTATTTGCCTCTTGATATTGTATTTGGTTATTGATATATTGCTTAATGCCCAAATTGAGTTGGGAGCATATCTTTTATTTCCACTCTACACTTATTTTTTTACCACCTTATAATTCCACCACCCCATTAATCCATGAGCTTGTACTTCTTTTTCTTTTGATGTTTTATTCTAGCTCATGTGGTTTGGGGTGGATCAAATCCTTTAAATTCTTTTGCTTGGCTTTTAATCCACTTCTTGGAAATGCATAAGAATAATGCCATAATATTATTATTGTTTTCACAAAATAAATCATGGCATTATTATTTTGCATGGGCCATGCAAAAGTACTACCACCTTTATCCCATTGGTTTTTCCTTTATTTTTAATGGATATTTCTTTGTGGACCATCTCCATCCATCCCACCATCCCCATATTCTCATCCATATCTATTACTTTTATTTTATTTTCTCCATGCATGATCCAAATGGGGCCTCCTCTCATAACCTTTCTTTCTCTTTTCTTGGATTCTTCTTCATCTCATCTTAACTTAATCAAGCCTCACTATATTCCACTTGGGTTGATCTTTTGCACAAGTTTTAAAACCTAAAACCTAATCAAACCTAACCTAGCTATCTCTCTCTATTTTTCCTCTAACCTAGTTCTACTTAAACACTAACCCCTATCCCCACCTCTCTCTCTTTCACTCCCTCTCTCTACCATGCTAGCCTCACCTGGCCTCTCTCTCCCCGTCCCACACCCCAGCTACCTACCCCAACCCTAGCAAACCCTAACCCGAGCCCCTCTAAGCTAACCCTAACTTACACCCGAGCCCCTCCCCTCTTCCTCTCTTTCTTCCTCTGCCGTGCGGGCCCAACTGCACCACCACGTCGTCCCTGGCCTACTGGCAGCCTCCACCACCCTACCCATGCCCCTGCTTGCCAGCCAGAGCACGTGAGGAAGGAGATGGAAAAGGTGGCCGAAGCCACTTTTCCATCTACCCCGCTCCCACACGCCATCTCCTCCCTCTCCCTCACTTTTTCCTCCTCCCACGGCTCTCCTGCATCGCCTAGATCCGCCAAGCCTGCCCTCCTCTCCTCCCTTTCTTCCCCACCGTCGCCAGCACCTGCCGCCGGTCGCCGCCAGCACCGCGTCGCCCCCCTCGTTCCAGCCGGCCAGCATGACGTGGAGGTGGTCCAGAAGATCGTGGACGCTCCTCTACATCGTCCTGCATGCGCTGACAAGGACAAGGGGCGCCAGACTCGCCAGTACCGTCGACGCCGGCGGAAACCCTAGTTTTCTCGGCTGCCAGCCTCGTCGAAGATCCGCCGCGCCTCGCCTCGATCTGACGCTGGCAACCTCCTCGCGGTAAGCCCCTCCACCTCCTAGACAACATCCGCCCCGCCGTAGAGCCCTAGCGCCGCCGTTCGTTTCGGCGAGCACCCTCTGTGCGCCAGAGGTCGCCGTTGTCTGCAACCTTCCCGCGCCGCATAGCGCCTTAACTAGGCCCCAGCCACCCTCCTGTCAGCTCCCCTAGCCCACCGCAGTGGCTTCGCCTCCCTGCGTGAGCACCCCAGGTCGCCGGATCGAATCCCCCGCGCCGCGCACGCGCGGTCACCGTGAGTGCCGTCAGAGATCAGAGAAGATCCACAGTGCGCGTTGACACTTTACACTTAACCCCCCACCTTTTTGACTCCTTCAACCCGCGCTCCTAGAGGCCCCACCTGTCAGCCGCAGTGGCAGTTTAACGGAAAGGCACCCGGGGAACCTTACCCTCAACCCGCGGTCCAGCTTGCCCCCACCTGTCAGTCTCTGCCATCCCCACCAGTGTCATGTGGGCCTTAGCCAGTTGGCCCCACCTCGCAGTCGCACGGGCTAGTCAGAGCCGCGGTGAGAAAAGAATTTGCGCGCGGGTCGCGTCCAGTCAGCAGCTGGCCCACCGTCAGCGGCTATGGCTAGGTTTGCCTGGGTGACAAAAGATTTCCTGTTTAGCTGTTTAAACAAAACAAATCCAAATTTATTTAAATTCAAACTCAAATCAGATTTCAAATAACTTTTCAAATATAAATCCAAACAATACAAATAATATATGTTTTGGAATCAGGAAAATGTGAGGAATTCAAATATGCGATTCAAAATATTGTTTGAACAATTTAAATTTTCGAGATGATTAAAATTGCAATAAAATGCCCTTTCCTTAATAAATTAATAACTTTAATTCTATAACTCCAAATTGGGCAAATAATATGTCTAAATCGATCAGCGCGACGAGCCCGTTCTATCTATGCAGTCCTTGTTCTGAATTGAAGCATGCATCATGTCATTATTAAAAATATGAACTGTTTATGACAATAAAACTTGGTTAAATAAATAACAAAATGCTTTATTTCTTGTATCCACACCTCACCTTTGCCATGCTACTTTAATGCCATGTAAATTGTGCACCATTCATCATGGCATGCTTGTTTGCTTGTCACATTTTAATTCATATGCTTGCGCACTTTATTTATGTTGGCCCTTGTTTGTTTGGTTCTTCTTCGAATAGACCCCAAGCAGGAGAATTACCAGGAATCACAGGAGTACTACCCAGATCCATCTCTCGCTTCAACTGAGCTGCCAGGCAAGCACTACCACATGCTTGCATACATACAATACCTATTGCCTCTATCTTATTCTTGCATCATTGAGTCGCGATTGCATTAAAAATGAATCCCAAGTACTGCATAGCCTTACTTTTAAACCCCACCGAAGCTTGTTCCTCCATCCCATGAGCCATTACTACAGGAGTTGTTTGAGCCATGCGAGTCTTAGAACAGCATGTGTAGGGTATGTGAGTGTCTGATGAATAACGAGGTACCTAAACAACTTAACCGGAGTAGTAATGGGATAACTAATGAAAGAGGCACCGGTGAGCAATATCTGCTATTTGGTTTTTCATGCTCACTTGTATCCCGTAGGACCCCGAGTACTTGATTCCTGTTCCTTGACTATTCGCACTATCCACATCCGGGAGGCCTTATGGACCCCCCTGAGCCAGAGCTTGATTCACTCTTATTTCTTGGGGCGACAAAGTAGTTTGGGGATTTATTACTATCCTGTACTTATGCCATGTTACTGTTTTATTAAGATTGTGCGAGGAGCACCTGTACTGTTTAAGAATTGCGGAGTGTTTTCGCGGTATCGACAAGCCCAGTCACATTTTCGGGTTCCCAGTCATTTACAGCCATTGGCGCAAACGTTGGGTTCGTCTCGGAGCCGGCCAACTTCGTTGCGGGTAGCTTAATGGGGTGGCCCCCTGAAATATTTCTGAATCCTGTGATTGCTTTGTCGTGAATGCCTCGTTGGGTTTTGATTTGGTTTTTCCGAGGTTGATCGAGTGTGTGTTGCTATTCGTGCACCCCTGCAGGGTAAATCTTTCTGAAAGCTGTGTCCGCGGTTATGGACGACTTGGAGCACAGTTTCTCGATCATAGACAAGTATAACTAAAGTACCGCTCTTAATTTGACTAAGTACTTGACTAGTAAATAGTGCAATATTCATGGAATGGTTAATAAAACTGCCAACGGATGATGGGGGATGTTCGTCCGCTTCCTCGTTGGTAAGCGAGGAGGAGGATGGATCTGTTAATTATACTTCTATAACTGTTGTTCTTAATTCACGGACATCCGTCTATCATTGGTTAGGCGGATGGTTAGCGAGTATCTGTAGAATTGTTAGGTGTTATCTTTTGCTGCAATTGCGTCACCCTAGGTTGTGTCCCCTTTAGTGGCATAAAGACTTGCTGAGTACCCCTAGGGTCTCACACGATAAATTATTTGATTTATATGAATAGGTGTACCCGCAAGATGGATACTGGGTGGAAGAGACAGATGATGTTGGCAACGATCGGTCGGTGTAGAGATTTCGGGAACGGGGATCCGTGAGATCTGTGGGCGGGATGTGTTTATTTATGGGGCATCTTATGTCGATTTGCTTCTTATCCGTACTCGGATCTTGTTTTCCGCTTCCGCCTGATACTCTGATGTGTGATGTATGAGGAGCTATCCTAAATTATCATATCTATCTAGGACATTTGAATCTTGCCGTATGGCGTTGCAATATTTCTATTTCTTTTAGATGGAATGGCTCTGAGGACTGTTGTATGTGGCTTGCATACATACTCATTTGTGTATGTAGTTGATCCCTTCGCCTGCCGATTACGCCGCTCGTTCTTGTCCCGATGTCTGAAAGTGGTTAGGACGGCCGAAAGGTCTACCGTGAGTGGCCCTGGGCCCCACCGTACTATTTTAACCACTTTCGTTCATCCAGGCATGTAACTAAGAGCGTAATTCACCGAGGTAGTTACAATGTTGCTTCAGTTCCTGGAAACTAGCTTCGCACTCTTCCGTCCACTCAAACCTTTTCTCTTTCTTTAATAACTCAGTCATTGGCTTCGCAACCTTGGAGAAGTTTTCTATAAACCTCCTGTAATATCCAGCAAGTCCCAAGAAACTCCTAATATCGCCCACATTCTTGGGTGACTCCCATTCTGTAACTGACACCACCTTGCTTGGATCAACTGCAACTCCTTCACCTGACACTATGTGTCCTAGGAATCCCACAGTGTTCAACCAAAACTCGCACTTGCTAAACTTAGCATATAGCTTATGCTCCCTCAGCTTGTCCATAATTAGGCGCAAATGCTTCTCATGCTCATTGTCGTCTTTAGAATATATCAATATGTCATCGATGAATACCACGCAAATTTATCCAAGTACTCAATGAATACCTTGTTCATCATGGTCATAAAATATGCCGGAGCATTTGTTAGTCCAAAAGACATAACTGTATACTCATATAACCCATACCTAGTGGTGAAGGCGGTCTTGGGTACGTATTCCTCACGGATCTTCAATTGGAAATACCCTGATCTTAGATCGATCTTGGAAAATACCTTCGCTCCTTCCAACTGATCGAACAGGTCATTTATATTGGGCAATGGGTATTTATTTTTGATGGTCACTTCATTAAGTGAGCGGTAGTCAACCACTAATCTCTTACTACTGTCCTTCTTCTCCACGAATAGAACAGGCGCGCCCCAAGATGATGAACTGGGCTAAATAAATCCCTTGTCCAATTGCTCCCTAAGCTGCTTCTTTAACTCCTTCAGTTCCTCCACATCCATCTTATATGGCCTCTTGGCTATCGGCCCCGTTCCCGGCATCAAGTCAATAAGAAACTCCACGTCCCTGTCAGGTGGCATCCCTGGCAGCTCGTCCAGAAACACATCGGGGTACTCCTTTACTACGGGTACGGTGTCCATGCTAACCCCCTTATGAGAGTCACCTTAGTACCCTCAAGACGTGTTGCTGACTTGAACTTAATCTTTATGCCTCGTGGTGTCCTAAGAGAGATGGCACGTTGTCCACAATCTATCTGGCCATCATGCTCGGACAACCAATCCATGCGAAGTATTACATCCAGTCCTTGTGACTCCAAAACTACCAAATGTGCTGGGAAGCTATGTGCTCCAATTCCTATGGTAAGATCACGGAATCCCTTACTAGCTAGCATCTCTCCTCCTGGTGAGCTCACTCTAATAGTCCCTTTTAGCGACTCAGTGGCTAACTTATGTCTATCCAAAAATGCCCGTGATATAAATGAATGCGATGCACCAGTATCAAATAGAACAAGTGCAATATGGGAATCGATTGGAAACTTACCAATCACGAGATCCGGCTCATCACGGATTTCCTCCACATTCACATGGTTCACATTCGCCTTATGGTTGGGTCCAAGCTTGGGTCCCACTCCCGTGTTCTTCTCCGGGCAGGTACTAGCATAGTGACCCAGCTTCTTGCATTTGTAGCACTCCACATTGCTGAGATCCTTCTTGCTCACATAGTCATGTCCATTGTTCCTCCCAGAGTTGCTGTGGTGGCTCCTGTGACCATTATGGTGGCGGTCATTTCCTCCACGGTGGTGATTATCACTCCTGTGACCATCGTGGCGATGTCCATTGCTTCCACGATGGCTGCGGTCATCTCCACCATGCCTAGAATGTCCAGAGTGTCCATCATACGAGGTACGGGCGCGGTGGTGTGATCCTGAGGAGTGATGGTTGCTCTTCCTCTTATGCCTTTCCACCTGCTGCTGTTTCCCTTCCAGAATTCTAGCCTTGTCCATCGGCTCCTGAAAAGTCGGACAATAAACCATAGATAGCTGAAGTGAGAGCTCATCACTGAGACCATCCAGGAACCTCTCCCTCCTCTTGGCATCAGTGTCCACATCCTCAGGGGCATAGCGAGAGAGATTGTTGAATTCTTCTATGTAATCCGCCACAGTGCGGTTGGTCTGGCGCAGGTTGCGGAACTCCTTCCTCTTCAGGCTCATGGTCCCGACAGATACGTGGTTCGTCCTGAACCCTTCCTCAAACATAGCCCAGGTAACTGTCTCCAGTGGGTGAGTAATCTGGAAAGCATCCCACCATGAGGCAGCTGATCCCTCCAGCAAGTGAGCAGCAAATCTCACCTTCTCAGCATCAGTGCATCCAACGGTTACCAGGTCCTTGTTCACAGAACGAAGCCAGTCGAGAGCAATCATGGGCTCAGGTGCAGAGAAGAACTTAGCTGGCCTCAGCCTCAAGAACCTAGTGAGAGCATCCCCCTGCGGCGGGTTGTTCCCGTTGTTGTTGTTGTTGTTGTTGTTGTTGTTATTATTGTTGTTGTTGTTCTGAGTTGCCAGGAATTGCGTCATCACTTGGGTCATCTGTGCTTGAGCAGCCATGAGTTGAGCCATCTCATCTGGTCAGCGGCGTAACATCTGCGGTTCAGCACAGGTAAGATTAGAGAGAAACAACTACAGATAAGCGATAGCCCTCTACCCATGCAATAAGCTCAAGCCACAACAATCATAAGCAATCACCACAAGATCAAACACACACACAACCATCGTTCCAGGTTTTCATTAACAGTATATAGCTACAAAATAGTTTAGAAGCGCTGGTAACAGCGTTTGGCAAAGCAAAACAGCAAAATAAGAAAAACCAGGAAATCTGGCAGAACAGTTCGGTCCTGTTCACGAATTTTCTGGGCACCTTAAGCTCATCAGGAATTTTAGCCAATTTTTGTGCAGATGCTACAGGTAATTATGCTCCAGATCCTAAAATATGAGCACAATCCGAGTTACCAGTAAGGAATTAAAAATCGCGCGGTAAAACTGGTCAGGCAGAAAACTGCAGCAGTAAAGGCACGAATTTTACCCAAACTTGATCAAAAATCTTTTAATAAATCTCACGAAAATTCCTGAAACTTCAAGGTACTTAACTAAGCAATCTAAACACAATAAGCTAATAGTGCAGAAGTTTACATTGATTGATGTCTAAGACTAATGAATATCTCTAACGAAGACTAGTTTTGGAGGACCATCTCTAGCTATTTGATGAATAGGTTGCAGTAGGTTCTGGCGTCCATGCGCCGACGCTTCGCTCCTGGTGCATGCCACGGTGGTGGTGTGTACACCTCTCCCGAGTCCTCTTCACTTGAGTCCTCGAATTCCACCTCTTTGGGGTCCTCCTCATCACTTCCTTCAACAAAAGCGCCCGCTGCATCTCCTCCATCATCGTCATCGTTTCCTCCATCATCACCGTCTCCGCCATCATCATTGTTACCTCCTCCACCATTGTCCGCATCATCATCATCGCTATCATCATCATCATCATCATCATTCCCATCATCGTTGTTACCATTGTTTGGTGGAGGATTCTGCTGCGCTTGAAGGGTAGCAATCTGGGCAGCCATGTCCACAATGGTTTGATCACGTTCAGCCACAACTTGATCCCTTTGCACAATGGTTTGGTTCAGCGCTGCGTGGCATCTCTTCCAATGAGGGCTTGCTCCATTGTATTCACAGCAGTGTGCAAGGTTTCCATATCATACCCTTGCAGGTGCACAGTGCCCTGAAAATAATACAGCTCCTCTCTTTGCTGCATCAGCTTCTCTTCCCTCTCCCAAGCTTTGATCTCCATGTCTTCTAGCTGCTTCCCTTGGAGGTGGCATGTTGTTCCGATCACCAGTGGTAATCATCACAAGTCCTTTATCATTCCGACCTCCAAATGCAAGGAAGGGTGAACCTGCCGGTAGTCGGTGTCGGTGGAGATAGCACAGGCGTGACAGGGTCTCGTGCATGGCCGACTCCACTCCTTGCTCCTAGGTAAGGTACTTCTTGGTGAGGTTCAGATTCTCAATACCAGGCACAGTGGGGTCTGCAAGAACAATCGTGGTGATCTCTCACACGCGATCTCCAGGCACATAGGTGTTCATCCTTCTCCCTTTGAACATCGGCATCAGCATGCCCAGTGTCTTGCAAAGCTCCGCCAGCTGTCTTGCGAAGGGCCTTGGTGATTGAAGGTCAACATACTCAACTCTGGTAGCATCACCCATCTATCAATTGTAAAAGAGGAAAGAGTGAGAATAGCAAAAGAAAAGAATTTACTAGAGTGAATGGCATAAGGACAAAGACAGAATTTAAAATAGGCTCAAGTAAACATAAGGCTTCCTATTCCAATCCTAGGTCACGATCCTACAGTCAACACACGGCTCTGATACCATCTCTAGCACTATAGTACTGAAAAGACTGTAGCTTCTATGCAACATGCCAATCCCTGGATCGGTTCATTGGCTTACATAGAACATAGATGAAATTACAAAGTAATAATCCGTGTATCATAAATAATGAAGATCCAGAAGATTCATTTATTACAAAAGTCGCTTAGCTCGAAGGCTAGCTCACACATAAATCAAGTAGCAACACAATTAAAGATACTACTCCATCTTCAAATTGCCCACGAGGGAACAAGTGTCGAGTGGAGTACCGCGACCTATATCGAATCACTCGGAATCGGTAAAACCTGCAACATGAAACGTAGCAGCCTCGAAGGGTCAATACATGGAATGTATGGCAAGTAGCGCTAAGATGAAGGAGACAATGCACCTAACATCTACATGCTTATTTGGCCAGTGGAGCTTTAGTTAGCTTGCACTTTTCAAAGACATTTGTCCTACTTTCATAAACCAATTTGATTCACAACAACCCATTAAGTTCACCCACCAAGTTTTAGTAATTAAGAAATAAGGATGAGCGAGAATATGTCATAGTCTCAAGATCAAGCAACTCAATCGTCCGTAACCGGGGACATGGCTAAGTACTCAGTTTTTACACCCTGCAGGGGTTTGTACACTTTATCCATGTGACTTGATCGACCCGCTCGTACCACGACACGCATATTGAGTCGTGATAGGGAGAATTCCAAGAAGAGACAATTCGGGAAGTAGCTCACCAAACCCCACTGCGCACCGGTCCCAACCTATCATTCACTACATCTCTGGCTACGCTGGGTTCAGATCACCACGACCTACTAAGTCCAACCAGCCACCCATTCTTACACGCACATGGTTGCACACGTAAGTTACCATAAAAAGAGAACCAATCCTTCTCAGTACCCTGGGCGGCATTCCCCACCATTAACCACACTCCGATGGCCATCCAACCATTCCGCCCAGGTAGTTCATTAACACTTAGTTGTTTTAGTTTGAAACAAACACAACTCCACCATAGTGTGATCCCCTTTTCCCGTCTTCACAGCAAGTCTAAGCACATCTATTGAGCGGGCTCAACTACAAGGAGAAATCCTACTACAATATATAGGATATAGCATAGCATAGTAGTTCCTACACAATTATTACAGAAATACACTACTCATGCATAAGAGAAAAATAGTAGGACAATGGTATGAACAAAATAGCATCTACTTGCCTTGGCGGTAGGAGTCGAGGGTACAATCCTCGCAGAAACAAGCGTTGCACTCGTCACAATCTACACGATACAAAACAACACATAAACAACATACCAAACATAAGCAGGTGCACAAATGCATGCATGATAGCTCAACAAGGTTTTCAGTAACCTCTCGGTGTTCTCTGATGTTTACTACTACTGCATGATGCATGGAAAATCTTTAATGCAATGAAAACAAGGCTATGCAATTTGTGAACCCAAATAATAGGCTTTTAGGAAAAACACTAAGACTTTCCAGTAAACAGAGTTGTAAGGCCTGGGCAAAAATACTACTGTGTAGGTAACGTGATTTAAAACCAGGGGCAATTGTAATTACGCAAAAAGGCGTTACAGAACTTTTCCTATAATTTTTATAGTGTTTTAAGCCTTTTTAAAGTCTCAGGGAAATACATACAGTAAACCTGAAATATTATTTTATAAACAGATTCTACACAATTTTGTGAATCCAACGACATATTATTTGCAAAATTTGGCCCAGTAAATCTTTTCTACGAATTTTTGAAGTTGGATCTATTTTCTGGAAAAATAATAAATCTCTGAAAGTCGACGGGGAATATTCCGGGGAATATTCCCCGCTGACGGGTGGGTCCCAGCTGACCGGCGATTGACCGGTCAGCGGTCAGTTCCCGTGGTCAGCGGCCAATCCGGACCGTCCAAGTCCGATCCAACGGCTGACGCGGTCGGCTGGCTCACCTTCGACCGGTGGCAGCGGCAGAGGCGCTCCGGCGAGGTGCTCCGGCGACGGCGGCAGTCCCCCGGCGTCCTGCAGGCGGGGAAAAGAAGGGGTGAGGCGGCGGCGGTAAGGCGGGGGGGGGGGGCTCTGTGGCGGCGCTGCGAGCTCACCGGCAGCAATGGCGGTGGTGGCGGCGAACTCCGGCGACGAATTGTGCGGGGCTGGCGGCGGTGTAGATAGGAAAAAGGAGGGGAAAAGAATTGGGTTGGCGAGGGCTTTAGGGGGGGGTTGGAGAGAAACACGAGGCGGAAAAGACTCCCGTGGAAATCGGCGTTCCGGCGAGGTCGGTGGCTGGCTTCGGCGTCCGTGCCCGTGTCGAGCACGGTCAGCATGAGAACTGCCGCTGGCAGGTGGGGCCCGGGCGGCGGCGGGCTACGCGCCGCACACGCGGTAACGGCTATGCGCCGCTCACTGGCAGGCGGCAACCGGGTGGGCTGCTGGGCCGCGGTGGACTGGCGGGCGGCTGGCCGACGCGGTTCCCCCTTTTTTTTGAACAGTAACTGAACTTGCTGTACTGTCTGCTTATCTGAATTTTTCCTGCACCGCTGTAAAATGGCCATAACTTTTGATCCTGGGCTCCGATTTGGATAAAAAAAAGTCCTACGGGTTCGTAGAGACGAGCTCTACGCAACCATACATTTGGAATGTCCAAAAGAAACCATTTTTAAAGATGCAAGGCAAAACTCTAGTAATCTCATATAAGAGATGGAAAGACAAAATAGGTAGCGTTTTGGCCAAAACACTTTAAAACTGAATTTTTGCAAATATGACCATGAATGCAATGGCATGTATGTATGCAGTGCCAAATCTAGAATTTGGGATGTGACAGTGGCCCCCTGAAATATTTTATGAATCCTGTGATCGCTTTGTCGTGAATGCCTCGTTGGGTTTTGAGTTGGTTTTTCCGAGGTTGATCGAGTGTGTGTTGCTATTTGTGCACCCCTGCAGGGTAAAACTTTCTGAAAGCCGTGCCCACGGTTATGGACGACTTGGAGCACAGTATCTCGATCATAGACAAGCATAACTAAAGTAGTGCTATAAACTTGACTTAATATATGACTAGTAATCAGATTCAACTATCACGGAATGGATATTAAAATGCCAACAACTGGTGGATCTGGGGTTGTTTTGCGGCATGCTGTACCTGCTTAGTAAGTATTGCAACTCCAATGGAATGTGATAAAAGTGCCAACAATTGCTAGGTTTTGGGATTACTTAGGACAATTATATCTGACTAGTAATGTTTCAACTACAACGGAATGGTGATTAAAACTGCCCAGTACTTATCAGGATGACTCAAGCTATCTATATCTGACTAGTAAGTGCTTCAACTATAATCGAATGAATAAAACTGCCAACTGTGTGTGTTCCTCGGTTTGCCTTCCTTGTTTGGTCTCGAGGGGGAATACCAGGATGGGTATGTTTGGTGTTACTATCAGGTTGGATCCGGATAGGTCTTTCTTATCCCTCTCTAATAGCCGCCAGTTTTACTGAGTCTCTAGGTTGTTTAGTGCTGCTGCGCTGCCGCTTCAGTCCACCATACCTATGTAGGCGAGAGCCGCCGAATTCTAGCCTTGCCGTGTACTGGCCTCAGTACTGACGCTTCTCTTTTTCCTTTGCCCTTTGTCGGCACCCCTTTTGTTTTAGCAGGTTTTGAGATCGACGTCGTTAGCAGGGTCACCCTTCCGGCTTGGCCTGGGCAGGGTTATGGACGCCATTAGTTATTCTTCAGGGCTCTTAGCCCCATTTGCATCTTGTCCGTACTCGGACGCTGTGTCGTTTTCAAGGTGATTTGGATCTTTGTATTGTATATCTGTATTCTTGACTCGCCGAGTCGCTGTTGTATAAATATCTGTTCTGTGGGTCCCATCGAGGACTGTTGTGTAATGGTATTACTTCGTTTTTCCACCTGCACGAAAGTGCCTGGTGGGCGTCCTTGAATCGTTTCTATGCGTGTTTGGCGGAAAGCGCTAAAACTTGCATAGGGCCGATTCAAGGGTGTTACATTGGGCATGCCTTCGGCACGGTAGACAGCTAAAATCTAGGGTTTTAGGGGTGTTTCGCACAAGTACAGACGAATCATCGGGCCAAGTGTTCAATGAATGTGCTCTCCTTTTGCACATTGCTCCACCATGCCCTCACAAACACTCACAACCCTTGTTTTACGAACAACATGTTTCTTGGCCATGCACTTCCCACACTGGCCACCTTCGGTCTAGGGTAGTAGGGTGTAACGCGTCTACCCGTCGGGATCGCGGCAGGACTATTGAGGAATGGCCTTAAACTTGGTACAATGGCTCACAATGACACACCACACACTTATATCACTTCAATGAGCAGTGATGGCATGCTTGGACATGCCTTCGGCACGGTAGACAGCTAAAATCTAGGGTTTTAGGGGTGTTTCGCACAAGTACGGACGAATCGTCAGGCCAAGTGTTCAAGGAATGTGCTCTCCTTTTGCCCATTGATCCACCATGCCCTCACAAACACTCAAATCCCTTGTTTTACAAACAACATGTTGCTTGGCCATGCACTTCCCACACTGGCCAGCTTCGGTCTAGGGTTGTAGGGTGTAACGCGTCTACCCGTCGGGATAGCAGCAGGACTATTGAGGAATGGCCTCAAACTGAGAACAATGTCTCAAAATGGCACACCACACACTTATTACTTCAATGAGCAGTGATGGCATGCTTGGGCATGCCTTCGGCACGGTAGACTTCTAAAATCTAGGATTTTAGGGGTGTTTCGCACAAGTACGGATGAATCGTCAGGCCAAGTGTTCAAGGAATGTGCTCACCTTTTGCATATTGCTCCACCATGCCCTCACAAACACTCACATCCCTTGTTTTACAAACAACCTGTTGCTTGGCCATGCACTTCCCACATTGGCCAGCTTCGGTCTAGGGTAGTAGGGTGTAATGCGTCTACCCGTCGGGATAGCGGCAGGACTATTGAGGAATGGCCTCAAACTTGGCACAATGGCTCACAATGACACACCACGCACTTATATCACTTCAATGAGCAGTGATGGCATGCTTGGGCATGCCTTCGGCACGGTAGACGGCTAAAATCTAGGGTTTTAGGGGTGTTTCGCACAAGTACGGACGAATCATCAGGCCAAGTGTTCAAGGAATGTTCTCTCCTTTTGCACACTGCTCCACCATGCACTCACAAACACTCACATCCCTTGTTTTACAAACAACATGTTGCTTGGCCATGCACTTCCCACACTGGCCAGCTTCGGTCTAGGGTAGTAGGGTGTAACGCGTCTACCCGTCGGGATAGCGGCGGGACTATTGAGGAATGGCCTAAAACTTCACACAATGGCTCACAATGACACACCACACACTTATATCACTTAAATGAGAAGTGATGGCATGCTTGGGCATCCCTTCGGCACGGTAGACGGCTAAAATCTAGGGTATTAGGGGTGTTTCGCACAAGTACGGACGAATCGTCGGGCCAAGTGTTCAAGGAATGTGCTCTCCTTTTGCACATTGCTCCACCATGCCCTCAAAAACACGCACATCCCTTGTTTTATAAACAACATGTTGCTTGGCCATGCACTTCCCACACTGGCCAGCTTCGGTCTAGGGTAGTAGGGTGTAACGCGTCTACCTATCGGGATAGCGTCAGGACTATTGAGGAATGGCCTCAAACTTGGCACAATGGCTCACAGTGACACACCACACACTTATATCACTTGAATGAGCAGCGATGGCATGCTTGGGCATGCCTTCGGCACGGTAGACGGCTAAAATCTAGGGTTTTAGGGGTGTTTCGCACAAGTACGGACGAATCATCAGGCCAAGTATTCACGGAATGTGCTCTCCTTTTGCACATTGCTCCACCATGCCCTCACAAACACTCACATCACTTGTTTTACGAAGAACATGTTTCTTGGCCATGCACTTCCCACACTGGCCAGCTTCGGTCTAGGGTAGTAGGGTGTAACGCGTCTACCCGTCGGGATAGCGGCAGGACTATTGAGGAATGGCCTCAAACTTGGAACAATGGCTCACAATGACACACCACACACTTATATCACTTCAATGAGCAGTGATGGCATGCTTGGGCATGCCTTCGGCACGGTAGACGGCTAAAATCTAGGGTTTTAGGGGTGTTTCGCACAAGTACGGACGAATCATCAGGCCAAGTGTTCAAGGAATGTTCTCTCCTTTTGCACATTGCTCCACCATGCACTCACAAACACTCACATCCCTTGTTTTACAAACAACTTGTTGCTTGGCCATGCACTTCCGACACTGGCCAGCTTCGGTCTAGGGTAGTAGGGTGTAACGCGTCTACCCGTCAAGATAGCGGCGGGACTATTGAGGAATGGCCTAAAACTTCACACAATGGCTCACAATGACACACCACACACTTATATCACTTAAATGAGAAGTGATGGCATGCTTGGGCATCCCTTCGGCACGGTAGACGGCTAAAATCTAGGGTATTAGGGGTGTTTCGCACAAGTACGGACGAATCGTCGGGCCAAGTGTTCAAGGAATGTGCTCTCCTTTTGCACATTTCTCCACCATGCCCTCAAAAACACGCACATCCCTTGTTTTATAAACAACATGTTGCTTGGCCATGCACTTCCCACACTGGCCAGCTTCGGTCTAGGGTAGTAGGGTGTAACGCGTCTACCCGTCGGGATAGCGGTAGGACTATTGAGGAATGGCCTCAAACTTGGAACAATGTCTCACAATGACACACCACACACTCATATCACTTCAATGAGCAGTGAGGGCATGCTTAGGAATGCCTTCGGCACGGTAGACGGCTAAAATCTAGGGTTTTAGGGGTGTTTCGCACAAGTACGGACGAATCGTCAGGCCAATGTTCAAGGAATGTGCTCTCCTTTTGAACATTGATCCACCATGCCATCACAAACACTCACATACCTTTTTTTACAAACCACGTGTTGCTTGGCCATGCACTTCCCACACTGGCTAGCTTCGGTCTAGGGTAGTAGGGTGTAACGCGTCTACCCGTCAGGATAGTGGCAAGACTATTGAGGAATGGCCTCAAACTTTGCACAATGGCTCACAATTACACACAACACACTTATATCACTTCAGTGAGCAGTGATGGTATTCGTGGGCATGCCTTCGGCACGGTAGACGGCTAAAATCTAGGGTTTTAAGGGTGTTTCACACAAGTACGGACGAATCATCAGGCCAAGTGTTCAAGGAATTTGCTCTCATTTTGCACATTGCTCCAGCATGCCCCCACAAACACTCACATCCTTGTTTTACAAACAACATGTTGCTTGGCCATGCACTTCCCACACTGGCCAGCTTCGGTCTAGGGTAGTAGGGTGTAACGTGTCTACCCATCGGGATAGCGGCAAGACTATTGAGGAATGTACTAAAACTTGGCACAATGGCTCACAATGACACACCACACACTTATATCACTTCAATGTGCAGTGATGGCATGCTTGGGCATGCCTTCGGCACGGTAGACGGCTAAAATCTAGGGTTTTAGGGGTGTTTCGCACAAGTACGGATGAATCCTCAGGCCAAGTGTTCAAGGAATGTGCTCTCTTTTTGCACATTTCTCCACCATGCCCTCACAAACACTCACATCCCTTGTTTTATAGACAACATGTTGCTTGGCCATGCACTTTCCACACTGGCCAGCTTCGGTCTAGGGTAGTAGGGTGTAACACATCTACCCGTCGAGATAGCGGTAGGACTGTTGAGGAATGGCCTCAAACTTGGCATAATGGCTCACAATGACACACCACACACTTATATCACTTCAATGAGCAGTGATGGCATGCTTGGGCATGTCTTCGGCACGGTAGATGGCTAAAATCTAGGGTTTTAGGGGTGTTTCGCACAAGTACGGACGAATCGTCAGGCCAAGTGTTCAAAGAATGTGCTCTCCTTTTGCACATTGCTCCACCATGCCCTCACAAACATGTACTACAAAATGGAGGCAGTTTTAAGATTGTTGAAAAAATCACATGTCTACAAAATAGACCGTTTATGCCTACCTAAGAGGGCCATTACTAATAAGTACAAGTTTTCAATTATTTTTAAATATTCTAAAAAAATAATCTAAGATGTCCTTATTATTAGAAACACAACCGTATATTTTTTTTGTCATTTTCAAACATATGGTTATTCGATTTATATTTAAATTCAAAATTAAATATATTAGGTTGGGCCGGCCCACTAGGAGGGTCCTAATGTAAACTCGGCCATTAGGATAACTGCCTTATTAAACCAGGACTATTTACCTCACACATGTACACATTCCCTTAGATCTACCCGTCACCTCATCACATCACCTCGTCTCATCTGAAATTGGACGGGAGTGAGCTTCGTCAACGACGGTCGCTAGGAGGTAGTTTTGGAGATCCTCGGTCACCATCGCGCAGGTACGTAAATTCGAAGCCATATCAACAATCTATATTTAGGTTAACTTACTGTCCACGGACAGCACATACATACGATAGATCTAAGAGGATGTAGATCTAATCCTCGCAATTTTTTGTTTCGTCGTAAAAAATTCGGATTTATAATTACCCAAATTGTTCGAAAATACAGATCTAAATGTGTTCGTCGTAGATCTAGTCTAGGCTGATCACGTAGGTGCGTTTTAGCGTCGACGTAATTTTATCCGTCGGCCACTCCATCTCCTTTTCCACGTAGGCGAATGGCCGGTGTTATCGCATGCGGACTTTGCCCTAGGGAGGGAAAATCAATTGGGCGATGTGATGCTCGGCTACTTTTGATTTTCAATTCATACTGTTTGTATCTCTTAGCGTGGATGTAAAAGTTTAGCATTATTCATGCCGTAATATGACATGTGACTTAATTATTCTTCTATATTCTGTCAGGTTCCATTACGTGTTACCGCTGCTGAGATCCGTGCTATAATCAAAAGGAAGAAACAGGCTATTTTTGTCAGGGGTAAGCATTTTGTGCCAATTTTATTTTGTAAGCAATTGATATATTAGATGTCTCTAATGTGTGCAAAAATTACACTAAGGTCCTGGAATAAAAAGCGAGCACGATTTCGAAGGTTTCCATGAGTTTGGAATTTGCGTGAAGATGACTGAGGAAGAATTTGATGAACTTGAGCGACTAGTCGAGGCTCACGTGCCAAAAGACCCGTTTTATGTATGCACCATCAAAAATCCAACACAGTGAAAAATAAAGCTAAAATGGTAAACTCTTCCGTATATACGAACTTTTTCACATTTATTTGTTTGCGTAAATATGAAATAATTTGTATAACTGGTTTGTCAAATCTATGTGCACTATTTTTAAGGAGTTTCACCATGAAGCATATTATTACAAACATTCAATTGCCAATAGTTATAAAAGCTCATTCCAGAGATAGAAAAGTTGCACACGTTAAGTTGGTGATAAACAAGTCCCAAGTGAATGGAGTACCTAAAGGAGGTGCCATGATTACAACAAACTAGATGGACATTGTCGGGCAGAATGGTATGAGAGTTAATCCGAAATTCGTGTTCTGGTTCCGTCGTGGGGATGATGGTACTACGAAGCTACTGGTTGATCAAGTGTGAAATCAACCTCAAATTCGTGTTCTAGTTCTATATTATGCTTATGTACTCTCATGTTTGTGAAATACTTATGTAATGATTATGGCTTACTTAGTTCGGTCTATATGAAATTATTAAGTAATCATCATTTCATGTTATGTTCGCAATTGTTGATGCTTCATTTGGGTTTCTCGCCGTTAACCCATGTTACGGTTTTGCATATGGGTTTATCTAAACCTTTTCTTATATTGCTGATCTTTCATTTGGGGTTTCTCGCCGTGAACACGTGTCGGTGATCCTTCGGTAGGACTCGTATGTGCCTTACACATCCTTTATGTTGTACGTATTAAAAGTACTTTAAAGATAGGAGCAACACTCCCATCGCATGAAGTTGATTCGATCTGTTTATTAATTAAAGTTTGTATTGTGCATACCAAATTCAGAAAAACCCTAAATATGGTAAGACATTAAAGAATACAATAAAACTCTTATAAATACGAAAAAACGCATAAAAATATAAAGAACAAGCCACTAAAAAGTAATAACCCTATAGGCCCAAATAACTACCTACAACTGGCCCAACGTCTGTGTAATCACGGAGGGCGTAGTTATTGGCACGTCGATCGTCCATCAACCCACGACTCAACCTAGGTAGGCCGCCTCTCACTGCTTGCTCCATTATGATCCGCCCTCACCGTCCCACATTGCCGCCTCCGTTCTCCACCCATGATGACCCACAAGTATAGGGGGTGTATCGCAGTATTTTCGAGGGAAGTGAAACCCAATTTATTGATTCGACACAAGGGGAGCCAAAGAATATTTATAAGCCTTAACAACTGAGTTTTCAATTCAGCTCTACCTAGAAACAATCTTGCTCACATCAGTTTATCAGTAGCAACAGTTTTGTAGTAGGAATAGTAAAGTAACAACAGTAATGAGCAAGGACAGTAGTAACAAAAGCAGTAAACAGTGGGATTCGAGTGCGGTAGGCATAGGGATGGATGGACGGGCGGTGCATGGACAAGACAATTCACATAGCAAACAGAACATAGGGCAATTGCAGATAAATAAGATAAAGCATCCAAGTACTAGACAATCCTAGGCATGTGTTCCATATATAGTCATACGTGCTCACAATGAGAACTTGCACAACATCTTTTGTCCTGCCAGCCCGTTTGCAGCGGTGCCTCTAGGGAACTACTGGCAATTAAGGTGCTCCTTTTAATAGAGCACCAGAGCAAAGCATTAACACTCCGTGAACACATGTGATCCTCACATCAAAGCCATTCCCTTCCGGTTATCCCGATTTCTGTCACTTCGGGGCCATAGGTTCCGGACAACAACGTGTATAACATGTTCAGATCTGAAATCATGGCACTCGGGCCCTAGTGACAAGCATTAAGCACAACAAGTCGCAACAAAGTCATAAAGCACTAATAAAAGGTACTAGGCACCATGCCCTAACAATATGATTCCATTACATGAACGATCTCATCCAATCCCTACCATCCCCATAGCCTACAGCGGGGGATTACTCACTCATAGATGTGGGAAACATGGATGGTCGATGGAGAAGCGATGGTGATGATGATGACGATGATCTCCTCGAATTCCACGTCCCGGCAGGGTGCCAGAACGGAGTTTCTGGTGCTGTTTCGTGGAATCTGGTGGTGGCGGCGGAGCAGAACTCCTTCTGGAAAAACGTCGAACCCCCCGAAGTTTTTAGGTCAGAAGGCTCCTTATAGGCGAAGAGAGAGGCCGAGGGGGTGCCTAGGGGCCCACACCACCCCCTGGCGCGGCCCTGCCTGGCCCGCGCCACCAGGTGGTGTGGCCACCCCTGGCTCTTCTCCGTCTCGTATTCTGGCTCCTAGAGTCTTCGGGTGAAATAGGAGTTTTGGCATATTTTCCGGGATTTTTCCTGATAGTTGATTTTCTGCACAAAAAGTAGACAGCAAGGCAATTCTACTGAAAACAGCGTCAGTCCGCATTAGTTGCATCCAAATCACACAAGTATAGAGGAGAAACAATAGCAAAAGTGTTCGGGAAAGTAGATACGTTTTGGACGTATCAACTCCCCCCAAGCTTAGCTTATTGCTTGTCCTCAAGCAATTCAGTTGAAATCTGAGTGCGATAAAAGAACTTTCATGAACACATTTTCTTCATATGATGTAAATATTCTCAGCAATGTGATCAACTACTTAGACAGTTCATTATAAAGAGTATGCAACTGAGTCTACTTAATAGTCATTGCAAGCTATGAAGAGATTCCAACTCAAGAATAATAAGTAGCATGAAGGACAAACATAAGCAACATTACAATGCTCATAAAAAGGTATGATAGAGTGGTATCTCGCTTGCCCTTTGATTATGAATGCCAAGGCACCTCTGAAGTTCAAGTGATGACTAGAAGTAAAGGTATCAAGGATACAAGCATCAAAGTCATAACACAAATAATCAAGTAGTGGAACAAACACAAAGAATGACAACTATGCTCTCAAGAAGGTGCTCAAAGAATATGTGGAGACTCAACAAGTAGAAGAAAAGGTTTTGAATAATTTTGAAAGGCTTCCAAATGCCGAAAGTATGGTACTCGGTAGCTTTGAGCTCTCATTGCCCCTATCATAAGCATCTTTAATGTGGTTAAGGTGAAAGTGAGGTCCAATCTGAGTAATATGCTTGACATACTATAAATTGAAAATCCCAAGTCCCTTGAGTACGAGGCCTGCTCCTCATGCTACTCAACTTTAGTTACCGGTAAGTTCTTGTCATCGTAAGTATGCGCGTATCATTGAGAACCGCCAACGGGGTACCCCTTGCCCGATGATACGGAAGAATCCCCATATCAAAATGACAAGGCAAGCATACAATGAGTATCTCAGCAATCTTCTTATTTACCATGGGAAAATGGTGCTTTTTTCTCTCTTTCCTCTTTTCATAAAACTCTTTTTTTCCTTTTTCTCAATAGCTATCTCTCTTTTTTATAAGAAGAATGTTTCATAGATATCATTATGATTACGTTGCAGGTTTCCACCATGTCAGCATGGATTAGACCAGCGGCCCAGGCGTTTCTCTAACACACATACATAACTCCATGGACTTACAAGCTCCCCTTTTATTTCACACCGACGACATCCGCAAACAAAAGAGCAAGGTATCAACTGGGTATATATTTACAAGTGTTGAAAGCGTTCCCCGTGACAGTACGGTTCTGCTAATCCCTAGCCTATAATTTGCAAGCATATAACTTTCATGGAGAGTTCACAATGGTTCAGGTTTATTAAGTGCAGGAAATAAAGCGTGCCATCAAGTCCGTGAGAGCTTTACTAACTAATTTTCCCATAACAAGCAAACATTTTATTCGGAAGAAAACAAGGCATATTGAATATGCACGGGAGTAGCAAATGATGCTAATAGGTAGGTATGGTGGACACTTTGGAAATATTTGGTTTAGGGAGTTGGAAACTTGAGTAAAACACTCAGTGGAAGTGAAGGCTAGCAATAGTAAGGGAGCGACAAACGAGAGAGTAATAGCTGTCATTATCATGCTTGCAACAAAACAGGACTACTCATGACATGAAAGTGATTCAAGATCCTCAAGGCGAAATAATTCATCAAGGCTTAACTGATTATCACAGTCCTGTGCATGCGTGAGCATGTGCCAAGTCAATTCAAATGAAACATTCAGAGGAGGATACCACGGTGTCATACCAATTTATGAATAGAGCAATGCAAGCAAACATTCATAAGACATGCTACAAACTATTAGCGATATGGAGCTAATCATAAGAAAGCAAGAACTACTAAGCATCCAAAGATAACATACACCCTACACGAACAGACTAAGCATGCTCACAGTGATGAGTATATGTACAAAAATAAAAACAAATAGAGTTCGTTACCAGCCTCTTACCACGCCTCAAGTTGTCATTGATCCTCATTATTGCTCTTCACTTGTGTGGCTTGAATAATAATATGAAACCAATATCCACTGAGGACTGCCGAACCCTGTAGCAAACTCGCAAAAACCAAAGAAGAACGACAAATATTTTTGGTGTTTTCGATTTTTAAATAAGAACCAAAAGAGAAAAACAAGCAAAGCAAAATCTTTTTGGGTTTTTCGAATAGTTCAAACAAAGAAAAAAGGGAAAAGTAGACCAAGGCAAAAAAGAAGAAGCAAACCAAAGAGAAACAACAGAAATATTTTTGGTCTTTTTGTATTTTTAGAAAGCAAAAGCAAAGAAGGACGAAAACTAAAAAGAGAACTAAAACACGAATATACAAAGTACCGATGCAACATGATATGGAGATGAGTGCAGTGTCAGCGTACCTCCCCCCAAGCTTAGGCTTTTGGCCTAAGTGGGTATCAATCCCAAGCTGGCCAGGATGAAGTGTCACCCTGGTACGACGAAGAGGTCCCCTCATCCTGGTGCGAGCTCGAGTACGTCCCTCCGTAATGCGTGGAGTAATCATAGGAGGGCACATCCTCCTGGTGCTGCTCGTGGAAACCTAGCAAGCGAAGCTGCTCGTCCACCTCCTCCTTGGAGCGCGACCACGGTCCCCTGTGAACACTAAACAAAGCAGGCTGTGGCAAAAGGATCTCCCTTTCATCCCCATCAGTGAAAATCATCCTATATACTAGATTGTTCAAATCAGAGGTAGCAGTGACAAAGTGATGAGTTTTCATGGCAACAAGGTCAAGCCTCTGTGGTGCCAGCATAGCATCGTAGGGATCCACTGAAAGACCTAATGCATTGACTATGCGCGATGCAATGATGCCCCCATAGATAGGCCCCCTAGCAGCTAGGCGACAAGCAATAAGCGAGCCAAGATTGTACCGAGTATCATTGTTAAGCGCAGCAGCAAGGAATGCTAAATGATAGTTGGAGATATTACTTGTGTTCTCCCTACCCATTACACTAGTAGCAAGATAATATGCAAAGTATCAAAGAGCAGGGAGTTGGATATTTCTTATCTTTCCGCGCTGTGCCACACGATCATCATCATTGGTCACCCCTCGATAAAGCTCCAACAAATCAGTGGGTTGCCCTTGAATTTTCTTCACGGTCCCTGTCATACGCACACCTACAATACTGCAAAATCTCTCCAAAGGCATGGTGAAGGGCAGATCATAGATTTTAAAAGATACAGTAGACTGATAGGGTGTGTTAGTAAAGGTGAAGCTCTCAACAAAATTTTTGGTGAGCATAGCGTATTGTGCACTCTCATCTTGCATATATGATGTCAAACCAACCCTCTCAATCAGTAGCAAGAAATCATCAAGAATACATGCAGCTTGTAAGAAAGTAAAACAAGGAAAAGAGGATGGGTGAGCATCCCCATCATCCCTTTCACTGCCAATACGAGTTGCAATGAGATCTTCATTGTATGATGGCCTAGCTTGAGAGGCTGTTCTTGAGGGCCTCGACCTCCTAGGTGCATCACTCTCAAATATCTCTCCAAAAGTATGGTTGTTCATGCTTGGTATTCTGAAATTTAAACACCTATTAAACAAGTGATTGCAAAGTAAATATAATGAAGGATTCTACTCATAGGGACTTGCAAGAGGCCTAAACATGCATCAAAAGTATATCTCTAAGCATCAAACAAACTTACAAGCCCTCATAACCAGTCACCTACATCAGCAAAATACTCAACATATAATCCACTAAACACAAATCTACTTGGACAAGGGGAGGAGTCACATACCAGGGAACAAATCCTCCAAATTTCAGCAAGAAAGATGGGCTGAGCAAGGAGATCGAAAAAATCGAGAGCAAGCATAGCAAGAACGCGATTTTGAGCTATGAACTGGAGCTTACTCGGGAGAGAGAAGAAAGTGGCAGGTGAGAGAGTTAGTGGGGGGCCAAGGGTGGTCGCGCCACCATGTGGTGTGCCTGCCTGGTGGGCCCCCCTGTACCTCCCAAGTACTCCTCTGCCCCTTTTTTCACGTAAAAATTTAATATGAATTTTCTGGAATTTTTCGAGACACTTTATTTTTGGGCAATTTTTAGAAATAGAAGAATGATTTTTTTGACAGACAGATTTTTCTTTTCTTTTGGAAACATGATGTAAGGACAAAACAAGGCTAGAACTATAGAATTTCTAACATGCAAGCAACTAACAACAAAAAGAAAACTAAACAAAAGCAAAAACTAAAATGCAAAGGATAGAAATAAACAGAGATAATCATAATGAAAACATTGTTTTGTTCAATGGAATCCTTTTGTTAACAAGGTTGATCAAGTCTTGCTACTAAAACAATTGCATATGAGACAAAATTTTGTACTCCACTAATGATTATGTTACCTCAACCTTGATAGCAATGGTCCCAATCATAAGTTTCAAATTTTTCTCTTGGTATGGGACAATATATTTCTCCAACTTGAATGCCTTCAACATGTTCAATTGAATTCAAACCATAAGTCCTTTCAATCTTCTTGGGGAAGTAGACAGTATGTTCCTTGTCATTAACATTGAAGGTCACCTTTCCTTGATTACAATTAATAACAGCTCCTGCAGTATTAAGAAAAGGTCTCCCAAGAATAATAGACATATTATCATCTTCAGGCATTTCAAGTACAACAAAATCAGTTAATATCAAGCAATTATGAGCCACTTGAAAAGGTACATCCTCACATATACCCACAGGAATAGTGGTAGATTTATCAACAATTAATTTTTCAAGTTGAAGCCTCTTATAGAGAGACAAAGGCATAACACTAACTCTAGCTCCCAAATCACACAAAGCAGTTCTAACATAACTGTTCTTAATAGAGCAAGGGATAGTTGGAATCCCTGGGTCTCCAAGTTTCTTAGGAACCTTACCATTGAAGGAATAATTAGCGAGTAAAGTAGAAATTTCTTCATTAGGGATCTTCCTTTTATTCGAGACAATGTCCTTCATATACTTTGAGTAAGGAGGCAATTTAATAGCATCAGCCAAAGGAATTTGCAAGAATAAAGGCTTCATCCACTCATAAAACTTATTATAGTGTTCATCTTCCTTTGAATTGTGTTTCTTATCAGGGAAAGGCATAGGTTTTTGGACCCAAGGTTCTTTTTCACTACCATGTTTCTTACCAATAAAATCTTGTTTGGTGTATTTAGTATTCTTAGTATGGTTTTCAGGTTCTTCTTCAACTTTTCTTCATTAGGAACAACATTTTCTTCATTACCACTTTTAGTTTCAGCATTAGAGATAGATATACGATTACGATCTATAGCAGGTTTAGAGGGTTCTACAATAGTTTTATGTTTCTTTTTCCTTTTCTTACGAGTAGAAACACTATTTTCAGCTTGTTGAGAATCCTGCTCAATTCTTTTGGGATGCCCCTCGGGATATAGAGGATCCTGGGTAGCATCACCACTTCTAGTTCTAATTTCATAAGCATGTTTTTCTTTAGCAGCATTAACTAGCAAGTCGTTTTGCACTTTAACGAGTTGATCTATTTGAGTTTGAACCATTTGAAAGTGTTTAACAATCATTTTAACATCATTAGAGGTTCTTTCCACAATATCTTTCAACTCAACAATAGCTCTAGTGTTTTCCATTAGATGATTTTGCACCTTTTTATTAAAGTTATCTTGTTTAACAATAAAGATATCAAATTCTTCTAAGCATTGATCAGGAAGTTTAGAGTAAGGGATATCACCTTCATCAAAGTGTTGGAGAGAGTGTACCTCAATAGTGGATGAGTAGGGAATAGGCTTACATAATTCTTTTATAGGAGGTAAATTCTTGACATCTGCAGCTTTAATTCCTTTCTCCTTAAGACATTTCTTAGCTTCCTTCATCACTTCATCATTTAATTCAATAACTCCCCTCTTCTTTGATGTTGGAATAGGCACGGGAATAGACGGTTCAGGTACAATTACTTCAGGTATAGCTTGTTTAGGAGGAGTCCAATCTTCATAATTCTTGCTTATTTTAGCCATTAATTCCTCAGCTTCCTTAGGAGTCCTATTCCTGAAAACACAATCAACACAACTATCTAGGTATGTCCTAGATTCCTCGGTTAGTCCATTATAAAATATATCAAGAAGCTCATTCTTAGGTAATGGACTTCCAGCTGTGCATGAATCAAAGCACAAAACCTTGCCCAAGATTCGAGCAATACCTCTTTTTCTCCCTGTTTAAAATCAAAAAGTTCCTGCAAAATAGCATGCCTAGCTCTGGGAGGAAAATATTTCTGCAGGAAAGTACTAATCAAGCACTCAGGGCCATCAATAGATCCAGGAGGTAAATTACTAAACCAAGTTTTAGCCTCTCCTTTTAGTGAAAAGGGAAAAATCTTAGCAACAAAGTAAGTACGCATCTTAATATCATCAGAAAACAAGCCACTCATGGTAGAGAGTCCGTTCATATGTGCTACCGCACTTTCATTCTTAGTCCCACAAAAAGTTTCTTTCTCGACAATAGCTATGTAAGATAGATCGAGAGAGAAATCATAATCTTCATCTATAATGTTTATGGGAGAAGCAACAAACTTAGCATCAGGAGACAATTTGGGTCTAATAGTACGCCTCTCAAGGAGACTCTTAGCAGCGCTCCTATCATGGGTGTTCTTACATTCTTTAATAAATTCATCAGTCATCTCAACACAACCATCTTCAATATCATAACTTTCACTAGACTTAGGTGAACTAACAGGTGTGGTAGTGTCTTCATTAGGAGTTTCGGTATTTCTAGCTATAGTTCTAGCAATCGTAGCATCTAGGAAAGGACCTAATGAACCACTCTTATCAAGCACAGTAGAAGCAACATCATAAGCATCAGAAGTTTCAGATTCATCAGTAGTAGCAGTGTGTGTAGCATGTGTATGTGGTGGTGTAACGAGCTTACTTATAACATATGGTGAATGAAGAGCAACCGAGGTGTTCAGAACCGTACCTCTTCTTGTAGTGGATGGTAAAATAGGAACCTTGCCATCACGAGACTTACCCATGATGGATGGAAAGCAGCGAACAATAGACAATCCAAGTGAACTTGATAAATAAAGCTATGCTCCCCGGCAACAGCGCCAGAAAATAGTCTTGATGACCCACAAGTATAGGGGGTGTATCGCAGTATTTTCGAGGGAAGTGAAACCCAATTTATTGATTCGACGCAAGAAGAGACAAAGAATATTTATAAGCCTTAACAACTGAGTTGTCAATTCAGCTGCACCTGGAAACAATCTTGCTCACAGCAGTTTATCAGTAGCAACAGTTTTGTAGTAGGAATAGTAAAGTAACAACAGTAATGAGCAAGGACAGTAGTAACAAAAGTAGTAAACAGTGGGATTCGAGTGCGGTAGGCATAGGGATGGATGGACGGGCGGTGCATGGACAAGACAATTCACATAGCAAACAGAACATAGGGCAATTGCAGATAAATAAGATAAAGCATCCAACTACTAGACAATCCTAGGCATGTGTTCCATATATAGTCATACGTGCTCACAATGAGAACTTGCACAACATCTTTTGTCCTGCCAGCCCGTTTGCAGCGGGACCTCTAGGGAACTACTGGCAATTAAGGTGCTCCTTTTAATAGAGCATCGGAGCAAAGTATTAACACTCTGTGAACACATGTGGTCCTCACATCAAAGCCATTCCCTTCCAGTTATCCCGATTTCTATCACTTCGGGGCCATAGGTTCCGGACAACAACGTGTGTATACAACTTGCAGATAAGACCAAAAACAATACTATCATAATGAATCCATAACATGTTCAGATCTGAAATCATGGCACTCGGGCCCTAGTGACAAGCATTAAGCACAACAAGTCGCAACAAAGTCATAAAGCACTAATAAAAGGTACTAGGCACCATGCCCTAACAATATGATTCCATTACATGAACGATCTCATCCAATCCCTACCATCTCCATAGCCTACAGCGGGGGATTACTCACTCATAGATGTGGGAAACATGGATGGTCGATGGAGAAGCGATGGTGATGATGATGACGATGATCTCCTCGAATTCCACGTCCCGGCAGGGTGCAGAACGGAGTTTCTGGTGCTGTTTCGTGGAATCTGGTGGTGGTGGCGGAGTGGAACTCCTTCTGGAAAAACGTCGAACCCCCCGAAGTTTTTAGGTTAGAAGGCTCCTTATAGGCGAAGAGAGAGGCCGGGGGGCGCCTGGGGGGCCCGCACCACCCCCTGGCACGGCCTGGCCCGCGCCAGCAGGTGGTGTGGCCACCCCTAGCTCTTCTCCGTCTCGTATTCTGGCTCCTGGAGTCTTCGGGTGAAATAGGATTTTTGGCATATTTTCCGGGATTTTTCCTGATAGTTGATTTTTTGCACAAAAAGTAGACACCAAGGCAATTCTACTGAAAACAGCGTCAGTCCGCATTAGTTGCATCCAAATCACACAAGTATAGAGGAGAAACAATAGCAAAAGTGTTCGAGAAAGTAGATACGTTTTGGACGTATCAACCCCCTCTCGTCTATCTTCTAGGGATCGACGCCGCCTGTCACCACTTCATCCTCGCAGGACTCCCTTTCGTCGTCTCTCATTCGTGCCACCCTTCGCCGCCTCTTCTCATCTGTCGTCCCGGTAATGATTCCATGTCTTATCGATTGTTTGTCGTGTATATAAGATTCTCATAGAGGTTTGTGGGAATCTGCTGTAGATTTAGATGGAGAAATATTAACACATTCTCTAAATGATTCGTGTAGACTAGAAGATTTAGATGGGGAGATATTTTGTAACTACATAAGATGGGCAGATTTGGTAGCCAGCTTTACAAGCGCGCAAGATTTGCCAGCACTTTTTTGCGGCCGATGTTGGACGTGCCACGAATCACAATGTGGGAAAACTTAATCAGATTCATCATTGAGTTTTTCAATCCATCGTCTAGCACTTTCGTCATAAAAGAAGGATCAGGAGAAATAGTAGTAACTTGTGAGGACGTAGAACATATTTATGGTTTACGTAACCAAGGTTATTCTGCATTTCAAATTATAAAGGAAGATGGTCAAAACAATATGCATAACATACCCCCTTGTTTCCTCAGCAAGTCAAGCGGTAATATAGTGATAAGAGATTTGATTAATGACATAAAGACTGAGAAGGCGTCTGATGACAACTTCGTCCGCAAAGCAGTGCTTGCGCTAATTGGTCTTATCATAGCCCCATCAAGTAACGTAACTGTACCTAAGACCTTCTACTGTTTAGTGGAAGACGTTCCTCGTATTTTTCAGATTAACTAGAATTACTTCACACTGAAGTTTCTCATAGATAGTTTGAAGGATAGCTTTGTAGGATCTACTATGAGAGCATGGCCCAAAGGAAATCTAGGTCTAACACAGGTATATATGTTAAGTCAAACAATCATCAGTTTTTATGTTTAGCACTCGATGTAAAACTAAATTTATTTGTCTGTACAATTTGTTTGCAGTTTCTTTATTGGGAGAAGTTGGTGATCATTGATGATCCTACTTATATTCCCCCTGTGTCCATTCGGCCACTAATAAAAAAATAGACAGAAGACGAATCAGAAAGGAGATGTTGCTATGATTATAAGAATGGTCGAGGCCTCGGAAACAACGCTAAAGTGATGGTAGTCAGTTTAATCATTCTTTTGATATGCCACCATACATAGCTCGTGTTTGTATTTGTAAGGGAGCTATATAAGAAAACGAGTTTGCAAAAACCATCAATGAATGGTGAACAGTCAAGTTCAAACAAACGGGGCAGTAACATGGACTTCCTATTCAAACGTATGACGACAGATTAGAAAAATCACATGGACATGAAGATAGCACTTGTACCGCAGATATGTGTAGAGGTGATACAATCTATATTTTATGTGTTGTTTCATGTTGATGATAACGATACTACACTATGAATGAAAACTCAGTACTTAATATTTTTCGTTATGCAGGAGGTTCTAAAATTGTTAAATACAAATGGTGTCATGTATAAACCAACTGAAGCATCACAGTCGGACAAAGGAGAAGATGGTGAAGATGTAAAATCTGTTCCTAGTGAATCATAATCAGGCAAATAATTTGTCTATAAACATGGTAATAAAGAAGCCAAGCTTGATGACATTCTGAGAAAAACATCGGCTAATTCTGAAGCAGCCATTGCGGAAGATCCATTCGGTGGTGACATTTACGTCACACCCTTCAAGGAAAAACATATGCTGACAACTGCTGTTGACATTTCAATGAACACACCAGACCACCTTCAGAAGATGGATGGTACAGAGGAGAATCTATGGGATGTAAATGAAAATACCAAGTCTACATCGTCATCGGAGGTACCGTCATGCATTCTTGGTACTCAAAAGGATACACCAAATGGTGCACAGAGCGGTGTCGTGCAGAACGATGCACGCGATGATATGACTTCTACCGCGGGGAAGGAAGATGCAACAAAGTGTGGTAATTCTATTGATAGCGACAAAAAGGAAATTGACAATGGTCTAGGCAAAAGGAAACGTGTACCCAAGGGTAATAGTAAGTATGGCTCCCCATTATTTGAGCGACAGAAACAACCGAAACGTAAATCAAAAAATACGAAAGGTATAATGCTTTATAGATTTCATTAATTATTTTTATGCAGCAAACAAAATGGTTCATCGCGGTAACTTGTGTGTTTTCATAAATGTTATGCAACAATGTTATTTAAACAGCATGATATTGGGGAATGTTACACTATGTTAACACCTGCTGAAATAGAAGGTGCTGCGAAATATGTTTCAACTTTGGCGAAGATTCCCAAAGAAGATGTAAAATGGGCGTACCAGAACACAGATGAGGCCATCTTGTCTTCAAAAAATCTTAACGATGTCCTTATAAAAGAATGCCTTAGTACTGCTGTAAGTAATTCGTTAACCTATTATATTGTTATTTTACAACAAAGCAGTATGAACATGCAATCATTGTACACCTATTATTTTCAGATACTTGAGATCTACATTCTAGAGCTGGCTCCCCGTCTTGACTATGATCGGCACATATGTGGACCGTTGAGGTCAACCTATCTTATCAATGAAGCCATTAAAACGTACAAAATGAAAAAAACTTGAAAAAGTTTGACGTAGAAGAAGTGCCAAGACCAGGAGCTGTAGGAAGGGTTATGAATGAATATTTTGCGCATGACAAGGTAAACAATGTTGTTTTATAAAGTTAATGTTATTGTTAACTATTTGGAATACTACATAGTACATGCTAGTGATCTTATTTTGTAGGCATATTTCCCTCTAAATATACGCGGAGAACATTATGCGACAGTTGTAATGCATCACAAAAAGAAGGAGTTCCAAGTCCTTGACCCTAAGTACAATTTAACCTATTCGCATGCAGTTGTGGATGACTTGGTATTATCTACTTTTCTCATCAAAACCGTGTTATCTTTTGGTGTTTCACTAACTCTTACTCTTTTGCAGAAAGGACAAATTGCACTAGACATATGGTGGACAAACAAAACTACACACAAACAATTTCCTGACGTCGATACTTGGCCTATTAAAAATATGAAATTGGAAAGCACGATGATTCGTAAGTACTTTTGAATCATATCACTTTAGCACTATTGATGTCGTAAATGAATTTTATTTCATCCTATATGGCAGCAACTCATGCGAATTATGGGTATTGCAATGTCTAGAGCACTAGGACAGAGATCGTATGACTAAGAACATTTCTCAGGTCTATACACTATTCCTTTGTATAGTCACAAAAATCAATATGATTACAATTCAATTTATAAACTCTTCTATATGGTACTGCAGACAATAATCGAGGAATCAAGAGGACCTACCGTTGCAACGATTCTTCTATCTAGAAGAACTAGAGGCTGTGAAAAGGAAAATCAGATCAGTCATTAATAACAGTGTACCTTGAGAATTTACTAGTCCTTGTAGGTTTCCATACCTAGTAAATTCATATTGATTTTTAAAACTTGTTTGCATTTTACGACAACATTCCATATCCTGTTGTGTCGGGTCAACTCAAAACTAAGAAGTGGTTTCGTTGTTTAACTTGTTTATTTCGACCCAAATTAGTTGTTCACGTTGAAAAACTAATTCGTTTCTTTCAACCAAGCGCCTTTTAATATACATAGCATGCTCTCCATATTTTAATATATTTAGCTTGATCTGCATATTTCGGTGAAAGCAAACTAAAAGGGCGCGAACAAAGTATAAAAACAACGAGATAAATATAATATAGGAGGGGGCATCTGATACATTGCAAATGTATCTATAATTTTTGATGTTCCATGCTTGGTTTTATCCACTTTCTTGTGTTTTGTTCCAACTTTGGAGTACTTTTCATATGATTTCTTGGACTAACCTATTAACAACAGCCACAGTGCCAGCTGCCTGTTTTCTGCTGTTTTTGGTTCCATGAAAGTCAGAAAATGAATATTCTCGGAATTGGACGGGACAAAAGCCAAAGTGCCTATTTTTCCGGAAGTCATCAGATGCCAGAATACGAGATGGAGAGAGGCCAGGGGGCCACCACACCACCTAGCCGCGTGGCCCAGCCTGGCCCGCGCCAGGGGGTGGTGTGGCCGCCTCCGGCACCCCCTCGGCCTCCCCTTCCGCCTATAAGATGCCCTCAGGACAAAAACCCTAAGTACCCGATCAAAAATCCACGAAAGAGTTTGTAGCCGTTGTCATCTCCATCCCTAGATCGGGAGGGATCTGAAGCTCTTCCCGGCACCCTGCCGGAGAGGGGAATTCACCCTGGAGACCTTCTTCATCACCATGCAAGCCTCCGGTGTGATGCGTGAGTAGTTCATCCTTAGAATACGGATCCATGTAGTAGCTAGATGGCTGGTTCTCCTCCTTTGTACTTTCATGTCTAGATCTTGTGAGCTCCGTTCATGATCAAGATCATCTATTTGTAATTCTGCATGTTGTGTTTGCGGGGATCCGATGGATATTGAGATGTTATTTCAGATTGATTATTGATTCTATCATGTCTTTGTTATTTGTGATCTGGCATGCTTTCCGTTGTTAGTAGCTATCTTGGCCAAGTAGATGCTAGCAACTCCAAGAGTTAGTATTTATGCTCGATAGTGGGTTCATGCCTCTGGTAATCTGAGGAAGTGACAGAAATCTCTAAGGTACTAGATGTGTTGTTGCTACTAGGGAGAAAACAACAATCCTTTGTTCATAGAACAATTGTATTGTTTACTTTACACGCAGTTCGTAAAGTAATAATTTGTTGCTTGCAACTTAATACTCGAGGGGGTTCGGATGATAACCTGAAGGTGGATTATTAGTTATAGATGCAGTTGGATGGCGGTCTATGTATAATGTTGTAATGCCCAATCAAGTTCCAAAGGAGTCAAGATGATTAGTATATGCATGTATTGCTTTCTCGATGTTTGTCAATTTGCCCGCTGTAATTTGTTCACCCAGCATGTTATCTATCTTAAGGAGAGCCACCTCTAGTGAACTATGGATCCCGGTCCTTGTCTTTTACTTTCAATTTACAAACTGTTTACTTCTTTGTGTTTACTTTCTGCAAACTTTTACTTCTTTCCATTAGATACGTTTAATCCTTTGTTTTCCGCAAAACACGGTGAGATTGACAACCTCATCGCAAGTTGGGGACAAAGTTCTGTGGTTGTATTGTGCAGGTCTCCACGTTGCTACTGGCATCGGTAGTGCGCCCTGCCATCGTTCAGCTAGCTACACCTTTGGGGTGTTTCCTTGCTCCTACTGGTTCGATTAAACCTTGGTTTCATACTGAGGGAAACTTGTTGCTGTGCTCATCATACCTTCCTCTTGGGGTTCCCAACTTGCTCTACATCATCATCGCTCCAGCACTTTGCCTGGGCGCCATTACAGAGCCATCAGCATCCCTTACAACATAGAAAACATACATAGAGGGGCATATATGCCCAACCAAAAAACATGAAAATAAACACTATAGATGGAAGTGAACCCTAGCACAATAGTGGTTCACTACTTGGACTCTCTCCTCCCTCTAGCTCTTGCTCCCCTCCTCGATCCCATCTCCTCGACGCTACCCCAGCCCTCACTCTTGCTGAGTGTTGTACGGGAGAGTGTGCATCCCGTTGACGGTGGGGAAGGTATTGTCGAAGTTCGTGAAGATGTTGAAGGTGGTGAAGAAGATCGACTCGCACCCACACCAGTAGACCTCGCCGAGGAGAAGATATGCATCATACTGGTTGGTGAAGTGCACGTGAGCCCTACCGCAAGGCCTCCGAGGACATAATGATCTTCGAGGCGGAACATGGCCGGAGAGCCGGGTCGGAGGTGGCGATGGCCAGCGCTAAGGAAGGCGTAGGCCAACTCCCTCGGGGACCTCAACCTTGAGTTTTCCCATACTCGGAGGGACCCCTCAACAACGACCCTGGCGGGGTAGGTCATCTCTGACACGGTGTGAGGCGGACAGAAGGTAGCACCATTGAACTGCATGGTGGCGGCAGGTGATGGATCTTGCTAGGCGGTGGACGGTGGACCTTGGTGAAGAAGAAGGGCTTGGCAGATGGATGGGGTGGAGTGTGGGAGAGGATGATGTGGAGATATGTCAGTTTAAATAGCCTTGAGCGCCGCTTGAACAAGATCGGTGAGTAACTGCACGACGCGTCGGATACTCCGCGCGTGTATTGGTGCGAAACGAGGCATGGTCGTATCCATCACGCGAGTCGTCTCGGTTACCATGCTCTCTGGATTGCTGCGTCGCTAATAGATGCACTGATTGAACGAGTCTGAAGCGAGCACAGTCGCTGTGTCGTAAAGTATGAAACGCGCGATGCATGCTACGTCGATCGATGGTCCGTTCAGCTGCGCGCCCATGCATGCATCCATGGTGGGGACAGGGCCTAATCAGGAATTCCACGGCCCAACGGTCCAACGACCGCTCCATTTCAACGTGTATTAATGAGGTGGCCATTTTCCATGCATGCGCCATGCAGCATCGTAGCCTGTCTATTGCACATCATTGCAGCCTTGTAGCCTAGCTACTTGCACGTCTTTTTTTCACTGCGAATTCACACGGGCGTGTCGCTCGATCGGTCACGCGCCAAACAATTTCACATGGGGCGCAGCTTTCCGTCACACGCCCGTGGAAAAGAGTCAATGCTCCTCGATATCGTGCGCCCATGCCTCTTCGATACGTGCGCCTGCGCCTCCTCGAAACTGTGCGCCCGCGCCTCCTTGAAACAGTGCGCCTTAAACACGAGGGGAGAATGAAGCGACCACGACGCGCCCATATATCTGCCCCTCGACATCTCCCTCTCTCACCCGCTCGTACCAATCCATCTAACCACTAGCCGCCGAGCCCCGCCACCACTCAAGCAACCTCTAGCCGCCGCGTCCCGCCACCACTCAAAGCAAGCGCTCGCCGCCCCCGCCCCTCCCCCACCAAGATGCAGTTCAATGGCCCGACGTACCGCTGCTCCGCCACCGTGCGGGAGTCAGAGTGGCTGCACGGCCGGGTCGTGCAGAACCGCCTTCGCATCTGGGCTATCTCGAGGTGGAGGGGACCGTTGGAGCTGGCCCGCTTCTTCCTTGCCGTCGGCTACCGCCACCTCCCTCCTGGCACTCCACCCATGTTTTAGATCGAGCAGCAGTTTGACGGCGCCAACGGAACAACAACTTCTGCATCGGCCTTTTCGTCACCTTCGTCAACCACTGCGACGCCTACCACCTCCTTGGCAAAGTGTTCTGGTGTGGATGCGAGTTCATCGCGTTCACGACGTACAATATCTTCACCGACTTCCACGGCATCTTCTCCATCAACAGCGCGACCCACTCTCTCCCGTACATCATGGCGGAGGATGATGAGGGGTATGACGCGTAAGGAGCGGCCAAGGAGGAGCCAAGGAGCGGCCGGGCCGGAGGAAGAAGAAGACAGTGTCGTGTCTGTTTGTGTCGTGTATGGTTGGACTTGCTTTTCTACTATGTAATAATTGCTAATCGTGTTTTATTAATATATATGTGCTTATAGTTCGTGCAAAAATACACTTGTGCATACTACCAAAACGGGTACACAAGTGCATAAAACAAAAGGCTCAAAATGTGATAACAGCTCGTGCATCAAAAGGTTGGAAACAAAACAGAGCATAAAACAAAACTGTCAGTGGGTTTTTTCTTAACACTGACGAACTGAAGAAGCAAAACAGAGAAGCTAATAATAATTTGCCCGATTTCGAGTTGATTTTATTCAAGCCAAAGCCATAGACCATAACATCCATGTCAGTGGGTTCTAGGATAAAAAAGCATCATGATTTTTACTCGAACACTGATTGTGTTGTCTAACAACCAATGATCAGGAGATAAACAAAACAGAGAGAAATTACAAGGACGTCGCTCTCCTTCCAATTCCATGAAAAAATGTCACACAGGAGCTATTTGCCCGAACAAATATATGCAGACTATAAATGTACATCACAAATACATATTTTCACACGAACTGTCTAAAAAATAATTTCCATGTATGATACTTGAAAAATGACTACCTTTACTGCTATAGGATATTCCTGCATGAGATGACACACAATATTAGATAATAAAGTCTAATAAAAATGTAGGAAATATATCAAGCTAATTTTCAAAACTGTACTTGGGATGATATATGCATTTTGGGTTCTTCCTGTTATGTCCCTCCTGTTGGCAAGCGCTGCACACCCGCTTCTTCCGCTCTTTGTATCCTAGCGGTCGACCATTTTTGGTCATGGGGGAATATTTCTCAACTGGAACTTTCTTGTTTTGCTTAGGTACGTCCTTGGTGGACACTTTTTTAGGATCACCAATATCAAACTGGCTTGCTTGACTTGCATCTACATTTTCATTAACTAAACTACGAGGACCATATGCTCTGCATTTATCATACCCTTCTCTTCTAGAAATAATTCCATCGATGGTACTCTTCAGAAGATCGTACTCCGCTGTGTCATTGCATGCAATATGCATAGCTTGTGAGGCCAACACATTTATACTGCTGTATTTTTTCCACTCATCTGGCCCAGACCAACCCCGACCAAACATATCGCTCGTGCGTCTAGCAGCCAACCCAAACCTGGCATTTTTAGTGAAACGCCACAGAGCACAGCAGTCTGGTATTGCAATAAATTTTAAGTGATTGAGCACGCGCAGTATGTGCTTGCAAGGGATCCCTTTGCGAATCATCCTTCGACAGCCGCACCTTATAATTTCTGACAAGTTGGGAGTGTATTCCACGTAAAACTTGTTGTCAAGATTATTTTTCCATGCAACGACAAAGGTGTACGAGTCAGATCCTAGCTTTCTTTCTAAAATCTGCATGCCACCAATCTTTGAAATGTCACCTTGCAAAATATAGAACACAGCTGGAGTGAAGACTGTCGCAGCAGCTACCTCTAGTTATTTGAAATCAGTAACTGGCACCGGAAATGTCTGTGAAGTCGTGCAATCATCTTTGGTCTCCTTCTCACGGAGACGTGCGATGGCATTCTCGTAGTGACTAACCATGTCCACCAAGTTCATTTTCCCATCAAGGTGGAGGTGAAGAGACGAGTTTAAACTTTCACTCCTCTTGTTGCTTTTCATATCCAGCCAGAACCTTTATGAAAGATACGTGGCGGCCCATAATCTCTTCTTCGTGTACATTCTCTTAAGCCAATTTGTAGTATTGGGTGACGTCCACTTCCTAACAAAAGCGTACCATCGCTGCTCGAATACTTGCTCCGACGTGGTGTAATATAGAAGAGTCCTAAACTCGTTCAGTGACCTGTTTGGTAGGTGCATCTCCATATATTTTTTTCAACGTGAAAGCTGCAAATACGATGGTATACACCAGTAAGTACTTCATCCACAGCAGAGATCATTGCGGCATCTGCATCCGTGATTACTGCCTTTAGCTTCTGTTGGCACATTGCTTTCAAGAAAGTCCGGAGCAGCCAGGCATATGTTTCTTCGGTCTCGTTTGATAGGATAGCACATCCAAATACCGTTGTTTTACGGTGATTGTTCAAGACGACAAAGGGAACAAATGGCATTCTATACTTATTCATCTTGTATGTGCTATCAAACACAACGACGTTGTCGTAGTCCTGGTAGTCCCGACGTGATTGAGAATCGCACCAGAACAAGTGCTGCAGACGGTCTTCATGTAGCGTGTAATCATAAAAAAATTCAGGATCCCTCTTTTTTTTCTCCGCCATGATGCCCAAGGTTGTGTTAGCATCACCTTTATAAAGCAGCTTCCTCTTCTCCCTTGAGCACATGTTGTACAAATCCTTCCTTGTAAATCCCACACCGGCAAATGAACCACCAAAGTTGCTAATCATTGATCGCATGATGATATGCTTCCTAACCCCCATGTCACACCACGATAATATCTCAGCTCTTTGAGAGTCGTTGATCTTCCTATGGGACCAAAAAAAAGGGACTTCATCCGGTCTCGCTAACACATGATTGTGAGTGTCATCAAAACTCTGAACGATCCAAAGACCAGTTTTTCCATCAAACTTCACCATCATACGTGCCTTACAGTTGCACCTAGACTCAGCTCTAAGCCTATACTTGCGGCCTTCCATTGTCGGTAACTTCTTGTCGCGTTTTCCTTGCTTGCAACACACAAATCGCCTTAGACAAACAAGTCCATCATCAAACCGCCTCACTTGGTGCTTCCTAATGCCGAACACATAATCTTTGGCATATCTGTTGTAGAAAGAATAGGCTGTTGCTTCACTATCAAATGTCATTTCCATTATCTTGCAGTATAGTTCTCTCTTATCATCAGGATACCCAGTGTCATTGCTACATTTATTTGAACTCTTAGTCTGATTACATGGTGCCTGCTACAAATTCAAAACCTAGCCATTAGAACTATAGTAGTATGCATGTCGGTTCGTTGATTGCTAAAAAACAGCCTATAAATAATACCTCACCCGTGTCAACGAAGATATCAAAATTTGGTGCATCTTCACAATCATCATAATTACCCATCTCCAAGTCTGATTCACCCAAATAGTCATACTCCATACCAGAGTCATTTGTTACCTGAACAATTTAGCAATATTTAGTATACAATTGCACCATACAGTGCATGACATATAAATTTTTATACCACTACACATACTTCAGTATCAACAAACATGTCCGTTTCTTCATGATTGTTAAGGCCATTGTGGAAATCGTCGGCATAGACAATCTAAACAAATCAAGCCATGAGATATCATATATTACTTAATTTAACATTTAAATATCAAAGAAGAAGCTAATGTGTCCTCACATCAAACTCTTCTTCGCTCCAGCCGTCTTTGGGATGCGTATTGGCGGAAATGGAATCATCACCGACATGCTCGATTTGATCATCTTTCATACTAGATCTAGAGTCCTCCATCTCCTCTATCAGTGATTGCGCCACATTGTTAGAATCTAATGTTCCATCTTTTTAGGCTATGTGTATCTAACAATTAGTAGAGACGAAGCATGATCATGGGGACTTACAAGATCGGAAGATAAAGTCGACGGTTTGGAGTAGAAACCCTAGTGATGAAGACGCCGAGCCGCTGGCGTGCCTTCTACCTTCGAGGATCTACGGTGGCGGACGCGAGGATCTGCGGCGGCGGACGCGGGGTAGATCGGCGGCGCCGAGGGGAAGCAGATCCGCGGATACGAGCGACCGAGTTTACCAGGCGGCAGAGAAGAGAAAGCTTCAGTTACGCTGAACAATGGTGCATGCATGGACGTGGGAGCTAATCGCGGTGATTAGGTCTAGGTGGACCCCACGTGGGGTCATGCCGTACGGCTTCGTTAGTCCCTGTATACAGATACGAGACTATACTGGTCTTGGATATAGGTTCCGCTTGGGCAAAAAAAAAAGCCAACAAAACGCGCCAGATTAAAATGCCCCTAGCAGTTCAGACTTCCTCCTAAACGACGGTGCGCACTGAAGCACTCCTCTAAGTGTAGTAGCAGAGTCAAAAGGCATCTAAATGATGATCTGCATGCAAACTTAAAGTGATCAAAGCTCAACGTTGTTGTCTAATGATTTATGTGATGCATCGGATTGCATGCTCACATTTTTGCTTAGATTATACTTCAGTGCCTATCAGTAGTTTGAAACTTTTGTGCAATAACTATCAAGAAAAAACTTCATAAGATGATTTTGGGGTTTTCAAAATCTAACACTTCTGAATGTACTGACGCATAGGCATAGCCTAAAAAGATGGAACATTGAGTTATTTAATCGCTTCTCTCTTCTTGAATGTACATGTCAAGCCCAACTTGTCCCTTGCCTGTTATTTATCAGAGCATGGCCTGATCATGAAGACTGCCGCGGAGTGTTGATGAGGTCGTTTGTAGTAGGAGCATGGATACTGAGATAGATGTAGATTGTGAACTGAACACTTTGCATGTCCTACTAGAGTTTGTAGATCTGTGTAAACGGCATGTTGTAGTGCTAAGAACATTTATTCTTTACTGCACAAGGCCTTGCTCTAAGCAAGCATATATGAATAAAATCAGTGTCGCTGGAATGCAGCGCTCGGATAGAGAAGATATGTGTGTATGCTCTTTTTCTTTCGATGTACACCCATTCATATCTTGTGTCGTTTGGAATAAGCAGTGCGGTGCACGTCCTCTCTTACCTGCACAGTGAGCATGGTAAACAGCACCGCACACGAACGAACGATAGTATGGCGTTGAGCACGAGGACCACCATGACCCCATGACTCCACTGTGTTTATAGAAACGCGCTTATAACTTATATTATCTAATAGCTTAATCGCGGTGACTATCCAGACAGGTGAGGGCATTCCTGAATAAGATGTTTACAGCCGTTTGATTTTCGCCAGGACCGATCTAGGCCACTGATTTGGGCCGGTTAACTCTTACGTCACGTGTGCCTGTGGATGGCCCCCGCCTGATAGGGCCCATGACACAGTGATTGATTACTTTCAATATGGTGAAAATACCACTTGTGGGGGGATTGATCCTTCTCTTCTTCCCGTTTGCACATGCCAAGTATCGCTGGTAGGATTAATTACGGATTTTTTAATGTAATTATCATTCGTGGCATGTACTTAGCTTTCTTATATGAAGCAAACTGTGTATCGGGTTTTGGAGTTTGCTTGTCAAATTGGTAATGCAACAGTTCGGTTGTGGCATCGATAGTAAGTGATGCTTTGAGAGCAGCCATGCTGCTTTTTCAGTGTGCCCCTTTCCCTTTCTTCAACGCTCCAAGTGCTTGCTTAGTTTTTGCAACAACCCTCTTTCAATTTATCTAGATCCGCCGGCCACTGCTCCATAAGTTCACTTCTTGCACGAGGCTGGACGTGGCTGTCATCGAGAAGGACGAGGCTAGGTTCTGTAACTACCTCGGTGAATTACGCTCTTAGTTAATGCCTGGATGAACGAAAGTGGTTAAAATAGTACGGTGGGGCCTAGGGCCACTCACGGTAGACCTTTCGGCCGTCCTAACCACTTTCAAACAACGGGACAAGAACGAGCGGCGTAATCGGCAGGCGAAGGGATCAACTACATACACAAATGAGTATGTATGCAAGCCACATACAACAGTCCTCAGAGCCATTCCATCTAAAAGAAATAAAAATATTGCAACACCATACGGCCAGATCCAAATGTCCTAGATAGATATAATAATTTAGGATAGCTCCTCATACATCACACATCAGAGTATCAGGCGGAAGCGGAAAACAAGATCCGAGTACGGATAAGAAGCAAATTGGCATAATATGCCCCATAAATAAACACATCCCGCCCACAGATCACACGGATCCCCGTTCCCGGAATCTCTACACCGAATGATCGTTGCCAACATCATCTGTCTCTTCCACCCAGTATCCGTCTTGCGGGTACACCTGTTCATCTGAATCAAACAATTTATCGTGTGAGACCCTAGGGGTACTCAGCAAGTCTTTATGCCACTAAAGGGGACACAACCTGGGGTGACGCAATTGCAGCAAAAGATAATACCTAACAATCCTACAGATACCCGCTAACCTTCCGCCTAACCAATGATAGACGGAAGTCCGTGAATTAAGAACAACGGTTATAACAGTATAATTAACAGGTCCATCCTCCTCCTCGCTTACCAACGAGGAAGCAGACGAACAACCCCCATCATCCATTGGCAGTTTTATTAATCATTCCATGCGTATTGCACTATTTACTAGTCAAGTACTTAGTCAATTTAAAAGCGGGACTTTAGTTATACTTGTCTATGATCGAGAAACTGTGCTCCAAGTCGTCCATAATCGCGGACACGGCTTTCAGAAAGATTTACCCTGCAGGGGTGCACGAATAGCAACACACACTCGATCAACCTCGGAAAAACCAAATCAAAACCCAACGAGGCATTCACGACAAAGCAATCACAGGATTCAGAAACATTTCAGGGGGCCACCCCATTAAGCTACCCGCAACGAAGTTGGCCGGCTCCGAGACGGACCCAAGGTTTGTGTGGACGGCGGTAAACGACTGGGAACCCGAAAATGTGACTGGGCTTGTCGATACAGCGAAAACGTGTCACGATCCAAAACAGTACAGGTGCTCCTCGCACAATCTTAAATAAAGCAGTAACATGGCATAAGTACAAAATAGTAATAAAGCCCCAAACTAATTGTGGCCCCAAGAAATAAGAATGAATCAAGCTCTGGCTCAGGGGGGGTCCATAAGGCCTCCCGGATGTGGATAGTGCGAATAGTCAAGGAACAGGAATCAAGTACTCGGGGTCCTACGGGACACAAGTGAGCATGAAAAACCAAATAGCAGATATTGCTCACCGGTGCCTCTTTCATTAGTTATCCCATTACTACTCAGGTTATGTTGTTTAGGTACCTCATTATCCATCAGACACTCACATACCCTACTCATGCTTTTCTACGACTCGCATGGCTCAAACAACTCCTATAGTAATGGCTCATGGGACCGGAACAAGCTTGGTGTGGTGTAAAAGTAAAGGCCATGCAGTACTTGGGATTCAATTTAATGCAATCGCGACTCAATGATGCAAGAATAAGATAGAGGCAATAGGTACTGTATGTATGCAAGCATGTGGTAGTGCTTGCCTGGCAGCTCAGTTGAAGCGAGAGATGGATCTGGGTAATACTCCTGTGATTCCTGGTAATTCTCCTGCTGGGGGTCTATTCGAAGAAGAACCAAACAAACAAGGGCCAACATAAATAAAGTGCACAAGCATATGAATTAAAATGCAACAAGCAACCAAGCATGCCATGATGAATGATGCACAAGTACATGGCATTAAAGTAGCATGGCAAAGGTGAGGTGTGGATACAAGAAATAAAGCACTTTATTATTTATTTGCCCAAGTTTTATTGTCATAAACAGTTCAGATTTTTGATGTTGACATGATGCATGCTTCAATCCAGAACAAGGACTGCATAAATAGAACGGGCTCGTCGCGCTGATCGATTTAGACATATTATTTGTCAAATTTGGAGTTATAAAACAAAAGTTATTAATTAAATAAGGAAAAGGGCATTTTCTTGTAATTTTAATCATCTCGAAAATTTAAAGTGTTCAAAACATATTTTGAAGGGCATATTTGAATTTCTCACATTTTTCTGTTTCCAAAACATATATTATATGTATTATTTGGATTTGTATTTTAAAAATGATTTGAATCTGAAAAGAATTTGAATTTAAATAAATTTGGAAAGGATTTGAATAAAAAAAGACTCAGGGAAAACTTTTGTTACTCAGGCAATTCTAGCCACGGTCACTGACGGGTGGGCCTGGTGCTAACTAGGCCACGCACGCGGGAAAAATGTTTTGTCACCGCAGGCTCGCCTAGCCACTGTGACTGCGGGGTGGGCCAACTGGCATAGGCCCACGTGACAGCGGCGAGGGAGACAGGGGCTGACAGGTGGGGCTGAGGCTGGAGCGCGGGTTGCGGTCAGGAAAAGCCGAGGGGTTTTCTGCAAGATAGTCTAGGTGGCTGGCAAGTGGGACCTCTAGGAGCGCGGGTTGCGGGAATCAAAAAGGTGGGGGGCTTTTTGCAAATCGACCACGGCCCGGTTTACTGTTTTTCTTCTTCGTGTTCTGACGGCAAGTGCGTGCGCGGCGTGGAGCGGGGATTCGATCCCGGGTCGCGGGAGTGCGCGCTGAGAGGGCTGACCGGTGCGGTAGGGCGAGGGGAGTTGACAGGGAAGGGGCGGGGGCTTAGGTAAGCTTGCTGCAGCGCAGGAACACTAAAGACGGCGGCGAGCTCTGGCGCACTGAGAGCGCTTGACAAAAACAACGGCGGCGCTAGGGCGGTACGTCGAGGCGGAGCGTGTCAGGGAGAAGGAGCTGCTCACCGCGGGCTCGACGGTGGGCTCGGATCGGCGCGAGGAACGGCGAGGCATCGAGATCGCTGGCGCCCAGATCTAGGGTTTGCTGCAGTGTGGCGAGGTGCTGGCGGTGCTGGGGAGCTCCTCGTCCAATTCAGCGTGTACGGGGTGGTGCAGAGGGACGTCCACGATTCTCCAGGCCACCCCCAGGTCGAGCTGCATGGCTGGATCGGCGGGGACGAGGTGGTGCTGGCGGCGACCGGCGTCGGCTGCTGGTGGTCGGAGAGGAAGAAGGGGAAGAAGGGGGCGGCTCGGGCAGATCTGGGAGATGCCAGAGAGTCGTGTGGAGGGAGGAAAAAGAGGGAGAGAGGGAGGAGGGCAGCTGGGGCACGGCAGAGATAAAGGTGGCCTCGGTGCCACCTTTTCTCTCCTTCCTCCTCGAGCACGTGCTCGGCTGGCTGGCTAGGGCGCGTCCTGGGACTGCAGGTGGACCAGGGCAGGGCGAGAGGGACGGCAGGGTGGGGCTAACTGGCGGCGAGAAAGAAAGAGAGAAGAGGGAGTAGATCGGGCTAGGGTTAGATGGCATGGCTCGGTTAGGGTTTTGTCTAGGCTAGGGTGGCTGGGTGTGGGCCAGGGAGAGGGTGGCCAGGGTGGTGCCCATGGTAGAGAGAGAGGGAGAGTAAGAGAGAGATTTGGGAGTAGGTTAGGGTTTAGTAGAATTTAGAGAGAGAGAGAGTAAAATAGCTAGGTTAGGTGGTTTTAGATATTTTGAATTTAATTTGGTTTAAGAGATCATATCAAGAAGAACCTTAGTGCTTGAACTTGCATGAGCTAATGTGGAGGAGAAACTAGAAAGAAAGAGGAAGAAAAGGAAATGGGTGGAATGAGGCTCATATGATCATGCTTGAAGAAATAAATAAAAGAAAAAGATATGGTTGAGACTATGGGGATGGTGGAGTGGTAGGAGGTGTTTTCACAAAGGTAGGATCCATTAAAACCAAAGAAAAACCAAAGAAGAGAAAGGTGGTGAAGAATTGTGCATGGCCCATGCAAAATAATAATGCCATTAATTATTTTGTGAAAACAATATTAATATGATGGCATTAATCTTATGCATTTCCAAGAAGTGGAATAAAACCAAGCACAAGAATTAAAGGACTAGATCCACCCTATTGCCCATGAGTTAATAAAACCCCAAATAAAGACAAACAAGCTCATGATCTAGTAGGATGGTGGAATTATAAAGTGGTGGAAGAGAAAGGTGGTGGAATTGAAATAAAAGATATGCCCCCAATTCAACTTGGGCATTGAACAATATATCAAACGCCAAATACAATATCAAGAGGCAAATATAATTAATAATGCATGTGAGAGAAGAGCCAAAAGAAAAAGGGTTATATATGATGCTCAAATGCAAGGTGGCATGATGACATGAGCATGATATAGTTATGATGCAATAATAATATATAAGAAGTAGCCAATATCTTACTAGGACAAGTAGCATTACAATTGTTAGACAATTGGGGTGCTACAGGTTCAACCACTGTATTGGAGTGTGTCTCCGTAGTTCTGGAGTCTCCATGGGCGTGACTGGGAGTGGACATGACTTCTCCTCTCGAGGTGGATTGCAGTCGGCCCATGTTTGCAGGTACACACAGTTCCTCCCTTCGCTCTCCTCATGTCGCCCTCTTTCATCCTCGCTCGATTTCCCCTTGTGGATGCCAAAAGGGCTCTGAGTTAGGTGCGGAAATGATCCATATGGCTACATGCCAGGGAATTTTCTCAGGAGACGGCTGCTTGCGCATTGGGAGTTACTCCCTGCTTTCCAAAATATAAGATGTTGATAAAATATGCGCATCTTAACAAACATTTTATATTTTATATTCTATTTAAATGTTTCAAATTTTTCATCGCGGTATGAAACATAAGGTTCATCAAACCGGGATTGCTAGAGGAACGAATTTTCAATAGCATAACTTGGGCTCCTAGAATATGGCGCCCTTGGGACAATCTATTTGATTGCAGGGTTTTGTTTAGTTCCGAAGCAAAGATATCCGCGGGGGCCGGTTCGTTCGTCCTATTCTACTATTCAGGACCAAGAGGGCACGCAAGTACTCCATCCATTCCACAATATAAGCATTTTTAGCAAACTAAAAAAGAGATAATATTGTTCACCGCAGTGGCACACACGAAAACGCACACAATCTAGCTAACCCGTGTCAACACGAAACGTAGGCGGCGAGACGAAGCTCGCATATCGGTCTAGTATAAGTTAAGCAGGCAAGCAAGGGGATTAGGAAGTGAGGAGAACTAGGCGTGTTTCATATCATGCCAATGTCGCTCTTTCCTCCCAAGACGTTGGAGTGAGGCAGCGACCGACTATCTTACTTGCAGCCTATGGGGCTCTGTAGGGACGACGGTAAGCACTAGTATACATGTAAAGTTTGAACCGAAGCTGGCCAAATGATAGGTCATGCCTCGGTCCAAACAATACACCTGCTTAATAGCCATGCCGAGAACATCGCGTGGAGAGGTGAATGGAGGAGAAGAAAGAAAGGACTGCATTACCAGTATGAACAAAATGCGCTACTTATAGACATCCGAAGGCGTGCTCGTCTGTCGCCAGCCCGCATCACGCTCGTCTGTCGCCAGCCCACATCGCGCTGAGGTCACATGTTCCTAGGACCTAATACGAGACCTCACCGCGAGAACCCACCGACGTCGAGGGATAACGTTAGCAGCTCAGCTCTCACCCGCGAGAACGTTCGGACGGTGAGGGATTTCGCTGCCAGTTCGTCCCTTGCCCGCAAAAACCCACGCCCGACGAGGGGTCCCGATGTCAACTCGGCTCTAGACGGGCCCCATCGCACCACCTCGCTGTGAGAACACGCGGAGGCTGAGGCTTTCCGCTGCCATGTCGGTTCTCGGCCACGAGAACCCGCGGCGGGCGAGGGTTCCCGCTGCCATGTTCGGCGTGCCTGGGCCCAACGACCCGACGGGTGTGGAGTGGCTACAGGGACGAAGCCAGGATTTGAATATAGGGAGGGGCGAGAAGTGACAAAGTCAAAGTCTAAACCGTCATAGCATATCAATTTTTTTCCAAAAAGCCAATAATGTCGTATGAATATAAATTATCTCAGGCATTAAAATTGATAAGCAACCCGGCCATTTGTCTAGCTACTTTTCCACAATTTTTTAAGGATATCTCTTCTATCACCATTCACCAACGACTCCGATCCAAGAAAAAAATAGCATTCGACATATATGAGACTAAACTAATTGGTGTAAGAATTTGTCTACTTTACACGATTTCAAACTAAGCAAGTGTAGGTCAACTGAAAGGAGAAATGTAGACTAGATCAGACACACAATACTCATATATATACATTGTATCTCCTTCTCGGGTACATACCTTGACATATAGTCTTGGTGTGTGGCGGACAATGAAAGCAAGCAGACAACCAACATAGTCGTCGCTAGACAAATTGCCAATCAAGTCGCAGGACTTGCGAGAGAGCAGTGGCAGGGTCATATACCTTGCAGCGAGATTGATCTATCCTTCGATCTGATTGAGAGGCGAGATGCAAGATAGTGTCGCAAGATCGAGCGCCGGAAAGACCAGGGGCCACGATCGATGGCCTTTGAATTATAGGCTATAGCCTATAGGTTGACATGCATGGCTGTTTTGGCTAGCACGTTGGGCTTTGGTGCTTGCAAAACCGCATGCAATTAGGTCTAAAAAAACTAATTAGCTAATCAAGTATGCCCATTGGAGCAGTACCTGCCATAATTCCTTGAGGGGGGCAACACATTAGGGGTGGTCTGACCCTGCTGGCCCCCCCTTGGCTCCGCCCCTGAGTGGCTGTCTGCCTCCATATGCCTCTCATGCGGAGCATCGTCATGCACAACCGCCGACGTGTGGGCTAGGGGATGGCGCACGGCCCACCGTCTAGTGACACGGGGCATGAAATGGCGCGTGACCTCTTCGCAGTAGGGAATCCTAGGTCGCGGGGCCCGCCTCCTCGGGATAGTCGGGGTCCGTCGTGATGCCACCACGTGTCCTCCTCGTCGTTCATCCCACAGCCAGAAAGAATCAGGTATACGTGGATAGAAGATTCGGCCGAAACTTTTCTGCGCTATTATTTACTCTGATTGATGATATGTGTTGTGACCTCTGATCGTTAAAGATCCTAAGTCCATGTGATTATCATGCTAGTCCCTGGATCATTAGCTAGCACTCACAGTCGATGAAATATCATGTAAAACACAAGTCATTTTTACACGAATAATCCAGAGTATAATTATTACAACTTGCATAGCTTATAGCTAGCTCAAATAAAACAGCGGAAACTAAATAAAACTTGAGTCCATCAACGCCTCAGGCTAGCTGCGTGAAGACCCGCGATCCCTACGCACCTTTCAATCTTCGGATTCTGCACATAAGACGTGCAGCCAACAAGTTGGGTCAATACTTTGAATGTATTGGCAAATTACACCAAGGAAAGAACAAGACTAACTCTACATGCAAGGCTAAGAGTAGGCTCTGGGGTTCATTTGCGTAAAGCCATTTTTTATCAAAGTAATAAGAAAAGAGGAAGAAAGTTTTCCCTACTTTGTAAACTTTGATAAATAATATAGGGTCGAATGGAACACGTGGTTATTACTCACCAAGTGCCCAAACAACCTAACACTTGGATATTACACACCAGGTGGCACTTGGATATTACGCACCAAGTTACTTGGATATGACACACCAAGTTCCCAAATTCCCACCCAATGGCGATATTACTCACGCCTTGGGGTTTATAAAACTTTAGGTTTAGAAAAGAGAGAGGAAGATCTTCCAGAGGCTCCATCCTTCAGATGCTCAATGTTGTTCGGTTTCCGTGAACACGGATGATCGATCAGTTTGCAATACTCTCGAGAGGTTGTGCACTTTTCCCACAATCCAAGATCAAGTCCTTTTACAGACAAGACCATGGCGAAGCCTTCCCTTAGTAGCCCCTCTACCAGCTGGATCCAACCGTGCCAAGAACTTCCAAATGTTGGTACCCCGGTGAGGTTTCCCACTAAGTACTAAGCCAAGACAGAGCCCATATGTATTGTGGTTGCACGGGAAGCTTCTGAATTCTGAAACATGGCAGACTTCTTTGATTCCTGGGCGGCCGTCCTCCACCGAAATCTCACTCGTTGTCCCGACAACCATTCCGTCCAGAAGAAAACTTAGTTTTATTTTGAAGGGGTTTTGGAGAAGAAAAGTTCGCTCGAGAGAGCTATCATACTTAGAATTTTTTTGAGTCTTTCGAACCCTCCCAACGGTATTTGATATATATAGCATAGCAAGCAATACTTAGCAAAAGCAGGAAAACCTAATAGGACGGAGAATTCTAAGTATAGAACTATCATGGCCTACTACAAAATCATCGCACTTGCAAGAATATTTTCAAGTAGATCTACCAAAACCATCCTACACATGCATACTACTATTTTGAAGAGCAAAACATGCATAGTATTCAAAACTAGGACATAAGCATGAACAAGTGGTGTAACTTGCCTTGATCCGAGCAGCAATCTACACAACAATACTCCTCAGCGTACTCCGAGCAATCTAACGAAACAAACATGGATTCAATCACGATTTGTACAAAACAATCCACGAAGTCAAATATGCATGCATGCAACATGGTAAAATGCAAGGGTGGATTTGATTTCGACCAAGGGTTTTAATCAGGGGTGTTGTTGAGTTGGGGATGTCATTAGAATTGATTTCCCACAGATTTTAAGTATTTTGGATAAAACCCTAATTAACCAGGCTTGAAACTAGATCTACAGCTCTAATCTATCTCGAGACAGATCTAAACACCCTAAGCATGATATGACAATTTTCTACAGAAGGTATTGTCAAAACAGAGCCAACGCAACAAGAATCAACTAAAACGGAGTTACGGATAATTTTCTAGAATTAAAATACCCTAATCTAAACTTTTAATTCTACTGCAAGATTGCTGTGGCAAAACAGTAATATTATTGTAGATCTGTGTTCTACTCGAAAATATGAATCCAACGGTATATTATATGCAATTTTTGGACTAATATTCGAATTTCTATGAATTTTACAAGATTGGGGCTATTTCTGCCTATTTAAAAGAAAAAGGAAAAAGGGGCCAGTGACGCGGCGACACGTGGCGCCACGTGCGTGGGCCAGCGAGGCGCGCGTGACGCGACGCGGGGGCGACGTGGCGCTGCCACGTGGCGCGACGCGGTTGGCCCGCGGCCGTTGACCGATTTGGGGCCGTCGGATCTAGATCCGACGGTTGGAGAGGGAGGGGCGACGCGACTTACCGGCGGGCGGCGACTGGCGGGCGGCGGTGGACGGCGGCGATGACCGGCGACGGCGGCGGAGCTCCTCCGGCGAGACGGAGAGGCAGACGGCGAATAAGACGAAATTGGTCTCTAAAATTTTGTAAAAAGAAGAGGGTTAGGATAGGATTATAAAATAACACTTTTGCAAAGGTTTTGGTGGTTAAAAAGGTTTTACCTCCTTTTGTCTATAAGTGACTATGGGGTTTGAGAATTACCTGATGCAAATTTTTGATATGTGATACCATGATGCAGTGATATGATGCATGCTTACTAGTAACATCTGAATTTACAAAATTTAGGATGTTACAATATGTCTTCTAGGAAATGGCCTATTTTTGAACCATTATGATTTCTTACTATCATGACTAGTTCGCTTGATCTGACTAAATAAATACTATGTGATTTTAGCTTTAGAGTTAAAATCTCATGGGTCTATTTTATGCACTGAATATTGCTTTGTTTAGGAAATGCACATTGTTTTGATAATTTGTGTGTGAAGAGCCCCTCGATGTCGCTTCGCACCTGGGCCCGTATACGTGTGGACCCACCCTGCAATCATATGCACGTGCCACGTCCAAGACTGTCCTTCACCAAAACATGTGTTTTGAGTTTTGACATTGTTCTATTAAATGTCATTGGTCTTATAACACAACGGTCTGCTGGCCAGTTTTACCCCAATCCTAGACATGACTTTCATGATTGATTTTTTCTGAAAGGGAGAGGGATCCCGAAGCTGTATTAAGCATGGGAGGATCTCCCAAAAAAAGTCTCCATATTTAGCACAAGGGAAGTCCAAACTGAAAAAGGAATTACAGTCGAGTCCTCAACCATCGGCGATGCGATGAACTTTCAGAGCACGGTCACCTGTTACAACACTGGGGTCGATACCACTTGGACCGAAGCAGATGGAGCACACCATGATGAAGCAGCAGAGCCTCCTTCTTGGCACCTCGGCATGGAGGTTGAAGCCGCAATGACATCAGTATGATACCTGCAGTAGCCGCCCTTCGGCTATCGAGGTCGACGACGTGACGACATGAGGTCGTTGAGGAGCCGCCGATGATGAGATCCAACAGAATATCGCGGGGAACACAACAAATCCCCAAGGAGCTTCAAATCTGAGCAACCTAGTAGCAAATCACTCGTTCCCATCTCCTCCCATCACCACGGTGAATAGAAGAAGAGTATGAACCACCCTAGAAATTCGCAGATCTGAGGCCCAAAAGAGCTTATTTTGAGGATAGGCCGCGGAGATCTCACCAACTACCTTTGGCTCTAGCCTTTGGACCACCACTGGCAGCCATCGGGAACCGCTCAAGAGCTCCGGCGACCAACTCCCTTTTGGCATAACGCCATTCTCCATATAGAGAAAATGTAGAAACTAAAACCTACTACTACTATAGACAGGGTAAGGCCGACCTCCTCACCCTTCTTGCTCCGGAAAGCAAGGCCACCGGAGGAGAGGAGCCAGGGGAATTCAGTGACTCTCAAACATGTAGTGAGCAGAGAGAAAGGGAAAGTGAAATCCGAGCTGAAATACTAGCATACGCATAGTGTTCTGATCATGATGATTGATGAGGAACCTCAGATCATGGCTTGAGCTCATCTAACCCATTGCTACTATTAAAATTAGCTTTCCAAAACATATTATATTTCGAAACGGATATAGTAAGTACTAATACTAACATGTATGGTCAACACGCGAGAAGTAAGGAGAGAAAGAGGAAGCGGGGAGTGTCCTCGTAAGAGAGGGAGAAAAGCGACCACCGCGTGTTTCTTCACTAAAAAACCTCGACGTGCAAGATGCCAGTATACAATTATTAAAAGAAAAACACCAGTTTGATCTATGAACTTGCCACTATTGAATGTATCGATTGCGAACTTGCAAATCTCGAACCGTGGGTCACAAAATTGCCCCATGCGAGCCTTTTGGTCACTCTGTCACAGCGACCATTAGTTTGCTGATGTGGCCACCTGATCTTTTGCTAATAACCCCCCGGACTTTGTTTCTTCTCATCTCCATGGGCTAGATAGAAGGGGATTAGGTTTATGGAAGTCAAAACAAGTCTAACAACTGTTCTTGCACCGGCTCAGATCTAGCCACAAGGAATGACAGGTGGCCCACTATGCCACGCCATAAAATACCATGAAGAATTTGGAATTCCCCTGGATTGGGGATCGAATCCGGGATCTACTAGCAGGAAGAACACAGATTAAACTACTAGGTGGGCTATGGTTATTGAATGGTGTGAGGAGGCACCTAGGTTTAGTAGTATCATGGCCGAGGGCTTGTCCATGGTGATGAACCAACTCACCGTGCTGTCCTGCTCTAGTTTCTCTACCGCTGCGGTTTTGCCACGCCGCCCAGTCGGAACACGCAACGGCAGCTTGGCCTCCACTCGTCGGCCACCTCTGCCTGCCCGCGTGTATACCAAGAATCTGCGGGCAATAGCTCGCGGATCATCTATGTTCACACACGAACAACCGGTGTAGTAGCAGGCCATGCTCGCCGCCTGCCCGTTCATAGCCGCATGATAGGGCCTCTACTAGAGGCGCTGAAGCTCCAACCTTGCCGCACGAGGACGACGACATATGGCATGCTGCAGCGGACTGGGATTCCACGTCGAGGATCTCTCTTCCTTTTGGGCAACCCGATGGTGAAGCGCTAACATGCCTCTAGCATGGTCCCTCATGAGCACGAACAAGAGCACAAGCTATTGCTGCTTCAACTAGTAGGAAAAGATCTAGTGGCGGCGTTCGGAAAATGGGCTGGGGTTCGTGGCTTTTAAACCGCACGTCACTAACCTTGCGCCACTGGTAGGTCCTAGTGGTGGTGTCCTATGTGAACACCACCATTACCACTCATACTGGTGGCGTTCGTTCTAAACGCCACGACTAGGGGACACAGTGGTGGCGGTTGGCGCAAACACCAGTATTATATGTACTGTTTGTGGTGTTTAAACAAAGTCAAATGCCGCAAGTATATTTTAAAAAAATTAAAAAAAACGGTGTTGCATGTTGTTGATTAAAGGCTGCAATATAACACCATGACATACATATCCACGTAAGCGGGAAAATAACGATTTGGTTCACCACAAATTATTAACAAGCGGTTCAAAATATCACATCAAGTTGTATCTACACTAACAAACCATCACAAGGAACTAGCTAGTCACTATGAATGATGATGTCAGTGATAAACATTATCTAAATGTTATGGCGTGAAGTGGTCCTGTCGGTGAGGAGAATGGTCTTCCCAACTTGTAGATCATCATGAGCTTCAAAAGTTCTTCCACTCCTGGATGTTAAAGATCATGCGGCCATCACTCAATGTCTTGTACGAAATGCCCCTTACGACACCTGTTACTCCAACGCGTATTCTAGCCAAGCCTTTTTTAGAAATTTGAAGAGATGAAACCATTCTTGATGGTAGTTTCTAATTAAGGTGCAAAAGTTAAAAATCTTGTAACTATCATACAATACAAATACAATAGGAACTAAAGAAAGAATGATAAGTGAAAACATACCATATTATGTAGCTGAATATGCATCTTGGTCAAGCGAGTGACAAGTGCTAGGCCGATGTAGGAATTTTTTTAAGGAATGTTGTGGATGAGATATCACTCTTCACTCTAGGTAAGCTTGCATCTCTAGGTGACAATTGTATAATACAATGGTCCTGCTTGATCCTCATCGCTCTCATCCTCGTCCTCCTCCTCATCGCCCTCATACTCGCCGTCGCTCTCATCCTCATCGTCCATATCCTCATCTCCCTCACCCTCGTCCTCCTCATCCTCCTCGTCATTTATATATGCAATAGTAATTCTTGGACCAGGAGCTCCCATTCCAAAAAAAATAGGTACACACTAGAGCAGATTCGGTTTTCAAAAAGAACTTGCAAGGCGAGTCATTGCTCACTCTTTGCGCACCTCAACAACATATGTTCTCCCAAGAGTTTCAAACTCCACATTTTGTCTTGTTATTCTATTGAAGTCCCTTCTTAAATTGCATGGAATAGTCTAAACATGAAAACAAACTAAGTAAATAAACAATAATAGTATAGAAAGAAAACTCACTGAATTCAAGAAAAAATTATACATACCGATGAACACTCAAATCGACTCTGTATGAGACGGACACTGAATAGCGACCCTGACTTAGTATCATCGCTACATTCCGTGAAACAAACTTGACACAACGCCATGTTCTCTTCAAGGAAAATATAGTTATTTTATACATGCATATCTCACACATCGCCATATCTTATATAAATCACTCGTTAATTAATCACAAGGCTTGCTAAGAACAAAAAGAGCCTCATATTTGCAATGGACACACAAATAGGATGGGGTGAGTGAGCCAAGTAGGATGCACATTGTATCCTCACATTATAATCATCGGCAATATGGAAGTACCTGTGAGACCAGACACATGGCTTAATAGGATTGATAGAATACTCATACCAACAAGTTGCAACTTCTTTTCCGGAAGCTCATTCGAAAAGAACTCTAAGGTTAAGCGTGTTTGGCCTAGAGCAATTCTAGAATGGGTGACCGACCGGGAAGTGGGTAACCGGGTACACACGAGTGAGGACTAAGTGCGCAGAAAAGACTAGTGTTGGTCTGTGGGGCTAGTCTAGATATCTTATTAAGCTGCCAGGAGTGACACCCCCCGGGCCCAGGAGTGGACGGGGTGTTACAAGTGGTATCAGAGCCGACCCTTATGATTACACGGGTGTGTGCGGGTTAGTGGCGGGACATGTGGAGCAAGACGCGTGTGGCCCGGAGTGGACACGGCATGGCACATGTGCCGGCACTAGACGCACATACGCGTGCCAAGAGGGAACGTTCCTGAAGTGTGCTTGATCGATGAGGGCATCGATCTTCTAAAGGGTGGTGTATGTGAGACCAAGCACATGGCTTAATAGGATTGATAGAATACTCATACCAACAAGTTGCAACTTCTTTTCCGGAAACTTATTCGAAAAGAACTCTAAGGTTAAGCGTGCTTGGCCTAGAGCAATTTTAGGATGGGTGACCGACCGGGAAGTGGGTAACCGGGTGCACACGAGTGAGGACAAAGTGCGCAGAAAAGACTAGTGTTGGTCTGTGGGGGCAGTCTAGATATCCTATTAAGCTGCCAGGAGTGACACCCCCCGGGCCCAGGAGTGGACGGGGTGTTACAGTACCAAACCAAAGTCAACCTAAAAGTAGGGTCTCATATGTGCATTGGACGCAAAATAATTACAGGAATAGTGTTACGAGCCAAGTAGGATGCATAAATTATTTATTTGTGCATATCACAAGGCTCACTCACACCACCCCCGACATTGCATCTTCACATTTTAATCATCGGGATAAAATCACCTATTTTCTACATTACACAAGAAGCATCTAGGTTTTGTACCCCTATTTATTTTTCTACCCCTAAAATCATGTACATTTACTACTATATAATAAATATGGAATCATCTACACTAAACCATATATAATCATCTACACTAAATCATCTAAAATCATCTACTCTAAAACAAATAAAAAGGGGGAGAGAAGGGCTCACCGACGGTGGCTCGAGGCGGTTGCGAGGCGGCGACGGGGAGACGGAGATGAGGCAGTGACGGGGAAGATGCGGTGACGTACACGAGCAGATGCGGTGGAGGCGGCCGATGCGGTGGAGGCGGCGGCGGTGGTCGATGCGGTACACGCAGGGTGCGGTGGCGGCCGGCGCGATTGGAAAGAGGGACTATAGAGAGTGAATGGGGAAAGATGTGGGTCGGAGCAGCGCAGGGAAGTTTTCAACATACTGTAGATATGATAACATCTACGTTTCTTTCCTGCGAACGCCACTAGAACTATAGGCATTGGTGGCGTTTATAACTTCCGAATGTCATTCCTAAATTTGGCCTGGTTCCACCTGTGAGTCCGCTTTAGTGGTGGCGTCCGGAGTACACTGAACGTCACAGTTAAGTTCTAATAGTGGCATTCGTTTTATTCCAGATGTCACAACTATGTTGGCTCTTAGTAACGACGTGTTCTTTCTATGGTACGCCATTAAAAAAATAACTGCTATAGGCATTTTCCTACTAGTGTTCTCCGGGTGAGCGTGAGCTACTGCTTCTCCGGCGCTGCGTGGTTGTGGTGACGTCGCGCTTGAAGGCAGCCTCCCGGCCGAGACTTGTCTGGTTAGTCAACCGCGAGCACGAGCTACTGCTTCTTCTTCTCCGGGAGAAAGCGAGCTACTTCTGCTCTAGCGTCGCGCCACTGCGGTGAAGCCAGCTCTCCACGTGACGGAAGACGCGGTGCTCTGTATCGATGACGCCGCGCCCCTGTTATCGAGGCTCGATCTACGAGACAACGGGAACCACTGCGTCTGCGGGACGATGAGAACCCCTGGATGAGGGCGCCGTGGCCCGACAGCCCGGAGGCGCGCAGCGCTGACAACAACAACGGCGTCGGCCCGTGATACCTCAACCTCCCCTGCACAACACATGTTTGATGAATTGGCTAAGACTAAAAGGACGAAAAAGGGATGGAACAAAAGTTCAAGGGGGTAATAGCAAAAAATCAGTCAGGCACATCACCAAATTGACGTGTTTCTCAATTAGTAACTAGTTTGATTTGCATTTGCTATCCTGGCATCTGCAATTTGAGAATTGAGATGGTGGTCGTGTGCTCATGGACTCCATGCTGATAGACAAATGGAGTAAGCACAAGCAAAGCTTGTTGTATAGCGGCAACTAGGGTACGGCCACATGGTTTACAAATCAGATACCGGGTATCACCGTATCACAGGGTCCGAAAGAAAACAAAACAGAAAGCATTTCAATCACATAGTTCCAGAAGTGCTCCCGAGGGAATATGGTGCCTCCCTCCACGAGGTATCTTCGTCGGGACGATGTAAACAACAGCTAATTAATTACTACTGCGAATAGTGCAAACGAGACGACAATGAGAAACAAAACAAATCAAGCCGTGAGGAACATACTAGGTATCCATCTCTCGTAAGATCCTCCGGTCTCCATCTCACCAAGTCAGTACACGCATCACCTTTGTTGTGATAAAAAGTCAATTCGATCTCCGGTGTTCCTTCCCATGTGTTGTTTGAAAACAAGAACACGTTTTTTGAAGAAGTCTACGCCTGTGGCGACTCATCAGCATTTTTTGTTGTCCATCGGAAGTTATTATCTGAACATTAAGAGGATTTGAACGGCATCTGTAATTAAAAAAACATACTAGTAGTACTGTACAATGTTTCCCTATTTATACCACACATCTACGACGGCAAGAGTGTGTCTTCTGCCCCCAGCACACCCCTACGCTCTCTGCTCGCCCCCAATGGCCAAGATCGCACCCTTTCTCGTCCACCATGCGACCCCGTTGCCTAGTCTCAAGCTTCATATTTCTTCAAGAAACACTTCACTTCATGTTAAGCATTCCACCCCCGGCGTGCGGTGCGCCCTGTCGACTCCGACGAGCAACACCCCCGCCGTGTTACAAGACGAGGATGCCTTCAGCTTCGAGCGGTACATGGCGTCCAAGGCCGTGACCGTCAACGAAGCGCTCGACCGCGCTGTGCCGCTCGGACAGCCCGAGCGCCTTAACGAGTCCATGCGCTACTCGCTCCTCGCGGGCGGCAAGCGCGTGCGCCCCATGCTCGCGATCGCGGCATGCGAGATGGTGGGCGGCGACGCGGCCGCCGCATCGCCGGTGGCCTGCGCCGTCGAGATGGTCCACACCATGTCGCTCATCCACGACGACCTCCCGTGCATGGACGACGACGATCTCCGGCGAGGACACCCCACGAACCACGTCGCCTTCGGCGTCAGCACCGCGCTGCTCGCCGGGGACGCGCTCCTGGCCCTCTCGTTCGAGCACATCGCCCGGGGATGTGCGGAGCACGGCGTGCCGGCCGACCGCGCGCTACGCGCCGTGGGGGAGCTCGCCAACGCCGTGGGCGCTGGTGGGCTCGCGGCGGGGCAGGTCGTGGACATCGCCAGCGAGGGCGCCGACGTCGGCCTGGCCACGCTGGAGTATATCCACGTGCACAAGACGGCGCGGCTCCTAGAGGCCGCGGCGGTGTGCGGCGCCATCGTCGGCGGAGGCGCCGAGGAAGAGATCGAGGGCATCCGGCGGTACGCGCGTTACGTCGGGCTGCTCTTCCAGGTGGTCGACGACGTGCTGGACGTGACGCGCACGTCCGAGGAGCTGGGGAAGACCGCCGGGAAGGACCTCGCAACCGACAAGGCGACGTACCCGAAGTTGATGGGCGTGGACGGGGCGCGCGCCTACGCCGCTGAGCTTGTGGCGAGCGCTGAGGCAGAGCTAGACCGGTTCGACAGTGCCCGCACAGAGCCGCTGCGGCATCTCGCGCGATTCATTGCGTACAGGCAGAACTGAGAGCATATGCGGTTGACTTACACCAACAACCAGTTAGGAGGTACTCCCTCCGTTTCAAAATATAAGATGTTTTAGCTTTGTAAAAGATGTATCTAGACTCGTTTTAGTGTATAGGTCCATCTAGCTTTGGAATGAATCTACACACTAAAATAGGTCGAGATACACTCCTTTCACAAAGCTAAAACATCTTATATTTTGAGACGGAGGAAGTAAAAATCCCTCCGTCTCAAAATATAAGATGTTTTAGCTTTGTGAAAGAAGTGTATCTAGACTACTTTTAGTGTCTAAGTTCACTCCAAATCAAGATGAACGTACACACTAAAAATAATCTAGATACATTCTATTCACAAAATTAAAACATCTTATATTTTAAAACGGAGGGAGTACACCACAAGTTACAACACATACGAGTTCATATGATAATCATGTCATGAAACCATATGTATCATAAAATAAAATTGCGGCAAAAGAAAAATCACACGGAAGGTTTGCAATTCACCATTGTCACACGACTCGCTGTAAAATAGCAGTATTTCTAATGGATGTCATACTGTAGGGTAGTAAAAAAAGTTATAGTACACCACTTTTTAATATATACGACACCAAATCAGATTTTCTTTCTAGATGATCTATTTCGAGCGCGGTTGCCGCAGTGGCTGCCCCCGATAAAGCACGGCTACCATGGGGCAACTTCCTATTTTGCATACATACAAACTCTGCGAAATAGCTCTATAAATCATAGAATAACATAAAATTTAAACTTCCGCAAGATCATCACGTATAGAACAATTAATTCTTCAAATCCACATAGCATAGCATAGTTCGGATCACAAACTTAGTTCAAACACAAGAGGTAGCATAGTTCAAAGCATAAACTTGTTCAAACATGAACATAACACTCATACATCATTGCCGTTGTTGGCATCACTTGTCTCTCCCTTCGTGCTCATTGCCATCACCAGTGTTGTTGGGCTCATTTCATTTGCCTCCACCATTGACATCTTCCATGGTACTTGTCAATCCTCCTCCCATACTACCCATCGTACTTGTCATTCCTCCTCCCATGCCGTCCATGCTACTTGACATTCCTCCTCCCATGTCTCCCATGCTACTTCTCAATCCTCCTTCCATGGCACATCCTATTCCTCCCCAAACGCATTGAAGGCGGATGATGACTGGTTCCTGCATCAACCAGGGTTATTGCAGTACTTGTAGCGGCAAATATTATTTATAAAGTTCGTCCCTAAAAAGCTTTGCGGATGGAAATAACACGATCCCACAACTACGTTGTCATAGGTGCAACCACGTTCGCACCCAAACCGTGGTTTGGAAATAGCCTATTATATAGGTTACTAGAATATCAATAATTCGAGAGAGGTTTAAACTAACTAAGAGTAAAGTAAATAACAAACGTAAACTAAAGCAAGTGAATGTTGACCGGGTGTGCTGTGATATGACTAATGAGTTCTCAGAGAGTGTAGGATCTACCACTAGTATTGGTACTACTTATGATTAGGATAAGTCTATGTATTTTGTTATGACATTTGTGTGGAGAGCTCCATAATAAGATGTGCCCAGAAAACCATCGGTCATCACATCTTTAAATAACCATTGGAACGATCTTCGGCAACCACCTATTGATCCATTACAATTAAGGGTTATCCCGTGTATATTGATATGAGCTTAGCGAGTCTCTCCTTATCCCCCTTGTCCATATGATAGTACGCCGAACACGGTTATGTCACTTCACGCCATACACTATACCATATGTCCAATGGTAATTCCCTCTCTAGTCCTGAAGGAAAATATTACATGGTGCACTTCAAATAATATCGAGAGAGAAAACCAACACATAATCATGAACTAAAGTTATAGATCATCTTTATTTCACATCATAATATTACTAGGGTTTCTCCATATCTCCCTAAGAACAAGGAAACTACTCACATTTGAAGGCAACAAACATCATGATGATAATATGAATGGAGAATGGATGGATCAATGTATACAAGTGCAAATCTACAATAGTATTTGGAAATACAACAAAGTAAACGAGGGGATTGGTGATGAAGGCGATGTTGATGATGATGACGATGGAGATCAATGTAGAGGCCTTCAAGATCCTAGTCCCTTCTCCTAGTGTGTGGTGGTGATGGTGGATATCTTCTTGGTGGTGGCTATGGAGGCGTCGGAGTAGCAGGGCTCCGGCCCTTGGGCGTGTGTGGATTAATGTGGAGGTGGCTAGGGTTACCCTCAAATAGGAGTTATGGAGGTCAGTTTCGTGATCCTAGGAAGCTCCGTAGCGAATATTCCCATTAGGCCTTCACAAATGTTGTTCCGTTTAATGAAACAGAGTCGATGGAGGGTGGTAAGGGCGGGCCCATATCGTACCGATGGTCGTTCTGCTTGCAGATGCCTGTGGTGTTTTGGCTGCCATTTCTTCATACAGACTTTGAGGTGCTCTTCGGCTCGTTGGATTCATATGGATGAGAGCTACAAAATCATGGTCTTGGATCTTTAATATGATATGGTGTAAAAATATAACTTTTTCACACCTCATATGGCTAAGTCAGGTGCTTGTAACTCCTCCATATTGCATCCTCTTGGCTCCTCTTGCCTTGTTTTATCCATTATTCTCCATAGCACCTACACACATGTCAAAGACAAGGAAAACTAATAAAATCCTAATAAAAACTACTAGTTGTGCACACTCATATGAAAATGAACGAGAACTAGAAATCATGCATAATAGGCATAGTTGTAGCTAGATGGAGCATGCCATGAGTGACAATATGAGTAACTTGTATGTTTAAATATGCATCATAATTGCACCCATCATTAGACAGAGGGACATATGACATCTATAGCTCGTCGGCCAGGAGCGACGGCGGTGGCGGGTCCTGTTGGACAACAGTGACGTTCCCGGCTGTGTGCGGGTTTGGTGCATGATCGACCGCAACCTTTTGCTTCTTCTTGGTGCCGGCGGCCGCCATGGAAGAGTGCTTCTTCGCACCGGCCGCTATGGACCCATTATTTATCTTCACTGATGGTTTATGAGCCACGATGACACCCTGGCTTGTATTCTTGTTACCAACGATCGACTATGGCACTACAAAGGTCGGGCTGTGTAGGGGCGACACCATAGGGTTTGGCTGCGCGGTGGTGGTGCCTGCCATGATCAGGGGAGGGGTGGAATCATCGGCACGAGGGTCAAAAGGGGGAAGGGGGACTTGTCCATCCATGGCCTCCTTTGGCTGGTGGCGGACAGTCCATGGTGGATCTACAGCGGAAGACGGGTGGACGAGAAGTGAGCGAGATGTTTCACCGCGGCTGTTGGGCGAGCGTGCACGTGGTCGAGGGGTTTTTGCGGCAGCGCATGTCTACCCGAAATTTACAGTAGGAGGGGGCATTTTTTGGGTAGTCCCAAAAAATTTGCAGGGAAGTGGTGGACGTTGGAGGGCGTTTCTGGCCTTTGTTTCCCTATAAAATAGTTTATTGGACACCGGGGTTGTTTTTGGGCATGCATTAGAGATCTTCTAAAATTGTTATCACTATTCGAATTGGGTGAAATGCGCCCAGGGTCCCGTAGCTTGTAGGGATTATTTTTCAAAATTCCATTTGATCTATTAATAATCAGCAGGAGTCTCAAAATTAATAAAATTACAAATAGATCACTCGACTGCCTAGCAACAACTACATACACTAACTAGCACGAGCCGAAGACGCGCCACCATCCTCACCTCTCCGTCATCAAAGTCGGACAAAGCTTGCTGTAGAGGCGGACATGAAGCAATCATGCTAAGGTCTCAACGGACCAGCAGAGCAACGTCCATCTTCAAAGATAATAACCGTATATCAAAAGAGACAGACATCAAATCACACCAACGAATATAAAAACCGATTGGATTTCAAGAGATCTACCAAACACACAACTTCATGCGTCCTCTGCTGATGCTAGAGACATCACCGAAGCGAGGATATGATAAGGATAACCTTATTCTGACTTCACCAGATGTTCAATTCAACATCGACGTCTCATTAGATAATACTCCCTCCATCCCTGCTTAGGCATATTAGAAACACAAGAAAATCGTAAGAATTTCGGAGGATAGGATTTCTATAAAAAATAGCAAGGTTCCATTTGGAACAAAGGAATCTAAAACTTAGATTTCTTTAAAAAATAGCAAGGTTTACATGGAATGGATTTAGTCCATATGAATTTTGGAGAAAAACTAATATGGAGTCCCCCTCATGTTTTCATCTCTTTGTGTCTATAATTTCTGCTTTTTTTCCTACACTAACATCCAAACGATAGTTTTCAAGTATTTTAGAAATCCATGATACATGTGATTTCAAATCGTACATTTTTTCTATTCCTATGGTTTGTGTTCATACATAGTATGGCCATACATTTGACCAGCAAAGCATGAATTATATGACATCAATGTTTATAATATTGAGTTTGTATTAATATAAAGCCTTTTGTGGTGTAATTTTTATAGCACATGATGTGTTCTTAGTCAAGTTAGTAATCAAAGTTAAAGCAAAAAAACCAAGGACCCCACAAAGAGAGTAAGCAGAAGATTTATTATACCAAAACCCTCCACCTATTTACTACTCACTCTCACCACCAAAACCTATCCAACAATTTCCCCTTCAAGTCCTTCGTTGTTATAAGCTTTTTCACCGATGAGCATGTAAGTGGCCATCTTATACGGCCGGCGGCAGCATGGGAGACGCCCCCCTCTTCTTTCTCTTCTCCGAGTTGTCCTATGCATCCTCTTACTCCTCTAATGGTTGTAAGTAACCTCAAGCCCTTGATCAACTAGCTAAGATTTCTGAGCATGTGCTACAACTTGATATGATGGTGGTATGCTAGGTTGTAAGGAAAGAGCCGCAAGGACAAGGGATGACCGTTAGCCCAAGCCTCTCTGGCAGCGCGTCCGCCCGCCAGCTTTGGCCGCCGCCGCCCCCCTTCCCTGGCGTCCCTGTGCCCACCAGCTCCCCCAACCGCCCCGGCCACCTCCCCCCACCTCCATCCACCCTGCCCCCGAACTTCTCCCCTGCGTTCTTTGGCCTTGCGGCACTATCAAGTCCCGTTGGTGGCCGTCCCAGATCTCCCAAGATCGACTCCCGGGCGGCTTCCCCTTGGTCGGCGTGCGCCAGGCTGACTCCGGGGACTCCACGGCACCTTCGGAGTGTGGTGGTCAAGTCACCATCCTTTGATGAGCTGTCTAGGGAGTGTTGCGCCTCCATCAGCGTGGCGTTGTCCGCTTGGCGTCGCGCGGGATCCCCATTGCTCTCGACGCCCACGACGGGTGCTCCGGCGGGTATCCTCCGGGCTCCCTCCTCAAGCTGGACCTCTGCCCCATCGTGGGCGCGCAAAACCGTGCGCTTCAATGTGCCGCCTCCCCGCATTCAAGACCCGGTGGCCCGCCAATCGCCCCGCCGCCGCAACGCCTCGGCTTCTCTCCCGCCCATTACTTCGACGACACCTTCTAGGGAGGTTTCGTCTGAGGAAGGTTGTACACGTGTTCTCTTGCGCCACGCGCGTCACAAGGCACATCGTATTGCCTCCTCATTGATGAGCCACCAGTCTGCCTCCTACCACCGAGGCTCCGTCCCTTCCCCTCCTCTACATACAAAAGAGGCCATACGCCCCTGCTTCCGCTGCAAATCTCTAGAGCATCGCGTCGCCTTCTTTCCCCGTGCACGCCTTCGCAAGCCTTACTCGTGTCGCCCCCAGCCTCGCTTCCCTCCCTCCGTGGGTTCGCTGCCTTCTGCCGCGGCCATGTCCTTCCTCGACCACCCCTCCACTCGCACGGATGAAGATACCTGCTGATGACTGCAAGTGCACAAATCATTTGTAGCTAGTTTCGAAATAAAGATAACGATCCCACACGGAGCAGTAGGAAAAATACTAAAATGCTTTTAACTATAACTAAACAAAGTACTTAAGAAATAACTTTAAGATGCAAGATAAGTAAAGTTGTTTTTGGGTTTTTGGTTCAACGAGGTAATTTAAAGTAAAGCAAAACTTAATGCAGAAAGTAAGAATTACGTGTGTAATAAAACTTTGGAACTACAATAGGGAAAATGCGTTCTCAGGGAATAGTGGATACACCTCTAGAAATTTAGACTAAGTAATCGAGAGTATTATAACGAATATTCTCATAATGTGTATGTATGTGGGAGGAGCTCCATATATGAACGATTTGCCAGCAACCGCTGCACACATCGTCCTCATAACCATATCAGACAGTAACTGAAAGGGAAATGGACGTCGCCTAGAGGGGGGTGAATAGGCGTTTTAAAATTATTACGGTTTAGGCTCTAATAAATGCAGAATAAAACTTAACATTTAATTTATCAAGCCAAAACCTATATCCACTAGTTTCACTAAGTGCACCAACAACATATGCTAAGTAAGACAAGCAACAAGGTGATAGCAAGATATAGTACTTCAAGCACGATGGCTATCACAATGTAAATTGCATAAGTAAAGGGCTCGGTTGAGAGATAACTGATGGACGCGGAGACGATGATTTGTTTCCCGAAGTTCACTTCCAAAGAAGCTACATCTCCGTTGGAGAGGTGCGGGGGCGCAATGTACTTCGAACGCCACAAGTGGCTCACCTCGAGGTGTGGTGGCACGATGCTCACTCAACGCCACACAAGGCCTCACCCCAAGATGCGAAGGCACGCAACCTACCGGCGTCACAAAAGGCTCACCCTATTCTCCCGTGAGCTCGCCACAAAGGCCTACTCACGTTACACTATGGGACACTTGAGGGCGGTCACCGAACCCGTACAAGGCTTGGGGCAATCTCCACAACTCAATTGGAGGGCTCCCAAGAAACGCCACAAAGGCTCCACAATGCCACAAAAGGCCAACAAGCTTGGGGAACCTCCACAACTCAATTGGAGCCCCAAGAACACACCACAACTCCACACAACCGTCTAGGGTTCCAAGAACCCAAGAGAAACAAGCCCAAGGGCTTGAACTCCCCGAATCTCCGAGGAGAACTCAAACCTATGCACCAAATGCAAGAGGCAAGTCCTTCACTCTCAAATTCCACCAAAGCTACCAAAGTTATTGGGGGAATAAGGGAGGAAGAACACACGAGGAGAACACAAAACTCTCCAAGATCAAGATTCCAAGGATTCCTTCACTAAGAAGGGATTGGTGGGGCTTGTAGATCTAGATCTCCTCTCTCAAATCCCTCAAAAAGATGCAAGAATCATAGGGCGGGGGGAAAGGGAGAGGGAAAGCTCTTCAAGGTCAACAATGGAGGAGAGAGAAAGCCAAAAATAGAGAAGAACAAGTGTGGGCCGAAGGGGAAAGGGGAGCTCCTTTTAAAGGGCTCCCCGATCTGCCCGTTACCCATAGAATCACGCACAGCCGGTAGTACCGGTGGGTGGCCGGTACTACCGATGGCACTCAGCCAACGGTCTAAAAACGAGGTGCAAACAAACACAAAAATGAGGCCGGCCGGTACTACCGGTGGGTCACCGGTACTACCGCCTAGGCCGGTACTACCGCCCAAGATTCCGACCAAAGTTCCGTCAAATAGCACAGACCAGGCAGAGATCATACTGAAGCGAAAACGGGGTTACCGGAAATTGGGTCGGAATTAACACCGGTACTACCAGCGGAAAAATTCCCTAGCGGTACTACCGGTGGCCCGCCGGAACTACCGGCTAGGCAAAAACTCTAGAACCAGAAACGCCACAACTTTTGCATCTGAACTCCAAACGAGATGAAATCAATTTTGTTGGAAAGATAACGACGTGTAGAATCCTCCCAAGGTGTGGAGCCGAAATATTGGATATCACCAAGGGAGAAAATACCATGAATATATATGTGAGATACCTCCCAAGGTGTGGAGCTGGAAAACCCGCAAGATCAAAAACGCAATAAGATATGCATGGGAAATCCGTTTTTTATGAACTAGAGCTTGTTATGAAGATAACCACAAGCTCTAGATCCTCACATGGACAAGAACCAAACAACAACCAAGAAATATGATGTTATATATGCAAAGGTTTGAGCTCTCTCCGAAAGATACGAACGAGTCACCCACTCGAGAGCCCCTCTTGATAGTACGACTATCTATCCTAAACCCAGTATCCCAACACTACAAGAGACCGGTAAAGAAGAAACCCTATCAAGATCATACCTTTGCCTTGAGCATCCCACTTGAGCTTGATGAAGATGATCTTGTCACCTTCAAGATGGAACACCTTTCTTGATTGCTCGTGCTTGCTCTAGCTTGATGAAGACTTGAGAATGGCTCCCCCATACTCCATGGGGAAACCTCTTCTTTGACCTTCTCTTCATCACTCCATGAATGCCGAGGAGGCAAGCTCCAAGCATGAGATCTTCTAGAGATGGTGCATCTTGAGCTTGCACATCATTTCTTGATGATGTCTTGAAGATAGCCATGAGGAACTCCATCTTCTTCTTCTTCAAGACATACTTGATCTTCTTCTTCTACTTGATTCCAATAGGCACAAAGCCCTTGGACAATGCTTCTTCTTTTTCATCCTTGAAACCAACACATGGTCCAAGCGATACCAATGGACAAACCTACAAGTGAGACTCAATTTGCACATTAGTCCATAGGGATTGTCATTAATTACCAAAACCACACATGGGGGCATACATGCCCTTTCAGTAACCCACAACCATCACGTTACCGTGCTATTAAGGGATTTCTCCCGTGGCATGGACATGGCTTGACGATCCCCTTGATTTGCTAAGTTAGTACGTAAAGAATGACAACAGCTTTATAGTCACAGTAAGTGCTATCATCCCTCCGTCTACTAACAAGTAATCCCCTTCATCGAGTCCCCGTAAGAGGTAAATATTAAGGAGGTGCACAACTCCCAATATCAAGATGAAGACAATTAACATGTACACACAATGATGTATAACATAATAATCTCTATCTCATCTCAGTCATATGCTAGGGTTTCTCCATCTCCCCATGTGATGACCCAACATACCACTGCATGATGTAGTACACTATAGTCGTCGACATAACACCAATGAAACACCGTTCACTAGTATTACATCGCTCAGAGTGGTACAACAGAAACACAACAGGTCCAAGACATGACTATAGATTACAACTCGACTCTTTACAAAAGATCTAGTGAACACTCTAGGTTAAAGAGAGAGAAAGAACTTCTTACAAAGAAGAACCAGAAATAATAACTCAGAAGTATCTAGTAACTAATACTAGTATATAAACTATTTGGCTTGTCATTGCTGCTATTGCAATGCTCTACAGAGATAGGTTTTATGGCTAGAGAATCTACTCCTATCTAAACCGACACTTTATCTTCACTTCAGCTGATGTATATGCTGACTTCATTGACTTTATTGAAGAACTTGAGAGGTCGATGATGGTTTCTTGAGCAGAAATTGATGTTGACGTCGTCTTCAATGGCTTAGAACCTAGCAAGGGTTAAGAAGGTACGGTTGAATATGAGCGTACTCAGCAAGTTCACTAAAAAGGAGTGTATGATGCACTATCTCTATAGCCACAGACCGAAGGTCGTAGGCAATCCAGGTTTTCGTAAACATTTCTTCAAAGGTTGCTTTTATTCTGAAAACTATTTCCGACAGCCTTCACAGGTTGACCAAAACTTCATGGAGTTCCTTTCCTGCCGCGTTAGCTCCTTCCCGGAACAGGGAGTAACATGTCAGAATTCTTACACTCTGCAGAGGTGCGTCACTTTCCTCACAAGATACCTTAGCTTTGTTGAACATTTGAGTTGCATTCTCGTCCACACTTCCTTGGTGTGGGGCCCAGTCTAAGATCCAAGCCAATCGTTGCCCCTCTTCGTGGCCCCGCATGAGGACACGATCCCCCGAGACAACTACCACGGTTACTCTTTGGGTAGCCTCTCGGAGACTCTGTACGCAGCTCTGCTTGGCGATCACCATCAACTATGGTGAACTCAGACCTAGACAAAGATGCACAGATAATCTAGACACCTAGCTCGTGGGGAACTAAGGGGTCCCACCCATGTGCTGGATTCTCTGGAACTCCACGAGAAATCAACAGCCTCACGATAAGGTCATCTGTCCATGCGAAAGGGAGAAGATCCAGCTGACTTCTCCGTCCCATTCCAAATCTCATGGTTGACACGTAATATACGATGCTAGAATCACTGGCGACATTGGTTGTTAAGTCCTACATATTATGTTCCTTTACCACTAGAACTATATCAGTAGATTATTACCATTTGGTAAATAATCCATAATCATAGTATTATAAAAATAATGTTTCCTGACCTTTTTGGAATGCATGTGATGACAACATTTGAGTTACAAGCATTTGATAGAAAATAATCAAAGGACATGAGCAAGTTGTGAACTTGCCTTTTGTGATTGCAAGATTATGCACTCACGGTGTTCGAGATAATAGAAGATCCGAATTCTGAAATTAGCATCATTGGTCCGGTAAGGACTAATGTTTAAAGAAGCAAGATGCAACGATGCATAAGTAATGTAATGCAATTTGAGAAATGCGAATCCCCAAAATAGTCGTATCTAATCTAGGGTTTAGAGTTTGTGATGAGTTCTTCGGAATGTGTTGCACTTTTATACTAGCTTTACACTTGTGCTTATTATTAAGGCTTATGAGAGTGCGTGTGAAACAATAAGTAAATAGAACAAGTAATATGCAATACTAAAGCACTCAAATGATATGGTATCTGAAATACTTCTTAAACAAGATTAAGATTCCATTAGAGTTTTTAAATAGGTGTTCAAGGATTACTTTTAATGTTTCTTAAAAGAATAACCTTTGAGGAAAGATTACTTTTACAAAGTAAAAAGTATTCAAACTTAAAGTTAACACTTTAAGGTTTTCTTATTAGATAAGATTATTAAAAAGGAAGACATCACTACTTTAAACAACCGTAGCATAAGTAGATGCATTTACCTTTCTATTTTAAAATCAATGGTTATACTTAATAAGTGAATAATAGGTATTACTTCAATTACTTTGGAGTTTGGTTTAAATCTTTGAGTGGTTTTCTGAAACTGGTGAAGGAATTAGTAAACAAAAGTTTGGTGATGTTACAAGTGCATAGGATTCTTGTGATAGACAATATACCATTTTAGTTGATTTTATAATTTGTAAAAATCTTTTAGGAATACTAAAATACCCTTAATTTGAGATGATAGTTTTAGTAGATATATTTTAAAATGGTTTGACCCATTTTAACTTCACTTAAACATTAATTGACTTATTATTACATTTTTGGACTTTAAACAAATAATACTCAAGGTAATAGTAAGGATTAAATAAGATTTAAAATAAAAGAAAAGGGATTAAATAAGATTTATTAGACCTTTACCTTTTATTTTACTTCAAAAATATGAGTTGATATTTTTAGTATGTAGATTTCATTTTTGTGATCATTTTGGTATATTATAAGTATTTTTGTGATTTTTAAATAATAAGATATGATTTTTACAAGTTTTATCACTTTATAAATACTTAATAAATACTAACTATTAGTTAAGTGATACAAAAATAATTCAAATAAGTTTGTAAATGTAGATTTTGTTTTTATAAGAATTTTGGTATATTATTTATATTTTTCTCATTTACTAATATTAAAATATTAATTTTTAAAACATTAATACTTATAAAATCTTTATTAAATAACAATTATTTAAATAGTTAACACAATGATATTTGATAATAAGTTTATAAAATAGAGTTTAATTTTCTAAACATATTCTATATATTTTTCTGATTTATAAAACAAAAGTTATTCAATTTATAAGATTTAATCATTTTCCTAAATTCCTAAAACATATTTATAATCGAATTTATAATATCTAATCCATGTCCTAAACAAGAATTGTCTTTTTATACCAACCCGAACCTAGTCTGAGTCACAAATATGTGGGCATGTGGCCACGTCATCTGCCACGCGAGCACAGATCAGTCAAACTTGCTGATTGTGTCGACGGTGACGCAAGCACGGCGTCACGATGACATTGGCACGACTATCACCACCAGATCATGGTCGCCGGCGGCGGTTCCGAGCGGGTGCGCGGTTGTGGGGTGGTGCGTTGGAAAGAGGAGATGATGGCGAGTCTTATAGTGGCGGCGCCGCTCCATTTGAGTGACCGGAGCAAGGACAACAACGACGACCGATGGCGGCGTGTGGTGGCGCACGGTGCTAGTGGGCTACTGGGGGCGAGAAAGTAAGGTGAGACTACCAGGAGAATCAAGTGCTCCCCAGGAACACGATGGTGCAGTTGGTGAAGCAGATGGTGACCAGAATTGATGGGAAACTCCGGTGAACGACGGCGGCAGTGAGGTATCGATTAAGCCATCTAGGAGCTCTCTGGCTTCCGTGGCCTAGCTTGGAAGAACGAGGACTTCGAGGTGAGTCCAACGGTGCACTCGGAATGCTAAGAGGAGATCGGGAACGACGGCGACTTGCAACTCCGGCGAGCTAGGTTCACAGCGGATAAGGGAGGAGGAGGAGGAGAAAGAGAAGATAGGGTTTGCTCTCTGCGTGTACGGGTTCTTATAGACGAGGGCGGTGTCGGTAGCACGAATCGCAGCACGGCAATCATCTCAGCAACGACGAACGGAAGAGCACTCGCCAGCGAGCTGCTTCCCGGGGCTGTCCTTCTAGCGAGAGGAGGAAGAAAGGGAAAAGAAACGGTGAAAGGGTATCTGGGCTTGGGCCGGCCTTGGGCTGTGATGAAGCGAGCGAAGGGTGGAGACTAGTGCTCGCGGGCGATGGTTAGCGGAAGAAAGTTGCGGGCCGTGGGCCGAGATGCTAGCTGCCTTTTCCTTTTTCTTTAATCTTTTCTATTTTCTGTTTTATGTTTTCTTTTATAAATTCCCTTCAAATTGGAATTTCTTCAGGGATTTAAATATGCAGAGAATTTGTAAGTCATGAACATTTTTGTATAAATCAAGTATGATCTTCTTCTCATCATTTCTTATTGTACAAGAAATATTCATAACTAGATGAAGGATTCTATTATTAAATAAAGTAAATATAATTTAGGGTTTTAGGGTTTGTTTCTTTTAGTATGATTTCACACAGATGATTCTGATTTCACTTGACAATCTTAATGGTATTGGTTTGAAATGTGTATCCATGTATACAGAATCTTGTTCCCACTTATCTTCATAAAGGATTTATCTAAATACATTATAAGGAATTAATCTTTGTGGTTCATAATATGATGATTTGGTTTTTATGGTCCTCCATATTTGGTGATTTGCCAAATCCTATTCTACTTGGTTTGTAGAGTTTAGAATTACCACAGAACACATTCGGTTAGGTAATGATGAATCAATATTAATAATTGGTAGAGAAATACTAAGGTTTATTCAAATATAGGTACATGGGTTTTGAGAGGATTTAATAACTCATATTTAATTAAAGACATGGATGATTAGTAAGGCTAAACATATTGCCACCATGTTTTGTGATCCTGAATAACCTCTCAACTTAAAGTGAGTTATTAAGATAGCTTTCATAATGTGATCTTAATGATCCTATGAGACTAAGTTTCTATTAGGGTTTAAGATAATAAAGCAGACAAGGCTTCTCAAACACTCACCTAGTTCTCTTATTACCTCTTGGAAACTTTAGTTGTTGATACATTGCAAATGTATCTATAATTTTTGATGTTCCATGCTTGGTTTTATCTACTTTCTTGTGTTTTGTCCACACTTTGGAGTACTTTTCATATGATTTCTTGGACTAACCTATTAACAAGATGACATAGTGCTAGTTGCCTATTTTCTGTTGTTTTTGGTTCTAGGAAAGTCAGAAAATGAATATTCTCGGAATTGGATGGGACAAAAGCCAAAGTCAATATTTTTTAAGCAATTACTGTGAGGGAGCCCCCCACAGCCACATTTTATTAAAAAGCGAAATATTTACAGAGGAGAGAAACCTATTTACAAAGGAAAAAAGAAAAGGGGATTACAAGAGATTATCAATCCATCTAGATAAAAGGGGAATATCAGAGGTTTTCACTCTATGCTTAAGCAAGGTGACTTCTTGGAAGAAAATGGCCTTCCATCCCCGGAAGGTGGGCCCAACTCCATTGAATATCCATCCATTCCTTTGTTTCCAAATACACCAGCATGTGATGATAACCACCTCAAAGAAACAAGGTCCTTTGAAACATTTCTTGGCCCGACATATGGTTTCCTCAAGGTCACCGGGATACCATGGAATTTGTAGATAATTCCAAATACAGGTACTATAGACACGGTTAAAACAGGTGCCTCCAGTCCTCTGACACAAGATCACAGCAGAGGACACAGCTGTGATCATTTGTCACCTGCCAATTCCTTCTGATTAGCATATCCTTTGTATTGATTCTGTCATGTAAAATGAGCCAGGCAAAAAACTTAAGCTTCGAAGTGCATTTGCTTTTCCAGATCCAAACTGATGGGGGATGGTTATCAATGTGCTCAAAGTACTGTTTGTAAATAATACTTGGTTTAAAAACGCCTTTGCCAAGTGTACAAATCCACTTGTCACTCAGGTGCTCATCCACAGTAATGGACTGGCCCATCTTCTGCAATTCTGATAATTCTGCTAATTCTGTAAAGTCAATATTTCACCGAGGGGAACACACAGCCAGAAGACGAGACGGAGAGGGGCCAGGGTCCGACCACACCATAGGGTGGCGCGGGTCCCCCTTGGCCGCGCCACCAGGTGGTGTGGGACCCTCCGGCCTCCACCTACCTTGCTCTTTCGCCTATAAGATCCTCCCGATGCAAAAACCCTAAATAGTCAATCAGAAATCCACGAAAAGTTCCACAGCGCCGCTGCCACCGAAGGGGAGATCCAGGGGACAGAAAGTCTCTGTTCCGGCACCCTGCCGGGACGAGGAAGTGCCCCCAGAGCCATCTCCATCGATCTCCACCACCATCTCCATCACCATTGCTGATTCCCATGATGAGGAGGGAGTAGTTCTCTCTCGAGGCTAAGGGTTCTACCAGTAGCTATGTGTTCATCTCTGTCTCTATGCATGATCTTATTGAGATCATGAGCTTGTAATCTATAGATCTATTCTGCTACTCAAGTGCTTTAATGAATCTCTGCTCTCCCCATGTGTGTGAAAGTGACAGCGTGCTCACCATGGTGGCACTTAGGCTAGAGATTACAAATACTTGTTGTGAGTTATATTTGGAGTTGGATGTTTCTATGAAATTGTGGTGTTTGTTGGACTCATCTAGGACTCAAGGTGATAGTGTGGGGTTATCTAGATGGGAAAGTCTTACTTTGAGGTGTGCTGTTATAGCCCTACCATGGATTAGAGTGTCCAACCGGAGAGTAGTTAAGAGTAGTATCATAAAGAGAAGATATTTATATGAGAGTGTTCACTAGTGAATGTATGATCCCTATGCCTTGTTTATAAGCATTGATACACCGATCTGTTACATCTTTGCCTGCTTGCATCTTTATTTCAGTTTTAATTTAGTCTTTTCCCACGTCAACCACACGCCATCAAGCTATTTTCTATCACCATTGACACTTGTATTTCACTATCTCTTCACCGAACTAGTGCACCTATACACCTGACAAGTGTATTGGGTGTGTTGGGGACACAAGAGACTTCTTGTATCTTGATTGCAGGGTTGCTTGAGAGGGAATACCTTTGACCACTTCCTCCCTGAGTTCGCTAAACCTTGGGTGATCCACTTAAGGGAAACTTGCTGATGTTCTAAAAAACTTTGCACTTGGAGGCCCAACAACTTTCTACAAGAATAGAAGTGCGTAGACATCAAGATATTTTCTGGCGCCGTTGCCAGGGAGGTAAGGTAAAAGGTATTCACACCGGAGGATTAAAGAAGAAGAACCTCCCACGGCAAACGCCTATTTTCTGGCGCCGTTGCCGGGGAGGTAAGGTAAAAGGTACTCACATCCTCTGGTGTGAGTGCTCGAAGTTATTTCCTTTAGATTCTGCAATTTTGTCTGTTTGTTTCTTGTTTTCACTAGTTAGGCTTAATGGAAAACAACAGCAAAAATTAGAGAGCTTTATAGTCTTTATCTTGAGTTAGGACATGAAGTGTTTGAAGAGAAAATTAAAAAACCTATGGAACTTTATTTGCATGCTAGCAATGTTGTTAGTATGAATTCTTTGGACACCATTATTGCTAATGCTATGGAAAAGTCCAAGCTTGGGGAAGCTAGTTTTGATGAAAATGATCTTTTTAGTCCCCCATCTTTAGAGGAGAAAATTTACTTTGATGATACTATGCCTCCAATATATGATGATTACAATGATGAATATGATATTTCCTGTCCACCTACTATTGACTAGAAAATTAATTATGATTACAATATGCCTCCTATATTTGATGATTATGGTGATGAGAATAATAATGATAGCTATTTTGTTGAATTTGCTCCCACTACAATTAATAAGAATACCTATGTTTATGTGGGGAGTATTAATTCTTTTATGCATGTGGCTCATGATAAGAATGTTTCATGTGATTGTTATATTGTTAATTTTATTCATGTTGCTACTGAAAGTTATTATGAGAGAGGGAAACATGATTTTATGCATCTCAATAAGTTGCACTTGTTTTGCTTTCCTATGCTTGTTGCTTTATGCTTTCATGACTTGTTTCTTTACAAGATTCCTATGCTTAGGAAGTGGGTTAGACTTAAATGTGTTTTGAATTTGCTTCTTGATGCTCTCTTTTACTTTAATTCATATTTCTTATGTGAGCATCTTCTGAAACTATCATGCCTAACTTAAAGGCGTTAAAGAAAGGTACTTATTGGGAGATAACCCAAAAGATTTAGATGAGTCTTGAAAGTTATTACTTCAGTAATAACCGCTCCTTATCCTTTTTATTTGCTTTTTGTGCCAAGAGTAACCTCTAATGAGAGAGAAGTAATGATTGAGAAAGTTGTTGTCCCGAAACAGATTTCTGTGCTTCACCGTAAAAATTCGTGTAAAATATCCAAACGTCCTTTTGAGGCGTGAATTTTTGTGCTTCTGCCCCAGGTTGTTATCTAACTTTCGTTAGTTCAACACCTTTCGATTTGAGCAACAGAAGGTCTTCGAAACAAATCGTCTTTACCTGCTGGTCTGTTTTGACCGATTTCTGTCATTATTTGCATTTGCTTCTTGTTGGTTCCTTTTTGAGTTCTTTTGAGAAATCGAGTTTTTTGAGGGAAGTACTACAGTAGCTAGTGTTCTAATGGAAGTTTATTTGGTGTTGGAACTGAACCTTAAGACCTATTATCTTGAGTGCACTAATGTTGCTAATAAAGATTGTGTGAAGTTTTGTATGAAGGAAAAATTTCAGGTGTATGGAAGGAATTAGTAATGAGATGAAGGATGGACTAAAGATCAAGCTTGGGGATGCCACACGTGTCACCCCAAGAAATATCCAAGAAGTACAAGCTTCAAAGCTTGGGATGCCCATGGCACCCCCCCTTCTTCATCAATAAAAATCACAGGTTTTTTCCAAACGCTTCATTTTTATTGCTTCATGCACATTTGTGTTGTTCTTGGAGCGTCTTTGTTTTTGTTTTTAGTTTTCGTTTGCTTAGTTTGCTGAATAAATTGGTTGGACCCCCTCTTTCATACATTTGTTTTCAAATAGTTTGGTTTGGATTGGAAAAGAGTAGGAAAGTTCATGCTTAAGTGGTAAAGAGAGCTTGTTTTTGATTGTGGCCTATGCTTTGTCATGCCATGCTTGATATTGTTTTGGATTTATGCTTAGTATTCTTTGCTGTAGCATGACTTGTTGTAAACAATTGAGATTGCTTAATGTGCCTTGGATGAATCATGCGTTGTTTTGGCATATTAAAGCATAGTATAGTGGTATTCTCCTTTTATGCTTTATTTGGGTTGACTTGGCACATGCTCACACCATGTTATGACTATCTCAAGTCACCATAGACTTTATGATCATTTCGTTTTCAACTTGTAGTATCACGTTATACTTTGATCAATGATGTTTTGTCGCGCTGCATGATTGTGGCCATTATTGCTCTCTTAGTTTGTCGCTCCCAGTCTTTTGCTAGCCTCCACAACCAAGTATGAGTTCCACTCATGGATCCAACTCCTAAAACCAAGTTATTCCAAAGAGTCCACCATACCTACCTATTAGCTTATGCTATTCCAAGTATATTCTTGTTTTTGTCTACCTTCCAAATTAAACTTGTTATGAGAAAACTAGTGATTAAAGCTCTCACGAACTTGATGGCACACTTTACTTTCTTGCATTTAATAAACTTGAACCATTGGGTCCATCTTTGTTGCGTATATGCTCGCGCTTTATAAGTTGAAATTAGCAGAACCATGTATCATGGGGAACGCGTTCGACATTGCACTTATACTTTGTACCCTGTTGATATCATGTTCTTTTGCTTATGGATCCCGACGATGTGAAATAAAAGTGGAACTTGTAAGATCATGGAGTTTGTATATGTGTTAGAGAAACGCCTAGGCCGCTAGCCTAAGCCATGCCTAATCATGGTGGAAACTTGCAGCATCACCATAATGAGCACTCTATGAAGCATCCTCAATAAAAACCTATGCAAATAGCAAATAAAAAGATCGTTGAGATGCTCATTATATGCTTGCCTTGTCATTTTGATTATGGGATAGCTCATGTATCATGTGCAAGGGGTACCCCGTTGGCGGTTCTCTATGATACATATGTACTTACAATGACAAGAACTTAGTTGTGACTGAAGTTTAGTAGCATGAGGTTCGGTACTCGTAAGTAAGGGGCATGAGATTTCAACTTATAACTTGTCAAGCATATCCTCTTAGTTGTATCACTTTAACCTTAATCACCTTCAAGATGCTTATGATAGGGGCAATGAGAGCTGAAAGCTAATAAGTACCATAGTTTTTGGAAGCTCTTTATGAAACTTGAATCCCTACTTCCTTCTATGAAGGCCTTTCTTGCACTTATATATTGAGGCTCCACCTTCTATCTTTATGCACCTACTTTGAGAGCATAGTGGACATTCTTAGTTCTATGTGCATTGTCCCAAGACTTGTTGATTGATGCATAGCTATGATATTGCTTGTTTTAAACTATTTGTGTCTAGTCACTCTTATGAACTTCGAAGGTGTCCTATGAATTTATGTTTGGTACTCTATGAGGGACAAGCTGAATGCCACTATGCTATGTTTTCTTTATGTGAAACAAACAAACGTCTTGCAAAGCATTGTTATTCATGAATCTTTTGTTTGTGCCTTTTCATGTTGGAACATAGTTTCTTTGTCTTATTGCTAGAACTTTTCCTTTCATGTTATGATTGAAGTACTATGATCCCAGCTTTGAATGTTTTACAAATACTTTGATCAAGTTTATGATGGTGCATGTCACCTCAAAAATTATTCTTTCTTTTTATCACTTACCTACTCGAGGACGAGCAGTAGTTAAGCTTGGGGATGTTGATACATTGCAAATGTATCTATAATTTTTGATGTTCCATGCTTGGTTTTATCTACTTTCTTGTGTTTTGTCCACACTTTGGAGTACTTTTCATATGATTTCTTGGACTAACCTATTAACAAGATGCCACAGTGCCAGCTGCCTGTTTTGTGCTGTTTTTGGTTCCAGGAAAGTCAGAAAATGAATATTCTCAGAATTGGATGGGACAAAAGCCAAAGTCAATATTTCACCGAGGGGAACACAGAGCCAGAAGACGAGACGGGGAGGGGCCAGGGGCCGACCACACCATAGGGTGGCGCAGGTCCCCCTTGGCCGCGCCACCAGGTGGTGTGGGCCCCTCCGGCCTCCACCTACATTGCCCTTTCGCCTATAAGATCCTCCCGATGCAAAAACCGTAAATAGTCAATCAAAAATCCACGAAAAGTTCCACAGCGCCGCCGCCACCGAAGGGGAGATTCGGGGTACAGAAAGTCTCTCTTCCGGCACCCTGCCGAGACGGGGAAGTGCCCCCGAAGCCATCTCCATCGATCTCCACCACCATCTCCATCACCGTTGCTGATTCCCATGATGAGGAGGGAGTAGTTCTCTCTCGAGGCTAAGGGTTCTACCGGTAGCTATGTGTTCATCTCTCTCTCTATGCATGATCTTATTGAGATCATCAGCTTGTAATCTATAGATCTATTCTGCTACTCAAGTGCTTTAATGAATCTCTGCTCTCCCCATGTGTGTGAAAGTGATAGCATGCTCACCATGGTGGCACTTAGGCTAGAGATTACAAATACTTGTTATGAGTTATATTTGGAGTTGGATGTTTCTATGAAATTGTGGTGTTTGTTGGACTCATCTAGTACTCAAGGTGACAGTGTGGGGTTACCCAGATGGGAAAGGCTTACTTTGAGGTGTGCTGTTATAGCCCTACCATGGATTAGAGTGTCCAACCGAAGAGTAGTTAAGAGTAGTATCATAAATAGAAGATATTTATATGAGAGTGTTCACTAGTGAAAGTATGATCCCTAGGCCTTGTTTCTAAGCATTGATACACCGTTTGCAATTAGATCTATTACATGTTTGCCTGCTTCCATCTTTATTTCAGTTTTACTTTACTCTTTTCCCACGTCAACCACACGCCATCAAGCTATTTTCTATCACCATTACCACTTGTATTTCACTATCTCTTCGCCAAACTAGTGCACCTATACACCTGACAAGTGTATTGGGTGTGTTGGGGACACAAGAGACTTCTTCTATCTTGATTAAAGGGTTGCTTGAGAGGGAATACCTTTGACCACTTCCTCCCTGAGTTCGATAAACCTTGGGTAATCCACTTAAGGGAAACTTGCTGCTGTTCTACAAACCTCTGTACTTGGAGGCCCAACAATTGTCTACAAGAATAGAAGTGCGTAGACATCAGTTGTCCAAGAGGTATTGTTCAATAGTTACCTAGGAATAGGAAATGGTTTCACTATCCATTTGATTCTAGAGTCTTGAATAATACAGTAGACATGGGTCTATTATGGTTTGATATGATCTTGATTAAGGCTTCTACAGAATCCTTACCTTAATACCTCCCTAAGGATATCTTGAGATAAGGAATTACTTTCCTAAATAAACTCTATATATCTCTCTTATCTTATTCACAAAGATTACATCTTCCTGAATAAGACAATCATCTGACTCCACCATATCCATCATCATATGATGACATGGTCATGCCACTTCAACATTACTCCATTCTTACTCCTAAAATATAACTCCTCTTAGTTAACTACCATTGATACACCTATCAATGTAGCTACTGCTAACTCCATCTATTAACTTCCTTAACTTCATCTTGCAACTACTTCCAAGGTTTGCAAGACTACAATCCTTACTATACATACTAAGGATATCAATCCTTTGAAATAGGTATAGTACTACTCACATAATACCAGTTGTCCTTAGATTAACTTGGTTAAGCTACTATGCCTCTAACTACTCCATACAACTCATGAAATACTTCACCATGCTCTATCTTGACTTCTAATGATCAAGCTAGATGATTCAGCTTACTAGGACTTGCCTATCTTGGTATATTCATAACTCTTCTTCAACACCTAATCATCTATTCTCAAGTGACTTGAGAATAATGACCACCATCCTTTGATCATACAAAGCTTAGGCTTCTAATTGTTTGATCAAGATCTATACACAACTAAGTAGTAAACTTGTATTAGTCTCTCTATAGCCTTATCTTGTTAAGCAAGCTTATTCTAAGTCTATATCCACTTGTCCTAACAAGATTTTTATCTAATGTACTAATACTACTAGCTTTCTCATATTTCCTCAATTACTAGCTCAACTCTTGAGTTTAGGTACTGCTTCTAGTTAACTCATGAGTGAGTTAACTCCTCCAACATCAAATGGTTTGATCTCCACTAAGGATCACATTCCACTGATGATGGTACACTCAACCATATCTAGTTCTTCCTTGAGAATAATTTACTTAAGGTCTTTGAAAGGCCAACACAATAGGTCAAAGGCTATGAGTCAATAAGTTCTAGATCAGGAATTGATCACCCAATATTGATGATCAATTGATACTAGGACTTGGTTAAATAGATATGGCATCTCTTAACATGACACTAAGGGTATGTGATGGATGGTCTTGGTTTGACTTCCATTTCTACTCTATTTGTAATAAGAGTTAATGTTTAGAAACTATCATGATTCTCATGGTGGAAATAACTATTGCAACAAGTATATCAAGGTTTAGTTATAGGGTTTCATTACTTAAGTTATATACTTAACTTGGTATTCAGGGTTTGTTGTAGATAATACCTTGATATCATCTTCAGTGCATTAAGTATTCATCCTTGAGTTCTTGTATGGAATACCATGTAATGATCTCTAGAAGATCAAGTACTCCTTATTAAGTAGTGTGTTGTGACTTAGTTTTATTACATTTGATCTACCCTTAGTTCAAATTATATTACCCAAAGATAAGGTTTTAGCAAAGATCATATTGAAACTTATCGCAGTCAACTTGATGATCTACTTCAGTTCCACCATGTTAAAAGAAGCTTCAATCACTTTGACAAATTTTATTTAAAAGCGTGAAAATTACCCGGATTTTCTATGCATGAATGCAATGCACACACCTGTGTTCAGCTTATTTCTAAACTATAATGTTGGGGCGTTACACCCCAAGAACTAGAGATCTACTCAGATATGGAGGCAATCAACATCATGGCAATGGTAATGGAAACAGTCATAGATGAATAGTACTTGTATAAATCCACAATGAGTACGGGAATTACAACAAGATATAGACAAGATGTAGATGGGATGGATGGAGATGGTGGTGATGCAGTGGTGGTTGATAAAGATCGATGCCTTAGCCTCCCGGATCTGCGCAAGGCGAAGATGGATCCCTAGCAGATGAGTTCCCCCTCCAAATGCCTTTTGGAGGTGAGGTTTTCGCGATTTCTAGGTGTTATGTATGTCGTCTCTTTGAACCAATTTCACGGGGTGAAACTATTTGACGAGGCGGAGGCGGCGCCAAGTATACGGCCCGAGCTATACGGCTGGTAAAGTTGCTCCAGTCGTATAGTTGGTCGTTGGACCCTCTGCCTCTCTTGTTCGCTTCTGGTTTTCTTCTGGTATTATTAATATTTCCCAAATAAGCGATTTACGTTGTTTTTTACTACTTTTCTCCATAGTACAACTGCTCCAAGAATTGTATCCATTGGATCCATCATCTGTCCTGATCCTGGTGAAAACATACATAAAATGTGCGCGTGAGCGCCTTAAAATACCAAGATCTTACATCTACAACATAAAATAATAATGTAAAACATGATGCAAATATGCACTCATCTACTTCCCCAAGCTTAGTCTCTGGCTCGTCCCGAGCAAGTTTTAGCTTACTGGATGTGATCCTCATATTCATGAAGCTGAGTCGATAAAATAAATGAGGCAATTGCAGCATGTGTTTATCATATATGGTACATAGGAACAAGTTCTTGAATAGTACCTTACTCGAACCATCTGAATAGTATTAGCGGGCTTCCACACCTTAGCTATAAACAGTTCATAAAAGATGGATCTCAACATAATGTAAAAGTATTCGGTTCAACCGAATGAGTTAACGAGGTAGTCCCAAGTGTTTTAGGATCAACATATCCACTTGGGATTCAAAATCTCAAAAGTGTCTCTTTGTCATACTACAATACAGTGGTATATGCCTATTTGCTCTTTGCACACTCGCTCTTTTCTTCATTCTTTTCTTTTTCTTTTGCATATATGCTCGCACTTTTGTTTTTAAGTGTTGTGCAAAGGGGCTAGCCATATATTCCACCTTATGTAGGAATTCAAAGTTCAACGATCTCAATTATCAAATTCCAATTGTATATGAAGCATTCTTATGACTTGGAGATTCTACCGTGACTTGTTCTCATTCTATTTCGATAGCACTTTCATTTTCCTTAATTCAAGGTTTCTTTTTCAACTTAATTGTATAGATAATTTCTCTTTGTAAATCAAATCGTAGACTTACATCATGTTGACCAAATTATCTTTATGTGTTCCATTAATACCAGTGGTGTGGAAGACTCCTATTGCCATCATCAAATGCAAGTAAAATCATTCTCAAGCCATTAATATATCATTAAAGCAAACTCAAACTCTATATTGCTCCATATATAATAAACTCGGAATTTCATAAAAGGGATCGACTATTCCTGAAGGGAATTCTAATGATGCAAACTTTATTTCTAGTTTGAAGTAATGCAAAAACTTGTAATATAAAACTTATAAGAAAAATTACAAGGTCTTTAAAGATCTCCCCGAGCTTGGAATCAAGCCAGGCGGGATCAATTAACTCCTTGTGGGTAACTATTCCTCCTCTTGGGTAGATAGAGCATCGCCTTCTTATTTTATGTTGCTTGCTTTAACTATGCTTTCAAGGCGAATGTTGAGCTTGGCCATATCGTATTGGAGCTTCAACATTTTCCTCTTGAGGAATTTATTCTCATCTGATAACTCAAAGACAGTTTTAATCAGGAAACCAACTCTACCCTCGATTGCATCAACCTTCTTCTCAAGGTCTTTGCTCATCATCCAGTATGAGTCAATCCCTTCTCCAATTGTTTCAACGCATGCCTTAGAAGCCTTTTCTAACTCATAGATCTTATCATGAATCTCATCTTGCCGCACCTTCTTAGGTTTAAGAGGTGATGGACCAAGAGGAGGTTTATACTTATATTGTAACGATAAGGATTAGGGAGGTAATCATCCTTGTTCCTTACCCGCTCAGCTTGTCTCATCATCTCCATCCTTTGTGGGAACATGTCCTCCCAATTTGGGAGAGGCTTGATCTCCGAGCCGGATGATGATGACGATCCTTTGGGTTCTGCTTCTTCGATCCTCTTCGCGGGCGTCTCTTCTTTCTTCTTCCAGATCTTGTTGACGTGGAAGGGCTGCATGGCTTCGCTGCACGGATGTTGTTAAAGGGGCCTATATAGGGATGACGAAGATCTTTCGAGGCTGGAGGCTATAGCTCTATGAAAACTTAATGAAAAAGGTTAGATGCGATTAGATTTAAAAGGAGGGGTCACAAACCCTATCCGCCTTGCATAACGAGCAACTATACGGGCGCAACCCGTATAGTTCCCCTCGTATAGTTGTGAACCGACTATAGATTAGATCTACGGCGGAACCTAGCTATACGGCTGCAACTATACGGGCTGAATTTTTAATTCCCGCCGTATAGTTGGTCGTTAAATTCTCTGTATCCTGGATAAAAAAATTGGAGAAGGGTCGACAACTATACGACCGCGACTATACTGGTGGAATTTTGAATTCCGGTCGTATAGTTGGTCGTTAAACTCTCAGTACTCCAGAAATTATTTTGTCAAAGGTGTTGACATCTATACGACCGCAACTATACGGGTGGAATATTTAATTCTGGACGTATAGTTGGTCGTTAAACTCTCATTACCTTTTCTGGATGGAAGCGTTGACATCACAACAACTATATGGCCGAAACTATACGGCTAGAATTTTTATTCCCACCGTATAGTTGGTCGTTAAACCTTCTGTGTCCACCAAAAAATTTCTGCTTTTCCAAGTATTCTTTATTAATCTGAAACTTAACAAAATATCGAGTTTTGATAGAGAAATATCAGCTTAAACTTTTGACCAATTTTGGCATCACCAATCTTCCTTCTCCTTTACTAGAGCATGAATTGTTTCCTATTAAAAACAATACTCAAACTAGACTTTAGCTGAAAATTTAAAAACTTACTCAAACCTTTATTTCACATGGGTTGCCTCCCATAAAGTGCTATTTTATGGCCAATATCTTGACCGTAGTACCGCTCATTCCGTCTTGAGTCCATTCTTCTTGTAATTGCCGTTCTTCGTATATCTTCGCTTTATCACTTCTTCGGGGGTGCTCAACTCTATAGTGATTGCACTTATATCTTCTTTCACCCGATAATGCTTCAAGCGTTGTCCATTTACCACCCATGTAAGAGAGGGTGTTTTTCATTGGAGCTTCACTGCTCCCGACGAATAGGCTTCTTCAACTACATATGGACCTTCCCACTTCAATCTGAGTTTTCCTGGAAACAACTTAAGATGAGAATTATAGAGCAGCACTTTGTCTCCACTTTATAAAAAATTATTCTTTATTTTTCTATCATGCCATCTTTTAACTTTTTCCTTAAACAACCTAGAATTCTCATAGGCTTCACTTCTAAACTCATCTAAAGCATGCATATCTAATAAACGCTTTCCCCTGCTGCTTTGAGATCATAATTTGGATTCTTGACCGCCCAAAAAGCTTGGTGTTCTAGTTCTAGAGGTAAATGGAATGCCTTACCGTACACCATCTTATAAGGTGTCATACCCATTGGATTTTTAAACACAATACGGTATGCCCATAGACTGTTATTTAACTTGTATGAACAATATTTTCTTGATTTGTCCATCGTTTTCTCGAGTATGGTCTTCAGTTATCTATTTGAGAGTTCCACTTGACCACTTGTTTGGGGGTGATATGGTGAAGCAACACGGTGAGTTAATCCATACTTGCTGAGGATTTTCCTAAAAGTTCCTTTCATAAAATGAGAACCACTATCAGTAATTAAAAATCTAGGAACTCCAAACCTGGGGAATATGACATCCTTGATCATATTCACTGAGGTAGCTGCATTCTCATGATTTATTGGGATAGCTTCAACCCACTTAGTAACATAGTCAACCACAACAAGAATATGAGTATAACCATTTGACTCTGTAAATGGTCCCATGTAATCCATTCCCCATACATCAAAGGGTTCAATTATTAGACTATAATTAATCGCCATTTATTTTCTCCTACCTATATTACCTCTTCTTTGGCAAACATCACAGTATTCCACATACCTGTGTGCATCCTTGAGCAAGGTGGGCCAATAGAATCCGGATTGAAGTACCTTTGCAGTAGTTCTTTTACTTGCATGATGCCCTCCATATGGGCTATCATGAAAAGCCTTCAATATCGCATTCATTTCATAATTAGGAACACACTTCCAAAGCATTCCGTCAAGTCCATGACGATATAGATATGGATCATCCCAAAAGTAATATTTAAGATCATTAAAGAATTTCATTCTTTGATTTCTTGACATACCGGGAGGTAAAAATTCGTTGCTAGATAGTTAGCATAATCTGCATACCATGGATCAACAATTTCTACCTTTGCTAAATATTCTCCCGAAAATGATTCATTAATAGATACGGGGTCATTAATTATTCCTTCCATCCTAGAGAGATGATCTGCTACCGGATTATCCTTACCCCTCCTATCTACTATTTGCAAATCATATTCTTGTAGTAATAAAACCCACCTAATTAACCTGGGCTTAGCATCCTTTTTCACAAGGAGGTGAAACAAAGCTTGGTGATCCGTATGAATTATTACCTTAGAATTAATTATGTAGGATCTAAATTTGTCGCAAGCAAAATGATAGCTAGAAACTCTTTTTCTATAGTAGCATAATGTTTCTGAATCTTATTAATATGTCTACTAGCATAATAAATAACATTAAAATTATTTCCATCTCGATGTCCCAACACAGCCCCTAAAGCATAATCACTAGCATCACACATAATTTCAAAGGTTCATCCCACTTTGGAGATTGCATGATAGGTGCTGAAACTAGTTTATCCTTAAGGTTCTCAAAAGCTACAATGCAGTCATGGTCTAAATAGAATGGAGTTTCTTTATCAAGAAGATTGGTAAGGGGCATAGCAAGTTTAGCAAAATCTTTTATAATCCGCTAATAAAATCCTACATGTCCCAGAAACATTTTTAAGTTTTTAATGTCCTGAGGTATTGGGAGATTTTTTATAGCATTTATATTAGTTTTATTTATTTCTATTCCCTTCTCCGAAACTTTGTGCCCGAAAACTTTACCTTCTCTTTCCATGAAATGGCATTGCTCCCAATTCAAAACCAAGTTTGATTGCCTGCATCTCTGCAAAACTTTGGTCAGATTGTAGAGGAAATTATCAAAAGTTGTTCCACAAATGACAAAATCGTTTGTTAGGACTTCCATAGTCTTCTCAACAAAATCATCAAAAATCTTTAGAACACATTCCTAAAAAGTTGCTGCTGCATTACATAAGCCAAATGGAATTAATCTATAAGCATATGTGCCATAAGGACAAGTGAAAGTTGTTTTCTCTTGATCTTCCGGTTGTATGGAAATTTGAGAATATCCATAATAACCATCAAGAAAACAAAAGTAAGAATTATTAATAAGTCTTTTTAGAATTTTATCCATAAATGGTATAGGTTTATGATTCTTTTATGTCTCACGGTTTAGTTTCCTAAAATCAATGCACATACGATACCCTACAATTGGCCTCACAGGAACTAGCTCACCTTCCTTATTCATAGCAGCATCAAGACCACCTTGTCTTGGTATGCAATGGGCTGCGCTAACCCACTTACTGTTAGAAATAGGATATATTATGCTAGCATCAAGTAAGCGTATAACTTCTTTCTTACTACTTCCTTCATCTTAGGATTAAACCTTCTTTGTGTATCTACTACGGGCAGCATCATCAAGCATGGTAATCTTATGTGTTACAATAGATGGATCTATTCCTTTAATATATCCAAAGGCTTCACGATGCTTAACCAAAACTAAAATGAGTTTATTCGTTTCATTTTCTGATAGATTCTTGGTAATGATAACAGGACATTTATTTTCATTATCTAAAAACTCATACCTCATATTGTCTGGAAGTTTTTTCAATTCTATCGGTGGAGCTTCTTCATCTCCTGTTCTTACCAATTCTTCATAGTCATGTGGATTTTGTGCTTCCGAAATTGAATCAAGGTAATCATCATTGTCTTCTTTCTTGTCATCATCTAGTTCTTCTTCCCAATTAATCAAGCTCCTTTCTAATTCATCTTGTGAAGTACTAAAGTGAATTGCCCCTAGCTCGGCAATCATCTTTTCTTCCTCGATATCCTCCACTTCATATGACCTCTTATTTAGTTTGGCAAAGTGGAATGTCATTTCCTCTTCTCCAAACTTCAGTGAAATAGTTTCCTTTTGATTATCTACTCGAGCTTTGGTGATGGAAATAAAAGGGCTGCCTAAAAAAATAGGACAAAAAGAATCTCGAGGCATATCAACAATATGAAAATCAAGGGGGTACATGAGTGAGCCAATAAAGACATAGATATTTCTGATTACCCCTTCTGGTTTTATATTGGTTCTATTAGACAATTTAATAATAGTGTCTACCGGTTCAACATATGGATTATTCAAGTTGTAGCAAAGTTCTTCATAAAGTGATGACGGCATAATATTTATGGTGGAAATTGGTTCGCAAATTACATATAAGAAAGTTTCTCCACAATATATAGGGTTCATAGGTTTTCAAGTTTTGTTACCTTGAACCTTACCTTGGATGAATTCCGAGGTTTCACGGTCTAACATAACCACTTCGTCTTCCACTATTCGTGCTTCCATAAGATCTTTTATTATAACATTATTTATATTTGTACCTTCAGAATTCCTTTCTGGTTTCTTAGGTCTCTTCTTTATTTGTTCTTCCTCTCTTTGTGTTTTTTCATAGATCCCCTGTATAGGTATCAAGGAGAAATCTTCCATTAGTGCTCTTGCACGCTTCTTTTCTTTGAGGGGTTTACGAGGTTCCCATTCTGTAGGTACCTGCAAATGCCCTGCATAATTCTCAATAATTTTCTTCACTGAGTAAGAATCAATATCGAGGGTTTTAATCATTGTATCTGTCCTCTCATCTGCAAGAAAATCGTTAATGCAAGCATATCTGGAAAAACTATTTGTAATATTTTCCTTATCTTTAAAATTTTCAGTTGCTTCTCTCATTTTTATTATTAGATTCCAAGCCTCATCATAGGTATAAGATATAAAACTGCCATTTGAAGCAGTGTCTAGATTCGTCCTATTTTCAATATTTAGCCCTCCATAAAATATATGGGTGATTAACCAATCAGTCAAACAATGACGGGGGCAATTATCTAAGTAGCTTTTATACCTTAGATATCCTTCATATAAGTCCTCACTAGGATTATTTTTGAAACTGATAATAATACCTCTCATCCTATGAGCTTTGCTTTCAGAATAATATTTTAATAAGAACTTAGTTGTCAATTCCTCCCAAGTCCTTGGTGCTTCTGCACAAAAAGATCTATACCATTCGCAAATATTATTAGAGAGAGTTTGTCTAAACAACTGGATTTTAACCATATCAAGATTACACTTGTTGAAAATAAAGGAACTAAGAATGTCTTCAAAGAATTGTAAGTGTCCATGTGGACTTTCTTCATTGGTTCCTGCAAATTTTTTAGAATGTAATAATTCAAATAATAAAGGATGGATCTCGACTCCATACGGATTTATGCTTTTGTTAACAGTTATAAAAGCGTCCATGGGCGAATCCATTTTCCTTACTGCCTCAAGATGGTTTAAATGCTGAGTATGGTCCATTGTTGTGGTCCTGCAACTCAAGTAAAAATTAGTACAACGAAAGTAAATAAGTAAAAGTAAAGTGACTTATAGCGCTAAGCTCCCTGGCAACGGCGCCAGAAAATAGCTTAATGACTACAAGTGCACAGATCGTTCGTAGTTAGTTTCGAAATAAATATATCGATCCCACAGGGAGCAGTAGGCAAAAGACTAAAATGCTTTTAACTATAACTAAACGAAGTACTTAAGAAATAACTTTAAGATGCAAGATAAGTAAAGTTGTTTTTGGGTTTTTGGTTGAACCAGGTAATTTAAAGTAAAGCAAAACTTAATGCAGAAAGTAAGAATCACGTGTGTAATAAAACTTTAGAACTACAATAGGGAAAAGACGTTCTCAGAGAATAGTAGATACACCGCTAGCAATTTAGACTAAGTAATCAAGAGTATTATAACGAATATTCTCATAATTTGTATGTATGTGGGAGGAGCTCCATATATGGAAGATTTGCCAGTAACCGCTGCACACATCGTCCTCATAACCACAGCAGACAGTAACCGACAACCATCGCGTTACCGCGCTATTAAGGGATTTCTCCCGTGGCATGGACATGGATTGGTAAGTTCTCCTTGATTCCTCAAGTTAGTACATGAAGAATGACAACAACTTTATAGTCACAGTAAGTACTACCATCCCTCCGTCTACTAACAGGTAATCCCCTTCATCGAGTCCCCATAAGAGGCAAATATTAAGGAGGTGTGCAACTCCCAATATCAAGATGAATACAATTAACACGTACACACAATGATGTATAACATAATAATCTCTATCTCATCTCAGTCATATGTTAGGGTTTTTCCATCTCCCCAAGAACTAGAGCTACTCGGACATGGAGGCAATCAACATCATAGCAATGGTAATGGAAACAATCATAGATGAATAGTACTTGTATAAATCCACAATGAGTACGGGAATTACAAAAAGATCTACACAAGATGTAGATGGGATGGATGGATATGGTGGTGATGTAGTGGTGGTTGATGAAGATCGATGCCTTAGCCTCCCGGATCTGCGCAGGGCAAAGATGGATCCCTGGCGGATGAGTTCCCCCTCTAGATGCCTTCTGGAGGTGAGGTTTTCATGATTTCTGGGTGGTCTGTATGTCTTCTCTTCGAACCAATTGCACGGAGTGAAACTATTTGACGAGGCGGAGGCGGCGCCAACTATACCGCCGAAGCTATACGGCCGGAAAAGTTGCTCCGGTTGTATAGTTGGTCGTTGAACCCTCTGCCTCTCTTGTTCGCTTCTGGTTTTCTTCTGGTATTATTAATATTTCCCAAATAAGCGATTTATGTTGTTTTTTACTCCTTTTCTCTCTATAGTACAACTGCTCCAAGAATTGTATCCATTGGATCCATCATCTGTCCCGATCCTGGTGAAAACAGACATAAAATATGCGCGCGAGCACCGTAAAATATCAAGATCCTACATCTACAACATAAAATAATAATGTAAAACATGATGCAAATATGCACTCATCACCTGCTACATCACCACCTCTTACAACCTCGACCATGGCGGCTGGATTGGGAGAACTCGGCTATTGTCGCATGGGTGCTCTCCACTCCGTTGGGGACGGACCGCACTGACGTGGAGGATGTATTTCGCCGGAAGTTGCGTCTGCGAGCGTCGGAGCTACTGGTGAGCCCCACTTCCCGGAGCAGTACCTCGTCAAGTTCTCCTCAGCGGAGTTGCGCAACGAGGTGATGCGCACTGAGAGATGCAACTTCAAGCTTGACGGCCTCGACGTTCATTTCAAGCCTTGGCGTCCCGTATCGCATGCGTACAATGCTGATCTCCGTTATCACGTCCATGTGGTCGTCGACGGACTCCCCGCTTTCGCTTGGCGGCTGGAGGTGGTGGACCAGCTAGTTGGAAGAAGATGTGCGGTGCAGCGGCTTGATGATGGCTTCACCGCCATGGAAGACACCACTTCCTTTGGCATGTGGGTTTGGACTCTGTCGCCACACTGTATTACCAAGGTTCTTTGGTGCACGTTGGTCAACAAGGCTCCTCACGGCCTCTCCTCCATGGTGCGCGTTGATGAAGATCGGCCTGATCAGTGGAAGCGGGGCATTACCTTCGGGATCCTTCTTCACGTGGACCATGTGGAAGATTTTTCCGGCGCGCCGGTGCTGGACGGCGGCGAGCCCCTCTCCAACTTCAGACCTGCCTCGCACACCCTCTCGCCTTGCCATCTTGGTACCATTGATGGCATGCCTGTGTGTGAGGGCTCGGGCTCCATCCTTCCTGCCCCCATTCCCCCGCTTGGTGCTTTAGGGCCGTCTCGCAGCTCTCGCCACGACGACGACCATGCCATGGAGTTTGTCGCGTGGGAAGAAGGACGTTGTGATGGTTCTCGCACTTCTCACCGCAAGGTTGAGCATGACCGCGGGTTGGTGCTCTCGGACCGCGAAGGTGACCACCGCCAGGAGCGCCGCCACGTTTCCGAGAATGTTTGCGGGAGTGGTTTTGCTACGCGTGAGGGCGATCGCTGGGGCGAGGTCCGCTCCCGCTCAAGGCATGTTGAGCATGAAGATCCACGCCGCTCACGCTCTAGGGGCCGCGACTCTTGCCGTTCTCGCTCCAAGGACGCCAACCGCCACCGTAGCCGCTCACAACGCGACACTCGCTGTGATGACCGCGAATCTCGCCGTGTCCGCTGCTATGTGGACGACGACGAGGAGGACCGTCATTCGCTAGATATGCTCCAAGAAGCATCCATGACTAGTACTAGTAATACTGGAAGACTAACCACGACGCATCCATTACTTTATTGATTGATGATGATCACTTTTGTTGCTTCACATCGAGATTACAATTTGACTTCCATGATCCCTTGGTTGTCAAGCCAAAGTTCCGTCTATGGTGTGGCCTGGCATGGGCTTGCCCTGCAGGAACTGCTGAAACATGACGAGCGCTTGCCACGGGCGGTGCGGACAGTCACCAAGGTGAGGGGAATGTTCGTTTGTGGTACCAAACTTGGTGGGTGAGCGCACCACGGTACCCGAGTTGCCATCAATCGCGCGGAGGGGCCATACTAGATTCGCCAATTGTCCAGAAGGGCCAAATGGGGGTGAATACAAATCTAACGACGAAACGGTCGTTTGAACCAGACGAAAAACGTTTGAACTCAAATACCGCCGTTAGATCAACTCTTCTTGGCCCGCCATGTCAGTATTCCCTGTTATCTTTTGCGGTCATGGACTAGCTTACCCCTGCGTGGACCAGATCCCTGAGTGGACGAGATCTATTTCTTTGCTCTACTCTGGTCTTCTCCCCTGCTCCCCTCCCCATAACATTTGCTCAGCTCCGGCTGCTCGTCTCAGATCGGAGCTCGCACTTGCTCTAATTTGCGTCTCCGCCATGTCCGGTCAACCTGCCACACCTCTAATCGAGGCTCACAGCCGTCGCCGTTGCATCGTCCGCCGTATCGGAGGTTCACATCCCCGGACTAATATCTTGCCTCTGGCTAGTCCTTCTCGCATGGCGGAGCGCATCCCGTCGGGCGATCTAGGCCGGCGACCGGCCTCGGGAAGTTGCGTGCTGCCGCGCACCCTAGGCATGGTAGCCCTAGCACAGCAGTTCGACGACCACGCTCTCATGGCCACCGTGCTGGGCGTCCGTCCCGCCGTGTCGCTGACAGAGTTACTGTCAGCTTTCAGGTCTCGTTTTGGGATCAGACGAAATGAGGTCAACATTGAGGTATGCGCGCCACCATTCGATTTTTTCATCCGGTTCGAGCACAGCTCAGACACGGAGCGCGTTCTGCATTCTGCCCGTTCTTTCGAGTGCTGCGGGGAGAAAATGAGCTTCATGCGTTGGCATCGCGCCTGTGGGTGGGACGATCGCTTGGGGCAGCTTCGTTTCTTCTCCAAACTCAGCTTTGACAGCCTCCCATTGGATGCTTGGGAGCCGGAGGCCCTCAAGAAGGTCGTCAGTAGCCTTGGCGGCGAGCTGGTGGAAATCGTGCCACCGAGCGACAGATGGGTCATTGAGCTAAAGGCGTGGCTGAAAGATCCTGATGCCGTCCCTAAGATGTACGAGGTGCAGATTCCAAGCAGGGCAAGGCGACAACTTTGCTGGAAGCACCCGGTCATCATCCACCTGGAGGAGGTTCTAGACTCGGTACATGGCATTCAGGGCCCCGAAGAGGCTGCCAGAAAGCGCCCTTGTTGCCTGCAGTGTTGGCCTGGAAGGATCGATGGCACAGGACCGCCACCGTTTTGCGATGGGGCACACAGTTTCGGTGGGGGGACCGGGCTTGCACGAGCTGGTGGTTCTGACTTCCCTCGAGTGAAGATAGAGCTCTAGTGAATTGCCGTGGTATGTGTGGCTAATGAATTTGTAGTATGGAGAGCGTAGCAGGAAGTTAGCATCGACTAAAAATGTGTAATAGTTTGAATCGATGTAGTACGTGTGTGTAATAGTTTGAAGTAGTATGTGTGTGTAATAGTTTGAATCGATGTAGTATGTGTGGTAATGAATTCGATGTAGTTTGTGTGCGTGTAATAGTTTGAATCGATGTAGTTGAACACCGTGCTTTATAATTTCTGTGAATAACCAAGGACAACCTCATGAAAAGAAGGTGGTCTGGCAATGAGCAATGTCAATTATGTGGATGCCAGGAAAATGTAGTCCATCTCATCTTCAAGTACTCCCTCCCTTTCAAAATATAAGATGTTTTAGCTTTGTGAATGGAGCGTATCTAGACATCTTTTAGTGATGGTGCTTTCTAAACCTAGATGAACCTACATACTAAAAGGGGACTAGATACACTTCATTCACAAAGCTAAAACATCTTATATTTTGAAATGGAGGGAGTACAAGGTAGCTACATTTGTAACACGTTGAACTGTAGGACCATTTTGCAGGCAACACAAGACAAAGGAAAAAATGGTTTACAGCACAGACAACAGACGCAAAATCTGTAGTCTGGGATAAAAAGATGCCAGTTAACTGGATTGAACCACGACTAGTAATTGATGGAAATAGGTACTTGATAGTATTTGCTTACAACAGTAGTACTTCCATACAAAAGGGTCTTATATCTGCACAAAAGTGGGCTAAACTTCCTACTAGTTTATATAACAATTCGTCAGCATTTCATCTACAAAAACCATTCTTCAATCTGAACTTAACTATTCTACACTGAAGAAACTACAGATCTCCACCAGAAAAGTTGGCTGGCCAATTGCCTTGAGAGGACATAAGTTCTTTGATCATTTAACCCAAACTGATATATTGCCTTCCCACCAAACTACAAGAAATCTGCATCGTTCATGCACGAGCGATTTGCGTGCGCCAGTCCCGGTTCAGTTGGACCATCCGCGCCGCCGCAACGATTTCTTCGAAGCTGAAATTCAACATCTCCTTCTCGGGATCGTAGGTCCGTGTGAACTCGAACCTGAATTCCGGGGCTGAGCTGATGCCCACCGCCGGCTCCTGCTGTCGAAAAATCCAGCATGCCGAGTGTAGACGCTTGGTCGCCGCCATGGTACGGCCTTCGACGGTGCGTAGGATGGAGTTTCTTTGCCGCAGACGGCGTGCTCCCAGCCTACCCCACTGAGGTAAGGTAGTCCGCGCCGAAGCATGGACGCGAGAGTTCCTAGACCTTGGCGCTGCCCTGTTCGAGGGTGTGTACCCTCGGCGGCGGCATGCTCTCATGAACGATTTGATATGTACCTTGTTCCCATTGCCTAGAGCATGCCATAATGCCACCGCGTGATTTCTCCAAATCGCTCTCTTGGCCTTTCTTGCTGCATCTGGCACCGACGACGGCGTAGTCGTCGCCGCGGCCGATTCGGCACATTCGGGGAAATCATCTGCCTGGCAGGGCAATGGGAGACCGGCCTTGAAGTAGAGCTTCATGGCCTGCCTTAGAGGGGCTAAATACCCCAGTTTCGGCGGCTGTCGCGGCGGCTTAGGCGGGGCCATGTTACCCTAGTTGGTGTGGCGCGGAGGAGCCGCGCAAGGTGAACTGTGGTTAGTCGGAGAAGGGGAGTGAAAGACTGACAGTAGGTTTCGACTACGGGCACGCATGAAAATAACCATTTCCCATTTCCTTAGAGGGTAATAATTCGACACTCGTTACATTAACCGCTCAATCTTTATTCCCTTCTCAGCATAAGAGTGCGAACGTATTAAAAAGATCGGTCGTGGCTATCCACCTCATCGGACAATGTACCAGGACAGGTAGGAGACGGGACCGGGTTTCATTTTAGAAATGTTGACGACTGTGCCCTTATGTTTATACGATATTATTTATATGCCACCATGTACCGTCGAGTGTAGCAACACCATCAGAAACAGGGGATAACGACGTGGCGTGTTTTATTTTTTTAAAGGGCATCAGAAACAGGGTATGCTGACGTGGCATGTTTTTTAACTAGCGGGCCCGCCCCCTCCACCTTCGACGGCGTGCATCCTAGGTTCGAGGGGTGGTGCCTCCCACCAACACATTATTGTGCAATTTTCCATGTGGGACCTGAATTCCGGCGCTAAGCTGATGCACGTGTCGAACACAAAGAATTCTGAAAGAAGCTACTAAAAATAAATACTTTGAATTCTGGAAGTACTAAATTTAAATACATTACAATTTTGTTTGAAAGGTAATACGCGTTCTGATCATCGAAATAATATAAATACTGTACAAATTTCTACTTCGAAAAATAGACCTGAAAATGCTAGAAAATAACCTAGGATGAATATATGATTCATTCTCCCCTATATATTTCGTCGTCATCGGCTCCTGCGTGCTACAACACATGTTTAGAGAACTCTCTCCGTCTGCAGTGTGCTGCCAGTATCTCGTACAGAGGGTAAGGCCTCGGTGTATGTTCCAGACTTAAGCCATACATTACCATTGTTGGTTCCTCTTCCTAGGCTTGAACCTCATGATCGTACACTCTAATGTAATTCATGTAGTATATGCAACCGGGTTTGACTGTGGGGTGTAACCTGGTGTCAATGGAGATAGACCAATTGTAACCAGCAAAGAGGGCACGACTTCCAATGTCGCCGAAGGCCTCGAGAGAGCGGTTCTCCGTGTCCACCCGGTACAACACCGATTGCCCTTTGGCGAAATCCCCGTTCAACACAAGAAGCAGATCACCATCTGACTCCATAAGGTAAAAATTGTAGGTTCCGCGTACCTGTTCAAAGACTGGGGCCAAAATTATTTTGGCCATCGTGACAGTGCTCACGCGCTGCTCTAACTGGATGTTGGTTGACAAGATGTCTCCATTCTAAAGTAATGCATATACTTTCCCTCGGAATGCCGTCATGCAGACCAGAAGCATATCAGGAGGTGGCGAATACAATCCTTCTCCAAATGATCCATTGATTTGCCCTGTTGGGGTGCTCTCATCGGCCTATGCAATACGATCTGGATAATCAAGGAAAACGAACACCATCATCGGGGACTTCGTCACGACGAGAGATTGCAGAAGATCAGATGGTATGTGTGCTTGAAACTCAGTGTTGGACTTGTGAGTGATTGGGTTCAGAAGCTGAATCTGGTATGGCTCCACCCTCTGAGCAAGCACGATGATGCCACGAGAAACACCGACGAAGTAGAATCTTTTGGAAGAAGAGGGCATCAGTTAGCACTAAGATGTTTACAATGGAAAATACCAATAAATATCGGATGTGAATGTGAACCTGCGATGGACGTCCATTAGATTTGTCCTGATGCAACGACTAGTGGCGAGGTTGAGGAAGGTGAAGTCGCCAACGTCTGGAAGTGTGTTATCTATCATGATCCAGTTGTTGAGATGGAATTCGGGCACCTTTAAAGTGTGGCACCAATCGGTGCAGACTTCCCGACAAGCAGCATAGGTGTCGACGTACTCCTCTTTCTCCAGCAAATAGTCGGTGATCTTGCGAAGTGGGACGGCCGGGAGATCGGCCCAGTTCCTCTTCATCCATCTACTAGCCATGGCTTACGTGCGGGAATATTTTGATCGAGGAAGAAAGAAGAACTACCACTGCGAGGAGAAGAAGCGGATAACAGACGAGGGAAACGAAGCGGAACTGCCACTGCGAGGAGACGATGAGACGGGGGATAAGAAGCGGAACTGCCAATTCAAGTTTGGATCAACGGGATTTTTTCAGAAACTAGCGCGTGGACCAGCCATGCACTGCATGCAAGTCTTGATCAAACAGACTGACATGTGGGACCTGCTAAAAATTCCGTGAAGTGCTCCCCGTGTATAGTGTGCTGACAGGTGGCATGTTTTCTGACAGGCAGGCCCGCCTCCTCTACCTACGACGGCGCGCGTCCCAGGTTCGAGGGCTGGTGCCGCCCACCAACACATTATTGTGCAATTTTCCATGCTTTGTCGCAACCAGCTCCGCTCCTCTCCTCTCCTCTGCTCCTGCTGCCGCCACTCCGCTCAGTCGTGCACCGCTCTCGTCGTCCCCTTGGGTCGTCGTCCTCCCGCCCTCCCCTCCATGCCATCCCCGCACGTCCCCTCCCCTCCCGGCCCTGTCTCCTTGCCGCTGCCCACCGCCCAGGCGCGTCTGGAAACGAAAACCGAGGGTCGGCCATTAGGTTAGGGGCCCAACGACGCTGGTGATCCGGATCCCGCTCGGAGATGGATCCTGCGAGGCTTGAGAGCACGGATATGGGTCCTGCGCGACTGGAGAGCACAGAATCTCCTTCAAGTCTGGAGAGAATAGAGGACAACGAAACGGGGGGAGAGGTAGTGGGGTGCAGAGCTTTGGAGGTATGGAGCCCAGAGAAGGTGTCGTGCATCCACATTGAAAGGTAAGAACTGTGATTCCTTATCTGCATACCCCAATTAGTGTTTATAGTCCCGTGGTGATGCCAAGGATATGGGTTGGTAACCGCAGGACGTCTGTATAGCTTGTCCTTGAGCATGATGCTTTGTCAAGTGAGCATGAAGGCACTGAAACGTGTGGCGGTGCGTATGATGATGAGAAAGCATATCCAGACGTGGCTGCTGACCCTGATAGGATGGAGAGTAGGGAATATTTGGTTGATTCGAACTTTGAGCCTGACTATGGGACTGATGAGGAAGAGGAATGTGAAGATGTGGAAATGGGATGTAGATACGACGACGAAGACGTGGACAGGTCAGTGATACACTTTGACAGGGACAATCCTACAATTGATGAGGGGACACTCTTTGATAATGTGGAGGATTGCATATATGCAGTTGCAACCTATGCAATCAGAGTTGGGTTTGAATTTATTATTGAAAAGAGCGACCAAGAGAGATTTAGGGTGCACTGTAGGGAAAGTAATGTGTGTAAATGGAGATTACATGCATCTCCAATGCGGGGTGGACACCCATTTCAGGTTGCAATAGCTACATTTAGTTTCAGTCTTTCTCATATTTATTCTGCTGATAACTAGCTCTAAATTATTTGGATTCTTATCGAATGCAGATCAAAGTAAACACTAAGGAACACAACTGCCCTAGTACTTCTTTAAGTGGTAAAATTAGATCGGCGACTACCAAGTGGATTGCTGCTACTGTACTTGACTGGGTGTGGCAGGATCATAACATTGGACCAGCTGAACTCAGAGCAAAGATTAGCAAAAAGTTTAACGTTCTGATTCCTTATCACAGAGTCTTTGATGGGAAGGAGATGGCTCTAGACTTCATTCAAGGCAAGTGGAATGACAGTTTTCATATGTTGTATAGTTTCAAAGCTTAGGTAGAGAAAACATCACCTGATAGTGTTGTGGACATCGATTACGAGGTTGTGGAAGGGAGAGAAAAGGTCTCGAGGGGGGTCAGGTATAAGCAGGCAGATAAGATATGCTTCAGGAGATGTTTTGTCTGCTTGAAGGCATGCTGGAAGGGGTTCCTAGACGGTTGCAGGCCATACTTGGCAATAGGCGCAACTTCTTTAACAGGGAAATTCAGGGGACATGTTGCTTCTGCTTGTGCTTTGGACGCGCATAATTGGCTTCTACCCGTAGCTTATGCTGTTCTTGAGGGTGAATCAAATGAAAGCTGGACATGGTTCATGCAGAGACTACGGGAAGTAATTGGTCACCCTAAAGGCTTGGTGATAAACACCGGTGCATCCGAGGGTCTTGAGAATGCTGTTGATGTTGTGTTTCCTGGGGTTGAGCATAGGGAATGCAGGCGGCACCTCGCTACTAACTTCACGAATAAGTTCGAAGGAAAGATCTTTGAAGAGGACTTGTGGCGATCAGCATACGCATACATGCCAAGCACGCATGCTACTTACTTGCAGAACATGTATGTAGTTCCAAAGGTGAAAAACTACCTTGAGGAACATCACACTAAGCTATGGGTCAGAAGCAAGTTTGGTGAGTTAAGCAAGGTGGATTTTGTATGCAATAATTTGGCAGAGAGTTTCAATGATAAGATTTCGGGCATGAAGACACTTGGAATTGTTATTTTGTTGGATGCAATACGACAGTACATAGTGGTGAAGATAGATTTAAGGAAAAGAATTTGTGCAAGAAATTTTTTAGGCCATAAAATAGTTCCAAAGGTGGTTATGTTACTGAATGCAAGAACCAGGGCAATGAGAACGATAAAGATGAGGGTGGTCAGAAGTTCCAGAACATTGGCTGAGGTTTATGCGGAATACAAGCGTGGAAGTGAACGGAGGTACACTGTAGACATTAGAAACAAGACTTGTTCATGCAGGCAGTGGCAGATTACTGGTCTGCCATGTCACCATGCAATTTACTTCATCTTAAAGCTTCGAGGTAACGGAGCTGAAATAGAGAACTATGTCAACAACTGTTTCTTTGTGGAAAAGTTTGCTGCAACTTATGTAGAAAACGTACCACCTATGGCCGATGAAAATGATTGGGAGATTGTCGATCCAGGGTTCAAACTTCAACCACCAGTTCTTAGGAGGCCACTTGGGAGGCCTAGAAAGCTAAGGATCGTAGCCTCCACCGATAAAGGTCCAAGGCTTGGTGCTAGGAATAGGAAATGCGGACATTGTGGCGGATTCGGCCATATCAAGAGGTTGTGCAAAAACCCAGTTACACATGCTATTGTCCCTGTTCACACCCCGGTGGCAGAAAATGAGGCTTCTCAGCCAGAACTGGCGGAAGAGCAGCGCGAAGACGGTGATGAGCACTCGGAGGAAAAAGTACGTAAGTAGCCAATTTATGAAGAAGTGGAGGTGCCGGCGAGAAAAGGGTGTGAAAAGAAACAAAAGGGTAAGCGGAACGGGGAGGAAAGGGCAAATAATGGAGGTGTATTAGAATATGAAGAAGTTGCAGGGGTGATTGAGGATGTTCTTAAGGATCTTTCGGCTAACTGCAGGAGAAATAATAAATCCCTGCCAATTTCATATTTGTACGATTCTCCGGATGAAAGGTAAGCTTAAAAATTGTTTTATTTGCCATTTTATCATTTTTTATCCTCATCAACTGATGCTTAATGCAGCGTGGGCTAGCAGACTAATAAGAGGAGCAGAAAGATGCGGGCACAATAACGTCCTATGCTGAATTGTATCATTGAAACTAAACTAGCCGTGTCGTCTTTATTTATATCTGGCGCGTGCAACGTGTCTGTGATGGGGTCATGTGGACCAGATTACATTTTTTTTAAATATTATTACATTAATTTTTTACTTGCGTTAGGACGCGTCTACTAGTTCTTATCTCCCTTGCATTCCCATCTCCTCTGGCGCACTCCAGAATTATGGATGTGCCATCAAGTAGCAGAGTCAGCGTATTGTCCCATCAGGTGTGAACGCAATGACTTTGTTTGTTCAGAATTTGACGACTTTTGATTAGTTTGAAAGACAGAGAAACCTAAAACATGTATCTAGACATGTTTTGGGTATAGACACATTTATTAAATATCTAAAAAAACTAAGTCACTTATATCTCGACAGGAGTAGTACACTATTACAACACGCTCGATCCCTTCTCCTCAGGCGCACTCCAAATTACAGTTGTGCCATCAAGTGCTGGGAGTAGAGTCAGCGTATTTTCCCATTAGATATGCCAGGGAACGCGCAAACTTTATTTTCAGGATCGTACGAGTTTCGATCGACTAGTTTCAAAGACAAAGACAACTAAAACATGGCCAATATATATAGATTATGACGATAATCGACCATGACTCAGGTGACCCAGATCCAAAGAGCACATTAAGATACCGTACAGAGATTTAATTTGGGAAAATTTGCTACACGACACCGTTATTTTCTAGCGTTTGCTAAAACACACCGCTCAATTGTAATGGTACCTGGCAAAGACACAATCGGACGGTGTGTTGCAGCAAATGACAGAAAATAACGGTGTCTTGCAGCAAATTTTTCCATTTAATTTATGCTTAAGTGGCCCTAATCGACTATGACACTCCCACAGTCTTCATCATTGACGACGTTGTCCGCGTCGCCGCCAGCCTCCTCCGCGTCGGAATCGATGCCGACGTTCCCGGTAACGTTCCTCCTCCTCATGGATTCTTCACGATGCGCTGCATCGATAACGGTGGAGGTCGTATGCCTAGGCACTGCCCAGAAGCGCTGCCTCCCTTAGGGGTTGCGTAGATCCGGGTGGATCTCCCGCCGGTGGGTTCTGCATAGCGCAATCAACGCAGCCCGCTCCTTCTTGAACAGCTTTGGCCAGTACGCGCTCGTACGCGAGTACCGCGCCATTGCCCTCTTCCGCTCCGACAGCTGGCGGCGGTGCTCCTCGATCTGCCTCGCCAACGTGTTGTCGCGCAAGAGCGGCGCGACAGGAACCCCGGCATAGCTGAGCTCGAAGCCAGCTGGAAGCTTCGCTAACGGCGGCACGAGTATGTCGTCGTGGGCGAACATCTGAGCCTCGTGCAAGCTGAGTTTGGGCCTCTCCCTCTCCATGGCGATGAAGGAACACGATCTGATTTTCGGCCCCGAGGTTAAGGGGATAAAGGCAAGGACGTAGGCCCAGCGTAGTTGCCATGGCCAATCAGTTCGCAGAACAGACTTGCAATGACACTGGTGGATCCATGGGTGGGTTGTGAAAAGAGCACACATGCAAAATGACTCTGGTTGTTGTTACTAAAAAGAACACATATGCAATGACACTGGTGGATCCATGTGTGGTCCTTGTAGAGAACACACATTTCAACGACACTGGTGGATCCATAGGTTGTATATGAAAAGATCACACATGCAATGACTCTGGTTGTTGTTAGTGAAAAGAACACACATGCAATGACACTTGTCCATAGGTGGTATGTGAAAACAACACACATGCAATGACACTGGTGGATCCATATGTGGATTGTGAAAAGAGCACACATGCAATGACACTAGTGGATCCATAGGTGGTATGTGAGAAGAACACACATGCAAAATGACTCTGGTTGTTGTTACTAAAAAGGACACACATGCAATGACACTGGTGGATCCATGTGTGGTCTCTGTAGAGAACACACATTTCAATGACACTGGTGGATCCATAGGTGGTATCTGAAAAGAACATACATGCAATGACTCTGGTTGTTGTTAGTGAAAAGAACACACATGCAATGACACTGGTGGATCCATAGGTGCATTGTGAGAAGAACACACATGCAAAATGACTCAGGTTGATGTTACTAAAAAGAACACACATGCAATGCCACGGGTGGATCCATATGTGGATTGTGAAAAGAGCACACATGCAATGACACTGGTGGATCCATAGGTGGTATGTGAGAAGAACACACATGCAAAATGACTCTGGTTGTTGTTACTAAAAAGAACACACATGCAATGACACTAGTGGATCCATGTGTGGTCTCTGTAGAGAACTCACATTTCAATGACACATGTGGAAAGAACACACATGCAATGACTCTGGTTGTTGTTAGTGAAAAGAACACACATGCAATGACACTGGTGGATCCATAGGTGGTATGTGAAAAGAAGACACATGCAAAATGACTCTAGTTGTTGTTACTAAAAAGAGCACACATGCAATGACACAGGTGGATCCATGTGTGGATTGTGAAAAGAGCACACATGCAATGATACTGGTGGATCCATAGGTGGTATGTGAGAAGAACACACATGCAAAATGACTCTTGTTGTTGTTAGTTAAAAGAACACAAGTGCAATGACACTGGTGGATCCATGGGTGGGTTGTGAAAAGAGCACACATGCAAAATGACTCTGGTTGTTGTTACTAAAAAGAACACAGATGCAATGACACTGGTGGGTCCATGTGTGGTCTCTATAGAGAACACAAATTTCAATGACACTGGTGGATCCATAGGTGGTAAGTGAAAAGAGCACACATGCAATGACTCTAGTTGTTGTTAGTGAAAAGAACACACATGCAATGACACTGGTGGATCCATAGGTGCTATGTGAGAAGAACACACATTTCAATGACTCTGGTTGTTGTTACTAAAAAGAACACACATGCAATGACACTGGTGGATCCGTATGTGGATTGTGAAAAGAGCACACATGCAATGACACTGGTGGATCCATAGGTGGTATGTGAAAAGAACACACATGCAAAAATGACACTAGTTGTTGTTACTAAAAAGAACACACATGCAATGACACTGGTGGATCCATGTGTGGTCTCCGTAGAGAACACACATTTCAATGACACTAGTGGATCCATAGGTGGTATCTGAAAAGAACACACATGCAATGACTCTGGTTGTAGTTAGTGAAATGAACACACATGCAATGACACTGGTGGATCCATATGTGGATTGTGAAAAGAGCACACATGCAATGACACTGGTGGATCCATAGGTGGTATGTGAGAAGAACACACAAGCAAAATGACTCTGGTTGTTGCTAGTGAAAAGAACGCACATGCAATGATACTGATGGATCCATGGGTGGGTTGTGAAAACAACACACATGCAATGACTCTGGTTGTTGTTAGTGAAAAGAACACACATGCAATGGCACTGGTGGATCCATGGGTGGTCTCTGTAGAGAACACACATTTCAATGACACTGGTGGATCCATATGTGGATTGTGAAAAGAGCACACATGCAATGACACTGGTGGATCCATAGGTGGTATGTGAGAAGAACACACATGCAAAATGACTCTGGTTGTTGTTAGTGAAAAGAACACACATGCAATGACACTGGTGGATCCATGGGTGGGTTGTGAAAAGAGCACACATGCAAAATGACTCTAGTTGTTGTTACTAAAAAGAACACGCATGCAATGACACTGGTGGATCCATGTGTGGTCTCTGTAGAGAACACACATTTCAATGACACTAGTGGATCCATAGGTGGTATCTGAAAAGAACACACATGCAATGACTCTCGTTGTAGTTAGTGAAATGAACACACATGCAATGACACTGGTGGATCCATATGTGGATTGTGAAAAGAGCACACATGCAATGACACTGGTGGATCCATAGGTGGTATGTGAGAAGAACACACATGCAAAATGACTCTGGTTGTTGCTAGTGAAAAGAACGCACATGCAATGACACTAGTGGATCCATGGGTGGGTTATGAAAAGAACACACATGCAATGACTCTGTTTGTTGTTAGTGAAAAGAACACACATGCAATGACACTGGTGGATCCATAGGTGGATTGTGAGAAGAACAAACATGCAAAATGACTCTGGTTGTTGTTACTAAAAAGAACACACATGCAATGACACTGGTGGATCCATATGTCGATTGTGAAAAGAGCACACATGCAATGACACCGGTGGATCCATAGGTGGTATGTGAGAAGAACACACATGCAAAATGACTTTGGTTGTTGTTACTAAAAAGAACACACATGCAAAATGACTCTAGTTGTTGTTACTAAAAAGAACACACATGCAATGACACTGGTGGATCCATGTGTGGTCTCTGTAGAGAACACACATGCAATGACACTGGTGGATCCATAGGTGGATTGAGAGAAGAACACACATGCAAAATGACTCTGGTTGTTGTTACTAAAAAGAACACACATGCAATGACACTGGTGGATCCATAGGTGGATTGTAAGAAGAACACACATGCAAAATGACTCTGGTTGTTATTACTAAATAGAACACACATGCAATGACACGGGTGGATCCATATGTGGATTGTGAAAAGAGCACACATGCAATGACACTAGTGGATCCATAGGTGGTATGTCAGAAGAACACACATGCAAAATGACTCTGGTTGTTGTTACTAAAAAGAACACACATGCAATGACACAGGTGGATCCATCTGTGGATTGTGAAAAAAGCACACATGCAAAATGACTCTGGTTGTTATTACTAAAAAGAACACACATGCAATGACACTGGTGGATCCATGTGTGGTCTCTGTAGAGAACACACATTTCAATGACTCTGGTTGTTGTTACGAAAAAGAACACACATGCAATGACACTGGTGGATCCGTATGTGGATTGTGAAAAGAGCACACATGCAATGACACTGGTGGATCCATAGGTGGTATGTGAAAAGAACACACATGCAAAAAATGACTCTAGTTGTTGTTACTAAAAAGAACACACATGCAATAACACTGGTGGATCCATGGGTGGGTTGTGAAAAGAGCACACATGCAAAATGACTCTGGTTGTTGTTACTAAAAAGAACACACATGCAATGACACTGGTGGATCCATGTGTGGTCTCTGTAGAGAACACACATTTCAATGACATTGGTGGATCCATAGGTGGTATTTGATAAGAATACACATGCAATGACTCTGGTTGTAGTTAGTGAAATGAACACACATGCAATTACACTTGTGGATCCATGGGTGGGTTGTGAAAAGAACACACATGCAAAATGACTCTGGTTGATGTTACTAAAAAGAAAACACATGCAATGACACTGGTGGATGCATATGTGGATTGTGAAAAGAGCACACATGCAATGACACTGGTGGATCCATAGGTGATATGTGAGAAGAACACACATGCAAAATGACTCTAGTTGTTGCTAGTGAAAAGAACGCACATGCAATGAAACTGGTGGATCCATGGGTGGGTTGTGAAAAGAACACACATGCAATGACTCTGGTTGTTGTTAGTGAAAAGAACACACATGCAATGACACTGGTGGATCCATAGGTGGATCGTGAGAAGAACACACATGCAAAATGACTCTGGTTGTTGTTACTAAAAAGAACACACATGCAATGACACTGATGTATCCATAGGTGTTTTGTAAGAAGAACACACATGCAAAATGACTCTGGTTGTTATTACTAAATAGAACACACATGCAATGACACGGGTGGATCCACATGTGGATTGTGAAAAGAGCACACATGCAATGACACTAGTGGATCCATAGGTGGTATGTCAGAAGAACACATATGCAAAATGACTCTGGTTGTTGTTACTAAAAAGAACACACATGCAATGACACTGGTGGATCCATATGTGGATTGTGAAAAGAGCACACATGCAAAATGACTCTGGTTGTTGTTACTAAAAAGAACACACATGCAATGAGACTGGTGGATCCATGTGTGGTCTCTGTAGAGAACACACATTTCAATGACTCTGGTTGTTGTTACTAAAAAGAACACACATGCAATGACACTAGTGGATCCGTATCTGGATTGTGAAAAGAGCACACATGCAATGACATTGGTGGATCCATAGGTGCTATGTGAAAAGAACACACATGCAAAAAATGACTCTAGTTGTTGTTACTAAAAAGAACATGCATGCAATGACACTGGTGGATCCATGTGTGGTCTCTGTAGAGAACACACATTTCAATGACACTGGTGGATCCATAGGTGGTATCTGATAAGAACACACATGCAATGACTGTGGTTGTAGTTAGTGAAATGAACACACATGCAATTACACTGGTGGATCCATGGGTGGGTTGTGAAAAGAACACACACTCAAAATGACTCTGGTTGTTGTTACTAAAAAGAACACACATGCAATAACACTGGTGGATCCATATGTGGATTGTGAAAACAGCACACATGCAATGACACTGGTGGATCCATAGGTGGTATGTGAGAAGAACACACATGCAAAATGACTCTGGTTGTTACTAAAAAGAACACACATGCAATGACACTGGTGGATCCATATGTGGATTGTGAAAAGAGCACAAATGCAAAATGACTCTGGTTGTTGTTACTAAAAAGAACACACATGCAATGACGCTAGTGGATCCATGTGTGGTCTCTATAGATAACACACGTTTCAATGACATTGGTGGATCCATAGGTGGTATGTGAAAAGAACACACATGCAATGACTCTGGTTGTTGTTAGTGAAAAGAACACACATGCAATGACACTGGTGGATCCATAGGTGCTATGTGAAAAGAAAACAGATGCAAAATGACTCTGGTTGTTGTTACTAAAAAGAACACACATGCAATGACACTCGTGGATCCATAGGTGGTATGTGAAAAGAACACACATGCAAAATGACTCTGGTTATTGTTACTAAAAAGAACAGACATGCAATGACACTGGTGGAACCATGTGTGATGTCTGTAGAGAACACACATTTCAATGACACTGGTGGATCCATAGGTGGTATGTGAAAAGAACACACATGCAATGACTCTGGTTGTTGTTAGTGAAAAGAACACACATGCAATCACACTGGTGGATCCATAGGTGGATTGTGAGAAGAACACACATGCAAAATGACTCTGGTTGTTGTTACTAAAAAGAACACACATGCAAAATGACTCTGGTTGTTGTTACTAAAAAGAACACACATGCAATGACACTGGTGGATCCATGTGTGGTCTCTGTAGAGAACACACATGCAATGACACTGGTGGATCCATAGGTGGTATGTGAAAAGAACACACATGCAATGACTCTGGTTGTTGTTAGTGAAAAGAACACACATGCAATGACACTGGTGGATCCATAGGTGGATTCTAAGAAGAATACACATGCAAAATGACTCTGGTTGTTATTACTAAAAAGAACACACATGCAATGACACTGGTGGATCCATATGTGGATTGTGAAAAGAGCACACATGCAATGACACTAGTGGATCCATAGGTGGTATGTGAGAAGAACACACATGCAAAATGACTCTGGTTGTTGTTACTAAAAAGAACACACATGCAATGACACTGGTGGATCCATATGTGGATTGTGAAAAGAGCACACATGGAAAATGACTCTGGTTGTTGTTACTAAAAAGAACACACATGTGACACTAGTGGATCCATGTGTGGTCTCTATAGAGAACACACATTTCAATGACACTGGTGGATCCATAGGTGGTATGTGAAAAGAACACACATGCAATGACTCTGGTTGTTGTTAGTGAAAATAACACACATGCAATGACACTGGTGGATCCATAGGTTCATTGTAAGAAGAACACACATACAAAATGACTCTGGTTGTTATTACTAAAAAGAACACACATGCAATGACACTGGTGGATCCATAGGTGGTATGTGAAAAGAACACACATGCAATGACTCTGGTTGTTGTTAGTGAAAAGAACACACATGCAATCACACTGGTGGATCCATAGGTGGATTGTGAGAAGAACACACATGCAAAATGACTCTGGTTGTTGTTACTAAAAAGAACACACATGAAAAATGACTCTGGTTGTTGTTACTAAAAAGAACACACATGCAATGACACTGGTGGATCCATGTGTGGTCTCTGTAGAGAACACACATTTCAATGACACTGGTGGATCCATAGGTGGTATGTGAAAAGAACACACATGAAATGACTATGGTTCTTGTTAGTGAAAATAACACACATGCAATGACACCGGTGGATCCATAGGTGGATTGTGCGAAGAACACACATGCAAAATGACTCTGGTTGATGTTATTAAAAAGAACACACGTGCAATGACACTGGTGGATCCATATGTGGATTGTGAAAAGAGCATACATGCAATGACACTGGTGGATCCATAGGTGGTATGTGAGAAGAACACACATGCAAAATGACTCTGGTTGTTGTTACTAAAAGAACACACATGCAATGACACAGGTGGATCCATGTGTGGATTGTGAAAAGAGCACACATGCAATGATACTGGTGGATCCATAGGTGGTATGTGAGAAGAACACACATGCAAAATGACTCTTGTTGTTGTTAGTTAAAAGAACACAAGTGCAATGACACTGGTGGATCCATGGGTGGGTTGTGAAAAGAGCACACATGCAAAATGACTCTGGTTGTTGTTACTAAAAAGAACACAGATGCAATGACACTGTTGGGTCCATGTGTGGTCTCTGTAGAGAACACAAATTTCAATGACACTGGTGGATCCATAGGTGGTAAGTGAAAAGAGCACACATGCAATGACTCTAGTTGTTGTTAGTGAAAAGAACACACATGCAATGACACTGGTGGATCCATAGGTGCTATGTGAGAAGAACACACATTTGAATGACTCTGGTTGTTGTTACTAAAAAGAACACACATGCAATGACACTGGTGGATCCGTATGTGGATTGTGAAAAGAGCACACATGCAATGACACTGGTGGATCCATAGGTGGTATGTGAAAAGAACACACATGCAAAAATGACTCTAGTTGTTGTTACTAAAAAGAACACACATGCAATGACACTGGTGGATCCATGTGTGGTCTCCGTAGAGAACACACATTTCAATGACACTAGTGGATCCATAGGTGGTATCTGAAAAGAACACACATGCAATGACTCTGGTTGTAGTTAGTGAAATGAACACACATGCAATGACACTGGTGGATCCATATGTGGATTGTGAAAAGAGCACACATGCAATGACACTGGTGGATCCATAGGTGGTATGTGAGAAGAACACACAAGCAAAATGACTCTGGTTGTTGCTAGTGAAAAGAACGCACATGCAATGATACTGATGGATCCATGGGTGGGTTGTGAAAACAACACACATGCAATGACTCTGGTTGTTGTTAGTGAAAAGAACACACATGCAATGACACTGGTGGATCCATGGGTGGTCTCTGTAGAGAACACACATTTCAATGACACTGGTGGATCCATATGTGGATTGTGAAAAGAGCACACATGCAATGACACTGGTGGATCCATAGGTGGTATGTGAGAAGAACACACATGCAAAATGACTCTGGTTGTTGTTAGTGAAAAGAACACACATGCAATGACACTGGTGGATCCATGGGTGGGTTGTGAAAAGAGCACACATGCAAAATGACTCTAGTTGTTGTTACTAAAAAGAACACACATGCAATGACACTGGTGGACCCATGTGTGGTATCTGTAGAGAACACACATTTCAATGACACTAGTGGATCCATAGGTGGTATCTGAAAAGAACACACATGCAATGACTCTCGTTGTAGTTAGTGAAATGAACACACATGCAATGACACTGGTGGATCCATATGTGGATTGTGAAAAGAGCACACATGCAATGACACTGGTGGATCCATAGGTGGTATGTGAGAAGAACACACATGCAAAATGACTCTGGTTGTTGCTAGTGAAAAGAACGCACATGCAATGACACTAGTGGATCCATGGGTGGGTTATGAAAAGAACACACATGCAATGACTCTGGTTGTTGTTAGTGAAAAGAACACACATGCAATGACACTCGTGGATCCATAGGTGGATTGTGAGAAGAACAAACGTGCAAAATGACTCTGGTTGTTGTTACTAAAAAGAACACACATGCAATGACACTGGTGGATCCATATGTCGATTGTGAAAAGAGCACACATGCAATGACACCGGTGGATCCATAGGTGGTATGTGAGAAGAACACACATGCAAAATGACTTTGGTTGTTGTTACTAAAAAGAACACACATGCAAAATGACTCTAGTTGTTGTTACTAAAAAGAACACACATGCAATGACACTGGTGGATCCATGTGTGGTCTCTGTAGAGAACACACATGCAATGACACTGGTGGATCCATAGGTGGATTGTGAGAAGAACACACATGCAAAATGACTCTGGTTGTTGTTACTAAAAAGAACACACATGCAATGACACTGGTGGATCCATAGGTGGATTGTAAGAAGAACACACATGCAAAATGACTCTGGTTGTTATTACTAAATAGAACACACATGCAATGACACGGGTGGATCCATATGTGGATTGTGAAAAGAGCACACATGAAATGACACTAGTGGATCCATAGGTGGTATGTCAGAAGAACACACATGCAAAATGACTCTGGTTGTTGTTACTAAAAAGAACACACATGCAATGACACAGGTGGATCCATCTGTGGATTGTGAAAAAAGCACACATGCAAAATGACTCTGGTTGTTATTACTAAAAAGAACACACATGCAATGACACTGGTGGATCCATGTGTGGTCTCTGTAGAGAACACACATTTCAATGACTCTGGTTGTTGTTACGAAAAAGAACACACATGCAATGACACTGGTGGATCCGTATGTGGATTGTGAAAAGAGCACACATGCAATGACACTGGTGGATCCATAGGTGGTATGTGAAAAGAACACACATGCAAAAAATGACTCTAGTTGTTGTTACTAAAAAGAACACACATGCAATAACACTGGTGGATCCATGGGTGGGTTGTGAAAAGAGCACACATGCAAAATGACTCTGGTTGTTGTTACTAAAAAGAACACACATGCAATGACACTGGTGGATCCATGTGTGGTCTCTGTAGAGAACACACATTTCAATGACATTGGTGGATCCATAGGTGGTATTTGATAAGAATACACATGCAATGACTCTGGTTGTAGTTAGTGAAATGAACACACATGCAATTACACTTGTGGATCCATGGGTGGGTTGTGAAAAGAACACACATGCAAAATGACTCTGGTTGATGTTACTAAAAAGAAACACATGCAATGACACTGGTGGATGCATATGTGGATTGTGAAAAGAGCACACATGCAATGACACTGGTGGATCCATAGGTGATATGTGAGAAGAACACACATGCAAAATGACTCTGGTTGTTGCTAGTGAAAAGAACGCACATGCAATGAAACTGGTGGATCCATGGGTGGGTTGTGAAAAGAACACACATGCAATGACTCTGGTTGTTGTAGTGAAAAGAACACACATGCAATGACACTGGTGGATCCATAGGTGGATCGTGAGAAGAACACACATGCAAAATGACTCTGGTTTTTGTTACTAAAAAGAACACACATGCAATGACACTGATGTATCCATAGGTGTTTTGTAAGAAGAACACACATGCAAAATGACTCTGGTTGTTATTACTAAATAGAACACACACTGCAATGACACGGGTGGATCCACATGTGGATTGTGAAAGAGCACACATGCAATGACACTAGTGGATCCATAGGTGGTATGTCAGAAGAACACATATGCAAAATGACTCTGGTTGTTGTTACTAAAAAGAACACACATGCAATGACACTGGTGGATCCATATGTGGATTGTGAAAAGAGCACACATGCAAAATGACTCTGGTTGTTGTTACTAAAAAGAACACACATGCCAATGAGACTGGTGGATCCATGTGTGGTCTCTGTAGAGAACACACATTTCAATGACTCTGTGTGTTGTTACTAAAAGAACACACATGCAATGACACTAGTGGATCCGTATCTGGATTGTGAAAAGAGCACACATGCAATGACATTGGTGGATCATAGGTGCTATGTGAAAAGAACACACATGCAAAAAAATGACTCTAGTTGTTGTACTAAAAAGAACATGCATGCAATTACACTGTGGATCAATGTGTGGTCTCTGTAGAGAACACACATTTCAATGACACTGGTGGATCCATAGGTGGTATCTGATAAGAACACACATGCAATGACTGTGGTTGTAGTTAGTGAAATGACCACAACATGCAATTACACTGGTGGATCCATGGGTGGGTTGTGAAAAGAACACACACTCAAAATGACTCTGGTGTTGTTACTAAAAAGAACACACATGCAATAACACTGGTGGATCCATATGTGGATTGTGAAAACAGCACACATGCA